>OY987326.1:15858110-16458110 GCA_963920685.1 Polydrusus tereticollis
CGCCTAGAGGTGTGTTAGGTAGAAGGCGGTGGACATTTCCAGCATTTGTTGCGCATTTAGAATTTTCATTTTAGATACATAACAAACTTTTATGGATAACCTTTTTGTTTCAATTTTTAAATTAAATGTCAATATCTTGGAAACAGCTGAAAATCGGGATAGCAAGTCCTACATAAAAAATATTTGGAATTTTTCGAAGAATTTGTAAACCTAATAAAAAATTAGGCATTTCATTTAAAGAAATTGCCAAAGACGTGACAACTGTTCTAGAGACATCCTGTACAATATTTTTTTATGGCAAAAAATGCACAATTAAAAATAATAATTTACGGGTCTGAGCATTTTTCCTTGATCGTTTTCCTTTAATTGATATTAATTTTATGCCGGACTTTTGGGAGACCCAGTAGAAGCAACAATAAAATTTATTACAAAAATATTAAAATTTTACTCAAAATGAATATTTATCCATTATCCATGCACTTGTGTCTTTTATCTTTTCTACCTATATTCGCTTGAAACAAAGTAATTGTACTGTACCCCGCGAAAAAGAAAATAAGTTCTAGAGTAAGTTTTAACACCAAAAGTAAGTTTTAATTAAGAAATCGTAGCCTCCGTTCTATCGTTCTATCTTGATCTACATTTAAATGACGTCTGCGGTTTGATAAAGTTTGTTTAGGCCGTTACAAGGTATTGAGTTAAGTCTAACAAAACCCTTAAAATGTAAATTAAGGTAAAACAAGAATTAAATAGTCTAATTTATGCGTTATAAAGACGTCAAAGTCCCTGTGGCAAAATCCTTTAGCGAAACGTTGACCATTTATTTCTTACACTTTACGTAATATTATATACAGGGCGATACATGGCCCAGGTCATCATACTACATCATACTGCGCATGCTACTAACCTTTATTGCTCTGTATGTAGTAGCGAGGACGCCTTCAAGATACCTGATCAAAAGTCGTACCTCTAAAAACGGCATGTTGTCGAGGAAGAGATCCTTGAGCCAAATGAAGGATTGATCAGTTGTGCGGATGGTGAAGATCTCAGACACTGATATTCGTATGGTTGAGGTAAAAAGTAAAAACGTTAACCAGTCTGATACTGTTCCGGATGGTTTGAGGGTCCCCCCCCCCCCCCGACATACATAACTCTCTCAGTTCTCTCTCTTTTTGACTTTGAAGGATTCAAAGGTGATTATACCTTTATTACCTAGTGTATGTTTCAAACAGGTTAAAGTTAAATTATACTGGATAAAACATTAAAATTTAATAAAAATAGCTGTCACAATATTAAATATTTTAATCAGAACGGACAAAAAAAATCACTCGTTCCAAAAATCGTATAAAAAAAGCTATGTTCCATTTAAAAAACACCTTATTCATAGCGTAACTCTTTTGTTTCTGGTTCAAATAAATTTTTGGTTTCATTTTTGAATTCTGCAGGAAAAAGTACATCGATTGGCTATTTTGGATTTTTCTTTAAATACAAGGAAGCTCAAAAATGAGCCCCTGTTCAGTACTCGTTGGAAGACCCTGTACAATAATTACAACTCATGTGCACTGCTGCATTTCCACTATTAATAGAATTACCATTAATTATTATAGGTAAATTTACTTCAGTATTATGAATATTTTCGATAATTTATGAACGTTCATTAACATTTGGTACTAAGTCATCAGTCTGTAAGTTTTCTGCCAAACCATCGTGACGTGGACAGGATATACTTAAATTTTCATTGGATAAGATGGGTTTTTGTACTAGTTTGGGTATTCTCTTCTTGTCCGCTATCGATTCCTCAATATATCCTTCAGCTACTGTGGCCGACTTCCATCTACCGTGCCTTTTTAAGCTTAGTACGTCTCCTCTATTTCCTGCTAGAAGTGTTGCCGAGCTGCGCTGTAGAGAATGACCAGTGTAACACTCAGGATGTTGTAATTTCAGAAATTGAGCCATAACATAATAATAATAAGGTACATTACTAATAGTATTGTGCCCAACTGCTCAATATTTTGTCTATGATGTTTACCTTTGCGGTAAAAAATAAGTAGTTTTCTAATGTCAGTCGGCCGGTTAGCCAAGTATTCTTTTACGACGTTAATCGATTGCGGTTCGACAATGACAAATCTCCTGGATGATCCATTTTTTGAGTTAGGAATACTTATCACAATAATCCCATCTCAGATGTCCACATCATCAAGAACCATATTGCAAAGTTCGTCTATTCTGCAAGCACCAGCTACGCCAATTATCACAATAGCCTAGAATTTTAAGCTTATTAAAGCAGGATAAAAAATGAGTATAATAAAATCCATACCTTATTTGATAAAAATAATCATCAGGGGCTTCATTTAAAAATGTATCAATTTCTTCTTTCGAGAATACACGTGATTTTTTAGGTTTATAGGCGACACTTTTCAAAAATGCTACTACTTTAAAATACTTCGAAATATCGATATTTTCTTTCAGCGAAAAAGTTGATTTCAACATTGAGTAGCTTGCCCACAACGTTGATACCTTATTGTGTTCCGATTTTTCCATAAAATAGGCCAGCATTACATTTTCAGTAATTTTAACGACATTTTTTCCTTCATACCATTTCTTTAATTGAGTGTATGCCTTCACATAAAGTCGCTTTGATTTTTCAGACAACAAATCATGGCTCGCACTAGCCGCTGCCTCTCGGAGCTTAGGTGGGGTACAATTTCCATTTCTAAACCACTGTCGCTTTGATCGCTAAGATTCTCAGCCATATTTTAATATTTTATTGTAAAACTTTTACTTAAAACCTTCAAAATCTGGCCATAATTATTTTAGAATAATGACGTTTATTGAAACCCATCAGTTTCAATTGTTTTATCCGTTGCCTTGACAACTGAGCCGCAGGCTACTTGATAATTCGATATGTTTGAATAAGAGGGGAAATGGTTAATTTTAAAATAAAAATTAGGTCTTTTGGTGTTTGTAGTGGAAAAAATTCTATATATACCTCGGTTGAGAAGGCCATTATTGACCTCGCCCATTAAATCCCTCGGCGCTACGCGCCTCAGTTTATAAAAGTGCTCGGAATAATGGCTCACTTCTCACCCTAGGTATATAATATACTATTCTATGTCGATTTCAGAAATGAAATAAAAAAATTGATTTATTGGAAAAAATTATAAATTTTCGGGTACGAACGATTTCCGTAAAAATGATTAGGTAACTAATTTTTTAATCAAATTTTTTCCATACATTGATCTCCCCCTGTATTTTAGTTTAATATTGATTGACAATGTTTTTACATTTTTTATAATTAATATATTTCTATGCAGCATGTGTGCATGCAAATGAAATTAAGATTAATTGAATATTTATGTGTTATTTTGCGATTAGTTTTTATTAAAATCTCGTTCGCTGGTAAAATAAGTGTCAATTTATTTGTGTAGGTACTGTACAAACACCGGTAAAACCGCAAAAATGACGCGAGCAAACGAGACGAAACCCGATAAAATATATAAACAAAAAATATAGACATTTTTGTCTGAAAATATTTACTTACCTTATCTAGATTAGGTAAGTAGGCATTAAGAGGGAAATTATTAATATAATAATTGAACTGGGTTTTGCAAATATAAATTTATTGTAGTGAAAGTTGCTACATATTATCGACGAAAGTAATAGCTATAATAATAATATACAATAATTCGAATACATACACTTCTTGTGCTAAATATTAAAATTGAAGCGCAAATAAGTATTTGAAAAATAATACTAATAACAAACATTTTAAAGTATATATCAAACCTCTTGGACACAACCGCCTTCTAAAAGAAATCTTAACAAGCTTTACAGATTCTTATTTCTCAACTTAAAAACCCTAAATTTCAAATTATGATTTATATAAGTACTCTTGTCATTTCAAGTAAATTTCATATAGCTATTTGTGTATTAAGAGCGGAAACTGATAATTTGCCGTTTAAGACAGGAAGTTGAACTTTCCGCTCAAACTACACACTACATTTTTTCTACGATACCATTATATGAAAAATATATACAGTGTTAAAAAGTCCCGGGCCGGTCAATTATTTAGAAAATGGCGCACAATATAAAAAAACTTCCGGTATAAAAGTTGTAGGTCTTAAAAAAATCTATAAAACTAGGACACCTGTAATTATACAGGGTGCCTCAAACAGTCATGGTAAACAAAATTTTCATTTTTTTAAATAGAATGCCCTATCTCTTATAATACTTTTCGATTCTACATAAAATATTAATTATTTTTTAATAAGCACACTATAAGTCTAAACTTAATAGTTTCTGAGATACCGACTTACATTTTTGAACTTTGACAGCTTCTAGCTCTCTAACGGTACGTCTTAGGGTAAAACGGTTTACATGCCCCTATCTTAGTTTTTAACTATCTTTCTAAAAGTGTCAACTTCCGGTTAAGCCGGATGTAGCTCAAAAGCCAGAAATATAGTACTTCCGGTTTAACCCGAAGTGTACACTTCTGGGAAGATAATAAAGAAGTAAGATAGGGACAAATGTAAGCCTTTTTACTCTAAGATATACCGTTAGAGAGCTAGAAGCTGTCAAAGTTCAAAAATGTAATTTTTCGGAAGTCGATATCTCAGAAACTATTAAGTTTAGACTTATAGTGTGCTTATTAAAAAATAATTGATATTTTATGTAAAATCCAAAAGTATTATAAGATGTATAGCATTCCATTTAAAAAAAATAAAGTTTTGTTTACCGTGACTGTTTGAGGCACCCTGTATAATTACAGGTGTGCCAGTTTTATAGATTTTTTTAAGGCTTACAACTTTTATACCGAAAGTTTTTTTATATTGTGCGCCATTTTCTAAATAATTGACCGGTTCGGGACTTTTTGAACACAGTGTATACCTAATGCAAAACAAAAAACGATGCACGTCATACCCTTCGAGTGACGTCAGTTATCGACAGTGTTGCCAGCTTGTAACCAAAATATTTAAGTGAGAGAATTACACAGTTCTTTTTCATAAAAACAAGATAAATATACGAAAAATTACCATAGTTTATATATTTGTTTACTGCATAATACCTTTTACCATCAACTTAAGTATATCTAATCTAACACTTCCTTTATTTTCATCTTGCCAAGATCGACCAAAATGGTACCATTCTGAAAAATCCATCTTTCATCCAAGAAAGCGAGTTGGGACAGAATGCTTCTTTTTCTTTAATATATTCTTTCAAAAATACCAGTCATTTGAAAGCTACATGGGAAAGTTTCATAAGCCCTCGCCCCAGTTAATATTTTTACCATCCGAAGCCTATTTTCTTGAAGAGGCTTTTTAAAGAGTTAAGACAACCATCAAACAGTTCTCTGTCTTTTAATTTTTAACTTAAAGTTATCAACGTTACATGATGTTCTAAAAAAAATTTACAGCTTATGAATAACCGATGTAAAATATTATAATTTTTAAATAATACAACTTACTTGTTTCGTGCATTCCATAAATACTGTTACGGATAGAACTTATATCCCATCTTCACACATTCACAACTCTCTTTGAATTAGAATGTTTGTTTTAAGGTGATTCTAATAATGTATTTTCCTTAACTGTTGTTGAAATTGCGCTTACAGTGGAGATATTCAAATTCAGGCAGCTGCTACACTCTAAAAATTAGTAAAGTAGAAATAAAATATCTAGACCTTAACATACTCTTCAAATTTACTTTTTGTACTGCTGTCAAGCGTAGCAATAGGCCGTTGTTTTTAAGTGCTTCCTAAAAATAGCTCATTAGAAAAGCTATTACCTCTTTGCACCGACTATTTGAATGCTTCAGCATTTTTGACAAATTATAAACAACGTAATCGACAGAGATATGTATGTGCACTTTTGTTTCTCTTAATAGAACAGTTTTTTTATGCTATTTATGAAAATATCTGGAGTTTTTGTTCAAAAATAGACGCACAACAACACAGAACCACAAAAAATTAAGGTTAGTTTTGCATGAAACGTCAAACAAAGCCAACGAACGAGCTGGCGCCACCGCACCGTTTACAGTTGTGTTGCCAACTATCGGCCAATAAAATTCAAATTATATTAATTTTTACAAGCTTAAATAAACAAAATGTTTGCTATCAGTGGGTTCCTATTATCAAACTTTAAGTATGTAGCAAATTTAATATCGCATAAAGTTTTAATACTTAATAATTAAATTTAATTAAATTATAATTAATAATTTAATTTCCTCGTGTTTTCTTACGGACTTACAATTATTATCAGCCGATTGATGACGTGCATCGGTTTTTGTTTTGCATCAACAATGTAACTTTTTTAAAACTTGACCATGACCAACTTTTTTATTTGCCGGTTTGTTTGACATGCGCCTATTTGATTAGAATCGAAGAATTGCTTAGATTCTACAAACGCAAATATTCTATTCTGTTGTGTATGTTATGTTGCCTACTTATAACTGCCTGGCGAGCGCCAATCATGTCAAATGGTAACAATTTGGGGAAAACGTCAACTTTGCGGTGATTTTCGAAGTGCAAAAACCTACTTTGAGTAGTGATCATAGGAAAAATATATTTTTATCCTAAGCGCTATAACATGCATTAGTAATCTTTTATTAAAATAAATCTCAGTTTAGGTTAATTATCCGTGTTATTTTGATATATCGCGAAATCGCATCACTGGGCAGAGTTTTTTCATTTAAGATAGTATTAACGGAATTTAACTCAAGGCTTAATAGAGAACCCAAGAGGTATTTATAAGGTTTAAAAGGTCTTTAGATAACTACTTTTACGCCCACATACACACAATCTTTCAAACGTATACACATATATATCGGATGCTCTTTAGAGCTATCGGAAAAGGCTTTTGACACCGATGCTGTAACTGAGCTTAAAGCAACCCGAGCAAAAACGAAATTAATTAGACGTCGACATTCTACTGAAAGAAAAATCAAAAGGATTTTTTGCTGAAATTGGAAATAAAATTGTTTCATTTTACGGTATAGCGTGTAGGATACAGTGAGAAGTAAACGTATTGCATACCGTAAAAGAGGGTGACTTTGCGCGGTCTTGGACATTTTTTCATGGTGACTCGAAACATTTTAACTTTCATGCTAAATCCGCAATATATGCCAAATGTTAATATGTTTTCTATATGTAGTTAAAATTTTAATTCTTAATGATGAAGATTTGTATTTTTTTTTAAATCGCCAAAAGTTTGGCAAAGTTACCCCAAGATTGGGGTGACATTGCCATGCTATATAAATAACTCATGTAGGCAAAGTTAGGCCTATTTCTTGTCAAATTTTGATTAAGCATAAAATATCCTACATTTTTGTAAAAGAAAATTCAAAATACTACATTAATAAGTAAAAAAGTTATTAAGTCAAAAGAAAAATATTTATTTTCAAACATAAACTGGTGTAATTATTAACAAACATGAAAATCTTAACTTAAAAAATAACAACACTAAAACTAAGCCTAATTGAGTTTAAATTCTTACAAGTTTTTAGAAAAATTAAACAGTTCTCTTAAAGAAGAAGGGCACTGTGGTTGTTGCAAAATTTTGACAATTTTATTACTTTTAACATGTGAAAAATCATCTTGGTTAGGGAATATAAATGCTTTCTTTCTTTGTCGTAAAAATTTTACTTTATAAAAATTGTCTTTGTCCTTTTTAACATTTTTCCCAATAAAATGGGCAACACCTTTTTGAATCGTAACAACGATAATTACGAAATCTTCTTCTTTAGATTCTTTGTTATTTTCTAAAGCGCTGCTGTCTTGTGTTAGAACCTGCTCACATTTTTCTTCAGTTTTTTGAAGGCCCAGTTTCGTAAAACAGGGAAATTCAGTCTCCTCAGTTTCAGCTTCAACGTCTTGATAATCTTTAAAATAAGCTCCAATCTGCATATTATCAGCGATATGACTTACATCCTGGTAGGATACTGATTTTCCTGGTTCAACACGAACCATTTTTTTCTTTTTTTGTCTTTGGGTTCCGACGGATTTCTTATATCTTTGATGTAACTGACAACTGTGTCGCCTATTTGTTCAGCAGAGCCTTAAATTTTCTTTGTTGACAGTGATTTAAGAACTGAATTTTTATCAATGGGAAAAACTCCAGTTTTTGTGAAACCGTCTTTAATAATATCTTCCTGATTAATTTAAATTCTATCCATTACAGTTCTAAGCAGAGTTGGAAAAATAGTTTTGTTCAGTGTAGAATCCCTAGGATTTCTTAATTTATATTCTGTAAAAATAGATCTTTACGCTAGCTCCGGTAGACCTATTTATGTTCAACTGATATTACATTATTTGACAGTCTGAACATTGTTCAAATATTGCCTGAAATTTTCTCGAATGTATGCTCTAAACTTGCTGCTCATTGTATATTACTACGTTCGATAACAAATTTAATACTTAGCTTAATTTGATTTTGGAGAAAAATGTTGCTTTGGTCATTATTCCAAATTGGGTAAGAAATTCACGCACAATCTTAAAAGCGAATCCGTGTTTGAAAAGTCCAAAGAGGGAAAAATCCGATATATTTTTATAAGCCGACAAAAAGATATATAAAAAGAGATAAGGAAAGGAATAAGAAGGTTTGAAATTTTATCTAAAAGAGTTTCCATTTAGGATCTAATGTCTAGACATGTTAGCACTTAGTAAACTTTATAGGATTTTACACGCATTTCGTATATTACCCCTTAAAGGATAGTATAAAGTATAGGATGTACCAGAATATAGGTATAATCACCAACATTGGCGCACACGTACCTATTAAAAGGCATATTATGGGGTAAGCAAAACCTTAATTAGAGAAAATATTTACACGGGATTAAATTTGTAATTTTGTAATGGAAACTAAATAAGCTGCCATAGTCTTATCCGACGACTGTAAAGGCGCGCGAAATTTACAGATTGATTCATTCGAGATCTAGCCAAAGAGTAACCCAACTAATAAGAGGCCAAAGCTTTGTCGGCTCCTTTGATGTTGATGTACCCAAATTCTGTGACCTTGATACCACCAGCTACACAGTAAAAAATAGAATTAATTTATAGGATGAAAATGTATATCCGAATACGGTCTACACGGGAAAAAAATCGGTCCTGTTACAGGCAACAATCCAGGCTTTACATCTAAAAATATGTATAGATTTATGAAGTACAGTAAAACACACTTGAACTGTAAATTTCCACTATATTTAACTATGAAATTTATAACATGTTTCGCTAACACTGTAGCTTCATCAGATGACACAGGTATAATGATTGTTAAAAATAATTGATGTACAATAAGGTTCAGATAATTACAAATAACAATAAAACTAGAAATAGAGGGAAGGGTTATAATTTTGGGGAAAACCAATAAGTGGTGGTTGTAATTATAATAAAGTAGGTAATGTGTTTATTACAGAGCCTTAAAGGTGTAGACAGTGGTCAACAGAATAAATTTAATAAAGGTGAACTATTTAAATCTAATTGATCATTTAATAACAGGTCCGTATTTTTAAGTTTGTTTATTTCCATAGATTCTAACAGATTAAGTTTAAAACCTTTATTTTCGGTATGTAGAATTTTGAAAGAAGGGTCAAAATTATGTTGGCTATCAAGTAAATGATTAGCATAGTTCGAATCACTTTTATTTTTGGCAAAACTATTATAATGTTCTTGTACTCTTTTCTTAAAATATCTACCTGTTTGGCCAATGTAAGTTTTCGGACAATCCATACATTTCAACTTATAGACTCCAGATTTTTTATTAATGTCGCTTTTAGTTTTATTATTTTTAATGAACCTGCCTAAAGAGTTATTTGTTTTGTAAGATACATTTATATCCAGTTTATTGAGAAAGTTACCAATTGTTTTGCTAGGTTGTCCAATGAAAGAAACAGTTTTAAATTTGTCTGATGACGTTTTCACTCTTGGAAATACTAAGTCAATGGTCTTTTTATACGTCTTCTTTTTTAAGATGTTATTAATTAAATTAGCTTTATAACCATTGTTTACGGCTATTTGTTTAATATAGTTTAATTCTTTTTGAAAATTTATCTTGTTAAGAGGGAGAGTTACTAATCTATGGATCATACTGTGAAAGGCAGCTAATTTGTGTTGAGTAGGATGGCAAGAAGAGTTAGGTATGACGGTGTCAGTATGAGAAGGTTTATGAAAGACCGAGAAACTGTGTTGATCATTTTCTCTTTTAATATTTAAATCAAGAAAATTAATAGATTTATCCAATTCTTGTTCGATTGTGAATTTTATATTTTTGTGTAAACTATTAATATACTCTAAAAATATATTTAATTGTCTATCAGTTCCAAGAAAACAGGCCAAGACGTCGTCAACGTACCTGTGCCAGTAAAGAAAATGTTTGAAAAGAGGGTGTTTGCTGATCTTTCCTTCTAAAAAATCCATGAATATTTCAGCCAATAAAGGGCTAAGAGGGTTGCCCATTATTAGGCCATTTTTACTAGTGTATATTTGATCATTAAACTCAAAATAATTTTGTTCGAGACATACAGATAGTGAATCTAAGATTTCTTGTTTTTTAACAACATTAATATTTTTTAAGTCTAATAGTTGATTAACCAAAGTGATTGTTTCATCTATAGGTATGCTTGGGAATAAATTTGTCACATCAAACGAAATTAACTTGGCATTATTAGGTAAATGAATATTTTTGATTTTATTTACTAACTCCAAAGAATTTTTTATTGCGAATTTAGCTGTAAAATGCGTGTTACTTTTGATTATGTCAATTAATTTTTTGGAAAGTTTGTAAGACGGTGCTGTGAAAAATGAGACTACAGGTCTAATAGGGTATCCCTCTTTATGAAGTTTAATTAGCGAATACATTTTGGGAGGTTGAGGGTTCATGATTGTTAATCTACTAGAATCCATGTCAGAAAACAAACTTTTACAATTAAGTAACACTGTTTTTATAGATTTTTGGAAAACAGCAGTAGGATCGCGTTTTAAAATTTGATAATTACTAGGATTTAAAATTTAATTATCAAATTTTAAAACGCGATCCTACTGCTGTTTTCCAAAAATCTATAAAAACAGTGTTACTTAATTGTAAAAGTTTGTTTTCTGACATGGATTCTAGTAGATTAACAATCATGAACCCTCAACCTCCCAAAATGTATTCGCTAATTAAACTTCATAAAGAGGGATACCCTATTAGACCTGTAGTCTCATTTTTCACAGCACCGTCTTACAAACTTTCCAAAAAATTAATTGACATAATCAAAAGTAACACGCATTTTACAGCTAAATTCGCAATAAAAAATTCTTTGGAGTTAGTAAATAAAATCAAAAATATTCATTTACCTAATAATGCCAAGTTAATTTCGTTTGATGTGACAAATTTATTCCCAAGCATACCTATAGATGAAACAATCACTTTGGTTAATCAACTATTAGACTTAAAAAATATTAATGTTGTTAAAAAACAAGAAATCTTAGATTCGCTATCTGTATGTCTCGAACAAAATTATTTTGAGTTTAATGATCAAATATACACTAGTAAAAATGGCCTAATAATGGGCAACCCTCTTAGCCCTTTATTGGCTGAAATATTCATGGATTTTTTAGAAGGAAAGATCAGCAAACACCCTCTTTTCAAACATTTTCTTTACTGGCACAGGTACGTTGACGACGTCTTGGCCTGTTTTCTTGGAACTGATAGACAATTAAATATATTTTTAGAGTATATTAATAGTTTACACAAAAATATAAAATTCACAATCGAACAAGAATTGGATAAATCTATTAATTTTCTTGATTTAAATATTAAAAGAGAAAATGATCAACACAGTTTCTCGGTCTTTCATAAACCTTCTCATACTGACACCGTCATACCTAACTCTTCTTGCCATCCTACTCAACACAAATTAGCTGCCTTTCACAGTATGATCCATAGATTAGTAACTCTCCCTCTTAACAAGATAAATTTTCAAAAAGAATTAAACTATATTAAACAAATAGCCGTAAACAATGGTTATAAAGCTAATTTAATTAATAACATCTTAAAAAAGAAGACGTATAAAAAGACCATTGACTTAGTATTTCCAAGAGTGAAAACGTCATCAGACAAATTTAAAACTGTTTCTTTCATTGGACAACCTAGCAAAACAATTGGTAACTTTCTCAATAAACTGGATATAAATGTATCTTACAAAACAAATAACTCTTTAGGCAGGTTCATTAAAAATAATAAAACTAAAAGCGACATTAATAAAAAATCTGGAGTCTATAAGTTGAAATGTATGGATTGTCCGAAAACTTACATTGGCCAAACAGGTAGATATTTTAAGAAAAGAGTACAAGAACATTATAATAGTTTTGCCAAAAATAAAAGTGATTCGAACTATGCTAATCATTTACTTGATAGCCAACATAATTTTGACCCTTCTTTCAAAATTCTACATACCGAAAATAAAGGTTTTAAACTTAATCTGTTAGAATCTATGGAAATAAACAAACTTAAAAATACGGACCTGTTATTAAATGATCAATTAGATTTAAATAGTTCACCTTTATTAAATTTATTCTGTTGACCACTGTCTACACCTTTAAGGCTCTGTAATAAACACATTACCTACTTTATTATAATTACAACCACCACTTATTGGTTTTCCCCAAAATTATAACCCTTCCCTCTATTTCTAGTTTTATTGTTATTTGTAATTATCTGAACCTTATTGTACATCAATTATTTTTAACAATCATTATACCTGTGTCATCTGATGAAGCTACAGTGTTAGCGAAACATGTTATAAATTTCATAGTTAAATATAGTGGAAATTTACAGTTCAAGTGTGTTTTACTGTACTTCATAAATCTATAGTTATGGATTTCCACCTAGTATCGGCTGAATCTATCAATTTTTTCTAAAAATATGAATAAATTAATTAAATATTCAATATCTTTTAATGCAAATAGTATTCAAACTTAGGCCTGTTTTGAGTAACCTTATTTCATCTTATTCAGTAAGTCGGCCAATTATTGCCACCCTAAGGGTACTTAATTTTTATTGCACGTGTTATCATCATTATTTCGCAAATATTTTTTAAATGAATTTTATACTGTGTTGTACACAATAATAAAAAGTTGCTACTTCCTCAGTTAAAAAGAAAGCCGTGTTCGGCACATTTTTAAAAATTTTGTATAATGACAATATTTGGGACATAATATGCTCCTATTATTGCCAGGGGTGGCAATAATAGGAATGCCTAGGAACGAATAGGAAAGCCTACGAGAATCTTGGACAAATATTAACTTTATTAAAAATTAACCTAAGAATATTGGAAAAATACGAACTTTCTTAAAAATTAACATTAACATAACCTAACCTAAGAGAATCTTGGACAAATATCAAGTTTATTAAAAATTAACATAAGAATCTTGGAAAAATAGCAACTTTCTTAAAAATTAACATTGATATTTTACTATTTTTATTCGCAATTTGGGCATATAAAAATACTTTTGTCTTCTTTCGACAGTCCTACGCACTCTTCATGTACGTATATATTGCAAATTGAACATAACCTCAAATCGGCTTGACGGTCTTCACGACATAAAAAACAAAACCAAGATTGTAGAGATTTTGTCGTTTTCTTAATAACAGATTTTCCTTTTATGACCTTTGACTTAGCTTTAGAAAATAAATCTCTGGTCACCTCTTGCGCCCTGGAGTTTAAGGCTGGCGTACGGATTGTGGATGGCTTTTTTATTTCAGGCGTTATAAAATAACCAACATCCTTGAATGAGGAATTCAAATCAGTTTTCTCAGGAGTATTTGCATCTTCTTTTTCGTGTTTCTCTGTTTTTTTCAAGCGCTCAACCAGTTTTATTAATGGCTAAACTTCATCATTGCTACTTATTGCAACGGAATCCTGATTCACTAAAGGCTCATTATCGCATTCAAAGTCTGAGCTGTCATCATGTAGCAAGTAATTTGATTCTGATGACGAATCACCACTCTCCGATTGGGGTCTTGTTTTCATAGTCTTCTTTACTCCACTTGGCCCAGGCATCTCTGATTGTTTCATTTGTGTTCGTGGCTCTTTAATATGGGTTATTTCACTCGGTGCAAATGCAGACTCTGGTATCATATCTGGGCAAAACGGAAAAATGCCCGTGATGACTCACTTGAACAAGAACGTACGGATTTTGAAGATAATTATTTTAGCATTGTTTCAAAGGCTAAGTATTAGAGAGGTTTCGCAGTCAAGACGATAATGCATCGGTTTCGTCGTACTGCTCAGTTAGGTCAAATGCTTTGCAACAACATGCAGCCTAATATAAAGCTACCTCCTATATATCTGCCTTATTTTGACGGAAATTATGAACAGTGGCTTTTCTTTAAAGATACGTTCGAATCGCTGATACACAAGGAAGTGTTTATACCTGACATAAATAAATTTCATTATTTGAGACTATCATTGAAAGGAGAAGCCGCTGATTTATTAAGATCCCTCGAAATTTCGGCTAATAATTATAATATGGCCTGGAATCTACTTGTTGAGCGCTACGAAAACAAGCCAATGCTACGTGGTGTAGATAATATATTGGAGGGCGTCATTGATTTCATCAGCCATACTGTAGTAAAAATTTCGCCAAATCGCATCTTCGTGATAGGTTTCCCGGGTTAAGTAACAAGAAAATGTAAAATTTCTTGATCCCAAAAGGTTTCAAAACTTCGGAAGACTGCTTTATCCATGGGCTGTAATTCACGGGTCGTGTTGCTTGGAAGACAAAATAAGGTTACTCCATAATTTTCTGCCGCTTCAACAATTATTGTGATGTCCAAGTGTAATTTTGCTCCATCAAAAATTAAGAGTGAGGGACCTAGATTCTTATATTTTGAAAAATGAGCCAACCAAGATACAAAAGCCTCACATGTCATGCTGCCTTTATTCGTCATCATAATTTTTGACCCTGGTGGCATATGGTCTGCCCACTCTGATTTCAACCTTTTCCTTTAAATAAAATACACGGTGGAATTGCTTGTCCGAGGGCATTGCCATGGGCAACAATGCTGACGTTTTCGCCATGTTCTGGGGCTGTTAAATGTACTTCTTTGGAGCCCTTTTTAGCCAGAACTCCTGCTGTCTATGGATTGTATGGCGGCATCCTTTTTCATCCATATTGTAGATGTTTTCAGGTTTATCAAACAGTTCTAATTCGCTTATTACGTTTTTTAATTTTGAAAAGTAGTCGCTTACAATAAAATGATTCATTTTTTGTGCTCGCGCTGGATACATTTGTTGGGCTTTACGTTTTACTACATCGGGATGTCTTGCAAAAAATAGTTTTAGCCATTTTCTCCCTGCTAATCTTGATGACTTAGGAAAAGGATTGGGTATCTGAAGGTCATCCGCGTAAGAAAATACACTCTTCCGAACAATATTACTTGATACTGGTAGACCAACTTCCGCGAGCCTATGAATTCTTTTCACTAAATCTCGCTCCTGTTCAAATGTTAAAATACTTTTCCGTCCAAGCCGTTTGCGTGGATTACCGTTTCTCTTATGCAGTCCCAAAGTTGTTCGAGGAATAGAGTAGCGTAGTGCAGCCTGGCTTATGTTGCTCCCATTTCTTATAGCTTCTAAAGCATCAGCGAGGTCGCTTTGTGTCCATTGAGCCCTTTTTTGTTTTGGCATGTTCTGAAAATAATTAGGTAGGTAAAAAAGGTAAAAAAATCTCAAATATTGCCGGGTGTTCGAAATATTGCCGGGAGTCCCAAAGGAACAAAGCAGTGTATATGCAAATATGGCGGTTACTAAATTTTTGTCTCTTAATATAAAATTTAGATACAACACAAAATGAAGTACTCTTATATACCTACCTTGTAAGCCAATAACCCTCACTTAACTTTGAGTAGTAACCCGGTATTAGATTTTAACAATTTAACGATTTTAATATCGAACACAAGCCGAATGCGTTCATTACTACTACAGCTGTAAATGAGAAATGATCCTGCTGCGCATCCAGTGGCTAGAACTTTCGATGCGTATAACCAATTCCCGGTGACACTCGGTGCATAAAGTATGACGTCATAAATTAAAGGCGGGTGACAATATTAGGCACATGGCAATAATTGGCCGAGGTACTTATAGCTAAATACCTAGTCCTTATGTACGTAAAAAAGCATGCTGACTTCCAGTTCACTTTAAGATCATTAAAAAAAACAAACTACTACAAAGTTAAATACGATAAACTAATGTTGCATAACCCAGCTTTGCTTTAATACAAAACTATTGGATTGGTTGGTAATCTTGTTTATATTCATTGTCTATTTAAAAGGATTTTTTTTAGTGATTTATGTAAATGTTAGAAATCTGAAAAATGAAATTCCTTTGCCGGTTCTGTTAGGACACCCACGGTAAGTACACGATGTACCACCGTTTCCGACATTTAAACAAATAGATTTTGATCACCGACAAGTCACAAAACAATAATAAGTTTTGGAATTATTAAAAAATACGTCCTAACACACTAAAAACACCGATTGAAAAAATAAAAGAAGAAAACCACAAAAAGTATCACTTTGTTTACGTCAAAACACGATTGACAGTGATTGATAACAAAATATTACACATCAAATTTCACTGATATACTACTAACTTCGCGCATGCGCATACAAATTTAGTTTCGCCGGCTTTCTTTCGCCTCTTATTGGTTATGTTACTCTTTGATCGAGCTTCAAAAAAAGCAAGAACTTGGAAACCTGATAGGTGAGATCCTTAAGATTCATCATCATTCAGCCCATATCTGTCCACTGCTGGACGTAAGCCTCCCTTGTTTGCCTCCACGTTCTTCTATCTTGTGCCACCTGCATCCAGTTGGTATGGACACGTTTTATGTCGTCTGACCATCTAGTCGGTGGACGACCTCTGTTCCTGTATGCCTCTTGTCTAGGCCTCCATTGCACAATTCGCTTTGTCCATCTATCGTCCTGCATTCTCGCTATGTGTCCCGCCCAGTTCCACTTTAGAGTTGCTATTCTCTCTACTGCATCAGTCAGCCCTGTTCTTCTGCGCAATTCCGTGTTTGTGGTGTGGTCTCTAAGGGTCAGTCCTAGCATTGATCTTTCCATTGCGTGTTGTGCCACTCTTATTTTCTGTACAGCCTTTTTTGTTAGGGTCAAGGTCTCTGCACCATATGTCAGAACAGGCAGAACGCATTGATTAAATACTTTTCTTTTTAGGCAAATTGGTAGGTCTGATTTAAATATGTGCTTAAGATTTCCGAAAGCGGCCCATGTCAGTCCTATTCTTCTAAGCAATTGGCACGTTTGATTATCTCTGCCTATACGGATTTCATGGCCGAGGTATTTGTATGAGGTAGTTTCCTCGATTGGGATGCCATTTATGTATACACCTTCGCTAAGGACGAGGTTAGTCATCAACTGAGTTTTTGACACATTAATCTTTAATCCGACGTTTTGAGAAGCAGTATTCAATTGTTGCAGCATGGTCATTGCGTGGTCAATACGGTCTGTTATCAAGATTATGTCGTCTGCAAATCTTAGATGTGTTAGGTTTTCGCCGTTTATGTTTATACCCATATTTTCCAAATTTATAGTTTTGAACATATATTCGAGCAGATTCGTGAACAGCTTTGGCGAGATAGTATCGCCTTGTCGAACGCCTTTGTTTATTTTGAATCTGTTTGTACTCTTCTGTATTCTTACGCTAGATAGACTTGATCATTTGGTTGTATCTGTAATCTATTCTACTGTCAGATAATGAATTTAGCATCTTGTATTGGTCTATGGTGTCGAAGGCTTTTTCATAATCCACGAATATTAAAACGAGCGGTTTATTGTACCCGATAGAAAGTTCTAAAAAATCTGGTAGAAAAGTCTATCCTTAAGATTAAAGGTGATAAATATTTAAAATTTGTCCCCACTCCTGCTGCTGTGTCTACTCGCGGTGACCTGACACGAGAGTAGTACCCCAAAACAGCGGAACCCCATTTTTATATACCTAGCTATAGAGAGATTATACGCGGTGACCCGACACGAGTATAACTCTCCATAATAGCAAGGTTAAATACTATACTGTTGAGTACACTCGCGGAGGCCTGACACAGGAGTGGTATCCCATAACAGCGAGCAGAGCCCCCTTTTTTTATAAATCCAGCTATAGAGAACACACGAGGTGACCTGACACTAGTGTGATTCTCCGTTCTATTACAGTTATATATTATTTTATTCACAGTCACTTACTATCAGTTTTATTTCCAATATTTTTTAGAACGAATGGATTAGTTTGTTGATATTGTAATCAAAATCATTGGTTATACTTGTCAAAGGTTACATTACAGATTATATCCATATTTGAAGTTGACAAAGTCACCGAAAGAGGTTAATCCTATTTGAAGTTGGCAAAGTCACCCGAAGAGGGTAATCTTATTTGAAGTTGACAAAAGTTTTAGGAAGAGATTAATCTGTACAAGAAAAAAAGAAGAGAAAGTTTGAGCCGGTTTTATTGACGATATAAAATATTAATATATTATAAAACTACTGTTAAGGTTTTAGTGAAAAAAAATGTTAATGTTGCACACCAAGAAAAATGAATGAATAAACAAAACAGCGGTAATAATGTAGTATGTGATATTTAAACAAAAAGAAAGTTTTTTACGCTGATACATGGAGTTCCACAAAGTACAATAAAGAACTGAAAATCATTCAAAATAACGCTAAAAAATGTCACAATAGACACGCCAAATACTGTGTAAATAAAGAGACGACCGGCTGTGGACAACATAAACGTCAAATATCGAAAAATCGTTGAAATCCGACTTACGGCGCATGAAATACGCTTCCGCGAAACGATGCCGGGGACATTTTTAGATTCCTGGGAAATTAGCTTTATTTTTCTACTGGTGGGAGTTCAGTGGCAAGACCTCAAGTAAAGGAAATATTTACAAGGGATTAAATTTGCAATTTTGTAATGGAAACTAAATCAGTTGCGACAGTCTTATTTCTATTTTAATATTTTTATTCCCTTTTTCTCCAAAAATAAATACCAAAGCAATGGAGGTTACATCTAGATAATTTTAATATTGAAATAAGGTAATAAATTTGTAAAATAAAGTCGTTGTTTGCAGTGCACTAAAATTTTGGCCCAATTTGCTTAAACAAATATTATCCGAAAAGATAAAGTCGATCTCGTTCAGTTAATTTAAATGGAAAGTAGCTGACAAAAAGAATATTTTTTATCCTAAAACGAGTCCTGTGTTTTCAGTTGATATCCCTAAAAGTCTGTTCTTGATTTGAAAACAAAGTTTTAATATAAAGGTCTCTATATTGATCCTATATTTGAGGAAATAATATCTTTTAATGTACATTTTTCTTTAACTGTCTTTTAGTGGACGTAAGAATATCAACATGTATATTATTTTTTACCGAAACTACTATAGAATTTAAAATATCATCAGAATTACTTTTCATAGTCATAAAAAATTAAACGGAAAAAAATTAAGCTTTAGTTATATTTAATATCTATAATTATTCTCATGAATTTCTTGTTACTTAGTTAAAATTACTAAGAGGCCACTATTTAAAAACATCAAGGGTAAAAGTGGGAGAGACACCATAGTTTTTCCAAGTATGAAATTTTATAAGCAAAAATTCAACATAATTAAATCGTTTATTTTTTGCAGAAAAGTAGTAATCTAGAAATTAAAATATCACAAGTTTTAAAACGCCATCTCTCCCACACTATGTGGGAGAGATGCCGGACACGAGGGGAGATGTCATACATTTTATTTTGTCTGATTAAGATTTTTTTGCGTACTATTTCCCTACTACACTACTATAGAAATTTAAATCAATTTAGAATACTTCAGCATCGCACAACGAGTTTCCAAAAACCATTTAGTTTTGACGCAGCTCAAACCTTAAAAACTATGTCAAAGGGCATTTATTGCAATCTCAGAGTGGTGAAGTTTAGGTTACAGAGTATAAAAACATAATATCACATTGCTGGGGCGGCTCGCAACTGTTATTTCATGTTTATCTCTCAAAACTCGTTTCCAATATCTTCCCTTCCTCCGCTCTTCTTTTCCCCTGTACCTGGGTCGGTCTTAGGGTTGCCACATTTGATGAAAGCTATTTCGGGACACCCCCAGTCATTCCTTTTTTGACTATGCATTTTTTTGTGTACTACCCTCTTAAAAAATAAAGATGTTAACATAGCACTCAAGTTAGTTGTTAACTTATGTACTTTATTAATTTAAACAAAATCAAAAACAAAAATAACATGCTAAAAAACAATAAATTTGAAATAAAGCAAACACATTATTTAAAATTTAAATTATTGTTATATAATTTTTCGACTTTTGATGATTTTCCGGGACTAAAAAATATGAATCCGGGATCCGGGGCAACACAGTTAATTCCGGGACAATCCCAGAAAATCCCGTGGCAACCCTAGTCGGTCCTTGAGCCGCTACACGTACTAATTTTAGTAATGCTCATTACACCAACTGCTAATGTACTGCTTTACTACACAGTGTTGTAGATATTCGCAATTTTGCTCTGTTTATCTATTAGGCATATAGTTGTATTGGAATAGAAAATATAGCTATTGCGTAACTATATTTTCTGTGGTATTGGTTATGTGCAAACATTATAAATATGAAATGTTTCACTTAACGTATGAATCTCTGTTGTTAGCTGTCTGACTTTAACAGGGTAAAGTATTTGGCTTGTCACGCGAAGCCCTTAAACAACTACCCCTTATGTCATGATAAACCAAAACTAAACAAACTAACCACAGTTAACCCTAATATAAAAATAAGACACTCTTCTCTTATGAAGCTTAGAGTCTAAAGTCTCAGCTACCCTAAACCTTTCGGTTTATAGATATAAGATGTCCTAGAATATTTGGGCAATCCCGGGGATTCAGATAGAACACATAAAAATAACTGGACAAGTTCCTATACAGGTGTAATTTAATCATTTTTTAATATGATGGTTACTAAGTATGCTTAAAATGGGACTTTCTAATCACATTCGACTTGTTTAGTTTGCCAGGGACGGACTAGCTCTAAGACAGTAATGCTATTTTTTTTACAACCTGCACGATAAGGGCTTGGACAGCTTAAACCCTAAACTAAACTAAAGAAAAAGGTACTGTTTTCAAAAAAAAAATATTTTTATTCGTTATGAGGCTTATTCCAACCAGCAGTCCGAGACTAGTTTTTAATCAGAAATAGAGTCTACCAGATTAATATTGCATGTAAACCCTAGGATGCCTTGTTAAAACTGGTTGATTGTATTTGACAGTTTGAGCCTGCCAGGGAGTGATGGTTGGAACAGACTTGGTTTTTTGCTTTATTTGTCATTTTCATAATTTACTTTTTTGTTGCTATGATTGTTTTGACATGTACCGATTTAGATAAGGATATTATTTAAGCAGTAGGTATTCCCTTACTTGAGACCGTATCTCCTAAAACACATGTATTTTCTTATGGAGAAATTTCCATTATTCAGCCATGCGCATTCCGTTATGATGGCATCCATTTCAACACAAACATTATAATGTACTTTTTCCTTTTTGTGACATGCGTAATTGATATAGTAATTGTAGATATGCTTTTAAAGTTCCTGTACAAACCTGTTTAGGACTCTGTTGACTGATGCAGTGTAGATTAAAAATATTATTATTTTAAAATTATTTATTAAATTTAAGGCACAAAACTTTGTTTATAAGTAATTGGTATAATTAATCGGTGTTATAATCATAAGCCTCTTGATTAAGAACGACCATTTTAATTTAATTGTATATTATGTTGTTAATGTCACATGGTATATTTTACGTAGAATAATAGTTTTAGATTTAGGATTAGACAATCTCCTTGTATTTACATTAAATCATTAAACAAGTTACATAAAAAGGGGGGGGGGGGGTTTTACGTTTTAATATTTAAGTTAAACATACGTGTATGTCAAGGATAAAGCTAGATCAAAAGGATGGAACGAAATCGAGAAAAGTATTCAAGTAGTTGGGATAATTTTAGGGTTTTTCACAGGGAACCGACCTAGATGTCTAGGTAGATTAAATAGCAGTTGCTTGTACCTGATCGCAAAATGTGTTTACCAATCAAGTTGTAGTTAGTTAAAAAAAGGCATTGGTTTTATCTGGATTAAACCGTTCTGATTTAAAAATAATTATTATATCAATGAAATATTCTTATGAAATATATAGTGTAACATACACAAACCTTTATATTATATTCATCGAATTGAATGATTTTCACACTTACCTAGAGTGGACCTTCTATTGGATGGCCGAAGGCAACATAGATTTTTTTCTCTTCAATAAATAAAAAAAAAGAACCACATGCGGACGCTGAACTCTAATCAGCATATTTTACTAGTAAATGGACCTATTATTGTTGTGTACAATGATTCGATGATTTATCATAGTTTTGTATGCGATCTACGAGGGTTCCACCCATATGCTATTAACGACTCACTTTTTTCAAATATCACTCGATGTCAGTGTTGTAGTTCCGGTTGCGATAACACAGAGTAATTGGCTGTTGACAGTGTTTATAAAATAAAAATAGACTAACCTTTTCTGCAAACGTTCTTAGGGACCGTTGTCTTCTTTTTTTTTTATAACGGATATTGACACAAAAACGGCAGTATAGTGGTCTTTTGTTAATTTCGGATTTATTTGATGTGTTGATTGACGAGGCAAATATCATTGATGATCAGTGGTGATGATTGATATTTACGTTTTACCTGTTAGCCTGACTTTGTAATCGTTTTCAAAATTTCTTCACATTACGACCCTGATGATGAGCTCGCAAACGCATAGACAAAAAGTTTTTTAAATATAAAAGGTTTAAGGAGAACGTTTGCCCTTAAACATTATTCGCTTATTTAAGACAATATTAATTTAAACTACAAAAAAGTATATTGTTTTTATTAAAATTGTACTATTTATACTTTAAGTATGTATAGATATTTTTATTATTTTGTAACTATGGTGAGTTCTTTGTATTCCAAAAAAGTGGATTTTCTGAATTATTTTATTTTACTATTATTATACAGTATTAGTATTTGTCTATCATTAGTTTGCTATAGTGTTAAATAAGGCCACTGCATTTTATGCATTTTTAATTATGAATTCAAGACATATTTCAATTCAACTAACAATTTGCATGTTTAAACATGTGACTGTTTAAAATAACCACCTGAAAAGTAATAACATGTAAGAACTAGGTCCAGTAAAAAATACTACAAAAACTAAGATTAGGGTAAAAATCACCTTCTAACCAAGTATGGCTGATTCCAAGAAGATATCACTTCAATGACCCTACACTCTCAGTATAATTTACTTTTAGTTCATTACCTCATTAATTCAATCTCGCGAATTAATTATCCCCTCCCGCTTCATTTTTGAGTAACCCAATAAGTTCTTTTCCCCCACCCCTACAATTCACTACCCCCACTCCAATCTCGACAGATCCTACATTATAACTAGGCGTCTGCAGAAAGACCTTGTCATATCTACTTTAGACAGGCAACCGGACAGACACATCTTGTAGAAATTTACAGAAAGATGGAGAAGTTTATTATTGTTAAAGACGTTGTTAAAAAGTTACGAGAATTTAACCTTACAGGACGCACTCTAGAGTTTAAGTTAAAACCTGTTCCACAGGGAGTTGAACCAGTTGGTTGGGTGGAAAAAGGAATTAATCAAATTATTCAAAACGCTACAGTAGGCCTACAACCCTTAGATCGTGTGGGTTTTAGTTTTTGCTCTAAAGACTTCAACCGAGGAGAAGGTTGGATTCGCTTCAAAGCAGCTAAAGACATAACCTTTCAAGATGTTTGGAGTGTTATAAGTGGCATTTATCAGTCAAACTCAGCAGGTCTTAATACAGAATCATTTTGTCTTAGTGTGACAACTGTTAGATTACCTGTTGGTGGGGGCAGAGGAAAAAATTATAACAGCTTTCACGAGGAATGTGACAAGCGACGAGGTATTATAAGTATTAAAAATACCGATAACCTGTGTTTACCACGTGCTTTGGTAGTCGCCATTGCCCATAATAAAAGAGATCCCGAATTCAGTAAGGTTAGAAGAGATATTAGTAAAATTCAAACCGAAAGAACAAGATCATTGTTGGAGAGAGCTAAAATTAGCATTCCTGAGGCAGGAGGTGGAATTCCCGAGTTAATACAATTTCAAAATCATCTAAAAGAATATAAATTAGTTGTTTATAGCTATGGATCAAAAGGACGAAATATTATATTTGAAGGTTCAACTGAAAGCAATAAACGGCTGAACTTATTACATTACAAAAGCCATTTTAATGTAATTACATCGCTGACAGCAGCTTTTTGTTCTAACTATTTTTGTGAAAAGTGTTACGTCCCATATGATCACAAAAATGAGCACCGATGTGGTGGAACCTGTCAGGCATGTCAGCAAGCCCCTGCTTGTGAAATAGCAATAAAAATTAAATGCCAGGACTGTCTACGATTTTTTAGAAGTCAAAACTGTTACGAAAATCATAAAAAGGATTATTCGTCAGGCAAATTTACAGTATGCGAACAAATTAAACTATGTTCTATTTGTTTAAAAACCATTAAAGCCAAAAGAGCACATGTATGTGGTGAAATTTATTGTAAAATTTGTAATAAACATGCACCCGAGGATCATCTATGTTATATTCGGCCTGATAAGGGAAAACCTAAGATTAAAGATGTTCTTTTTGTATTCTACGATTTAGAGACGAGCCAAGACAAACTATTGGAAAATTCAACGTTTTTACATGAAGTCAATCTCTGTGTTTTCAAACAATACTGCGATGAGTGCATGGATTCTGAAGCAGATACTTGTAAAAAATGCGGTCTAAAGTTACAAAAAGTCAGAGGTATAGACCCAGCGGGGACATTTACTAACCATTTGTTACAAATGAGGAAAAACTTTAAAGAAATTATTGTAATAGCCCATAATGGTCAGGCTTTTGATCACCAGTTTATATTAAACTACATTATGACAAAGACAGATTTTACACCTGAGTTAATCATGAGAGGTACCAAAATAATTACGATGCAACTTGAAAATGTAAAATTTATCGACTCACTTAACTATTTCCCTATGCCTTTAGCCAAACTACCAAAGGCATTTGGACTTGATGATATTTTTAAAAAAGGCTACTTCCCGCACCTATTTAATACAAAGGCAAATGAAAACTATATAGGACCTCTACCATCAATTGAATATTACTCCCCAGATAGTATGAAAGAAGAAGACAGAGCCAAATTTCTTAAATGGTTTGTAGAGCATGAAAATGATGGTTTCGATATGCAAAGAGATCTGGTAGACTACTGCGTATCGGATGTCGAAATCCTTGCGCAATCATGTTTAAAGTTTAGAGAACAACTTATACAAACTACCAATGTATGTCCATTTACTGAAGCCACAACTATTGCTTCAGCATGCAATAAAATTTTTAGAAGAAATTTTTTGAAGCCTAATACTATAGGAATCATACCAAAAAATGGATACCGATGGAGAAACAGGCAGAGCAAAATTGCCATAGATTGGTTACTTTGGACCGAGAATCACAGAAAAATCAACATCTTACATGCTGCTAATGGTAAAGAAGCTGTTTTAAATGGTGTAAAAGTCGATGGTTACTGCTCCGAAACAAATGAGGTATTTGAATTTCAAGAATGTTATTTCCATGGATGTACTGTATGCTACAAGTTCGGCAGGAACGATCCTCTTTCCGAGGACCCCTCAGAAACGCTAAATTTAAGATATGAAACCACAAAGGCAAAAATTATGAGACTAAAAGATTTCGGCTTTTTAGTTAATGAAATGTGGGAGTGTGATTTTAGAAATTTATTAAAAAATAATCCAGAGATAAAATCCTATACTAATACCCATTACAATAAAATTTTGACAAAACTAAATCCAAGAGATGCTTTTTATGGAGGACGAACAGGAAATACATGCGAATACTATGAAATAAAAGATACGGAAAAAATTAAATACGCCGATGTTTGTTCCCTCTATCCGTACATCTGTAAGAGTTCTAAATTTCCACTATCACATCCAGAAGTGTATGTAGGAGATGCGTGTAACAAATTAAACCTAAATAATATAGATGGTTTAATTAAATGCACAATTCTCCCACCAGAAGAGTTGTACCATCCAGTACTCCCTCAAAAAAATAAACAATAAATTGATGTTTATTCTTTGTCGAACATGTGGTCAAGACATGAATTACAACGAATGTAAGCATACCAGCGAAGAAAGGGTACTTGAAGGAACATGGGTTCTGGACGAGGTACTTAAAGCCCTAGAAAAAGGATATAAAATACAAAAAATACATGAAATCTGGAAATATAACGTACGAAAGTTTAATAAAGAAAACGGTGAGGAAGGATTATTCACATCCATGATGAATAAATTCATTAAAATCAAACAGGAAGCATCAGGCTGGCCTAAAGATTGTGAAATAGAGGAAGACAAAGTTAAATACATTGATCAGTTCTTTGAAAAGGAAGATGTTAAACTAGAGTATACCAAAATTATTGAAAATCCAGGGCTAAGATCACTGGCGAAATTAATACTTAACTCGTTTTGGGGAAAATTCGGTCAAAGAGAGAATCAACCAAAGACGAAAATTGTAAATAAACCAGCAGATTTATTTGCAATGTTTATTAACCCTGCAATTTATATCAATGGGGTTATACCCGTCAACGATAAAACATTACTTGTCAATTATGAATATATAGAAGAAGCCAGCGATCCGTTGCCGACTGTTAATGTTGTTATAGCGGCTTACGTAACAGCGCAAGCGCGCCTTAAATTATACTCCTATCTTGAAGCTCTTGATAAAAGAGTCTTATACTATGATACAGATTCCGTGATTTATGTTTCAAAAAATAATGACCCCGATATATCAACGGGGCAATTTATTGGAGACATGACAGACGAGTTGGAGAGTTATGGCTCTAACTCATACATAACTAAGTTTGTTTCTGGAGGCCCCAAGAATTATGCATTTAAGGTTCACTCGACGAAAAGTAATTTAGAAGAAACGGTCTGTAAAGTTAAAGGTATAACTCTCAACTATGCCGCATCACAAGTAATAAATTTTGATGCAATCAAACACATGATTCTTCAAAAATCCGAACCGATCCCCATCATATCCAGAAGCATACGGCGTAGCAAGGAGCACATTGTGACAACTTGTACTGAAGTCAAACTCTATAGACCTATTTCAACAAAGAGAAAATTTCTATCGGATGGAAGCTCCGAACCATATGGATATAGAAAAAGAAAAACCCATTGAAAATAAAATATATTGTATATTTTGTATGTATTGTATATAAAATATATTATAAATATTGTATATCTAGAACCGCTATGGAGTTTAAAAATGTAAATTAAGTAATAAACAATTTAAAATATCCATTTTGGTTTTATTTTCAATGGGTTTTTCTTTTTCTATATCCATATGGTTCGGAGCTTCCATCCGATAGAAATTTTCTCTTTGTTGAAATAGGTCTATAGAGTTTGACTTCAGTACAAGTTGTCACAATGTGCTCCTTGCTACGCCGTATGCTTCTGGATATGATGGGGATCGGTTCGGATTTTTGAAGAATCATGTGTTTGATTGCATCAAAATTTATTACTTGTGATGCGGCATAGTTGAGAGTTATACCTTTAACTTTACAGACCGTTTCTTCTAAATTACTTTTCGTCGAGTGAACCTTAAATGCATAATTCTTGGGGCCTCCAGAAACAAACTTAGTTATGTATGAGTTAGAGCCATAACTCTCCAACTCGTCTGTCATGTCTCCAATAAATTGCCCCGTTGATATATCGGGGTCATTATTTTTTGAAACATAAATCACGGAATCTGTATCATAGTATAAGACTCTTTTATCAAGAGCTTCAAGATAGGAGTATAATTTAAGGCGCGCTTGCGCTGTTACGTAAGCCGCTATAACAACATTAACAGTCGGCAACGGATCGCTGGCTTCTTCTATATATTCATAATTGACAAGTAATGTTTTATCGTTGACGGGTATAACCCCATTGATATAAATTGCAGGGTTAATAAACATTGCAAATAAATCTGCTGGTTTATTTACAATTTTCGTCTTTGGTTGATTCTCTCTTTGACCGAATTTTCCCCAAAACGAGTTAAGTATTAATTTCGCCAGTGATCTTAGCCCTGGATTTTCAATAATTTTGGTATACTCTAGTTTAACATCTTCCTTTTCAAAGAACTGATCAATGTATTTAACTTTGTCTTCCTCTATTTCACAATCTTTAGGCCAGCCTGATGCTTCCTGTTTGATTTTAATGAATTTATTCATCATGGATGTGAATAATCCTTCCTCACCGTTTTCTTTATTAAACTTTCGTACGTTATATTTCCAGATTTCATGTATTTTTTGTATTTTATATCCTTTTTCTAGGGCTTTAAGTACCTCGTCCAGAACCCATGTTCCTTCAAGTACCCTTTCTTCGCTGGTATGCTTACATTCGTTGTAATTCATGTCTTGACCACATGTTCGACAAAGAATAAACATCAATTTATTGTTTATTTTTTTGAGGGAGTACTGGATGGTACAACTCTTCTGGTGGGAGAATTGTGCATTTAATTAAACCATCTATATTATTTAGGTTTAATTTGTTACACGCATCTCCTACATACACTTCTGGATGTGATAGTGGAAATTTAGAACTCTTACAGATGTACGGATAGAGGGAACAAACATCGGCGTATTTAATTTTTTCCGTATCTTTTATTTCATAGTATTCGCATGTATTTCCTGTTCGTCCTCCATAAAAAGCATCTCTTGGATTTAGTTTTGTCAAAATTTTATTGTAATGGGTATTAGTATAGGATTTTATCTCTGGATTATTTTTTAATAAATTTCTAAAATCACACTCCCACATTTCATTAACTAAAAAGCCGAAATCTTTTAGTCTCATAATTTTTGCCTTTGTGGTTTCATATCTTAAATTTAGCGTTTCTGAGGGGTCCTCGGAAAGAGGATCGTTCCTGCCGAACTTGTAGCATACAGTACATCCATGGAAATAACATTCTTGAAATTCAAATACCTCATTTGTTTCGGAGCAGTAACCATCGACTTTTACACCATTTAAAACAGCTTCTTTACCATTAGCAGCATGTAAGATGTTGATTTTTCTGTGATTCTCGGTCCAAAGTAACCAATCTATGGCAATTTTGCTCTGCCTGTTTCTCCATCGGTATCCATTTTTTGGTATGATTCCTATAGTATTAGGCTTCAAAAAATTTCTTCTAAAAATTTTATTGCATGCTGAAGCAATAGTTGTGGCTTCAGTAAATGGACATACATTGGTAGTTTGTATAAGTTGTTCTCTAAACTTTAAACATGATTGCGCAAGGATTTCGACATCCGATACGCAGTAGTCTACCAGATCTCTTTGCATATCGAAACCATCATTTTCATGCTCTACAAACCATTTAAGAAATTTGGCTCTGTCTTCTTCTTTCATACTATCTGGGGAGTAATATTCAATTGATGGTAGAGGTCCTATATAGTTTTCATTTGCCTTTGTATTAAATAGGTGCGGGAAGTAGCCTTTTTTAAAAATATCATCAAGTCCAAATGCCTTTGGTAGTTTGGCTAAAGGCATAGGGAAATAGTTAAGTGAGTCGATAAATTTTACATTTTCAAGTTGCATCGTAATTATTTTGGTACCTCTCATGATTAACTCAGGTGTAAAATCTGTCTTTGTCATAATGTAGTTTAATATAAACTGGTGATCAAAAGCCTGACCATTATGGGCTATTACAATAATTTCTTTAAAGTTTTTCCTCATTTGTAACAAATGGTTAGTAAATGTCCCCGCTGGGTCTATACCTCTGACTTTTTGTAACTTTAGACCGCATTTTTTACAAGTATCTGCTTCAGAATCCATGCACTCATCGCAGTATTGTTTGAAAACACAGAGATTGACTTCATGTAAAAACGTTGAATTTTCCAATAGTTTGTCTTGGCTCGTCTCTAAATCGTAGAATACAAAAAGAACATCTTTAATCTTAGGTTTTCCCTTATCAGGCCGAATATAACATAGATGATCCTCGGGTGCATGTTTATTACAAATTTTACAATAAATTTCACCACATACATGTGCTCTTTTGGCTTTAATGGTTTTTAAACAAATAGAACATAGTTTAATTTGTTCGCATACTGTAAATTTGCCTGACGAATAATCCTTTTTATGATTTTCGTAACAGTTTTGACTTCTAAAAAATCGTAGACAGTCCTGGCATTTAATTTTTATTGCTATTTCACAAGCAGGGGCTTGCTGACATGCCTGACAGGTTCCACCACATCGGTGCTCATTTTTGTGATCATATGGGACGTAACACTTTTCACAAAAATAGTTAGAACAAAAAGCTGCTGTCAGCGATGTAATTACATTAAAATGGCTTTTGTAATGTAATAAGTTCAGCCGTTTATTGCTTTCAGTTGAACCTTCAAATATAATATTTCGTCCTTTTGATCCATAGCTATAAACAACTAATTTATATTCTTTTAGATGATTTTGAAATTGTATTAACTCGGGAATTCCACCTCCTGCCTCAGGAATGCTAATTTTAGCTCTCTCCAACAATGATCTTGTTCTTTCGGTTTGAATTTTACTAATATCTCTTCTAACCTTACTGAATTCGGGATCTCTTTTATTATGGGCAATGGCGACTACCAAAGCACGTGGTAAACACAGGTTATCGGTATTTTTAATACTTATAATACCTCGTCGCTTGTCACATTCCTCGTGAAAGCTGTTATAATTTTTTCCTCTGCCCCCACCAACAGGTAATCTAACAGTTGTCACACTAAGACAAAATGATTCTGTATTAAGACCTGCTGAGTTTGACTGATAAATGCCACTTATAACACTCCAAACATCTTGAAAGGTTATGTCTTTAGCTGCTTTGAAGCGAATCCAACCTTCTCCTCGGTTGAAGTCTTTAGAGCAAAAACTAAAACCCACACGATCTAAGGGTTGTAGGCCTACTGTAGCGTTTTGAATAATTTGATTAATTCCTTTTTCCACCCAACCAACTGGTTCAACTCCCTGTGGAACAGGTTTTAACTTAAACTCTAGAGTGCGTCCTGTAAGGTTAAATTCTCGTAACTTTTTAACAACGTCTTTAACAATAATAAACTTCTCCATCTTTCTGTAAATTTCTACAAGATGTGTCTGTCCGGTTGCCTGTCTAAAGTAGATATGACAAGGTCTTTCTGCAGACGCCTAGTTATAATGTAGGATCTGTCGAGATTGGAGTGGGGGTAGTGAATTGTAGGGGTGGGGGAAAAGAACTTATTGGGTTACTCAAAAATGAAGCGGGAGGGGATAATTAATTCGCGAGATTGAATTAATGAGGTAATGAACTAAAAGTAAATTATACTGAGAGTGTAGGGTCATTGAAGTGATATCTTCTTGGAATCAGCCATACTTGGTTAGAAGGTGATTTTTACCCTAATCTTAGTTTTTGTAGTATTTTTTACTGGACCTAGTTCTTACATGTTATTACTTTTCAGGTGGTTATTTTAAACAGTCACATGTTTAAACATGCAAATTGTTAGTTGAATTGAAATATGTCTTGAATTCATAATTAAAAATGCATAAAATGCAGTGGCCTTATTTAACACTATAGCAAACTAATGATAGACAAATACTAATACTGTATAATAATAGTAAAATAAAATAATTCAGAAAATCCACTTTTTTGGAATACAAAGAACTCACCATAGTTACAAAATAATAAAAATATCTATACATACTTAAAGTATAAATAGTACAATTTTAATAAAAACAATATACTTTTTTGTAGTTTAAATTAATATTGTCTTAAATAAGCGAATAATGTTTAAGGGCAAACGTTCTCCTTAAACCTTTTATATTTAAAAAACTTTTTGTCTATGCGTTTGCGAGCTCATCATCAGGGTCGTAATGTGAAGAAATTTTGAAAACGATTACAAAGTCAGGCTAACAGGTAAAACGTAAATATCAATCATCACCACTGATCATCAATGATATTTGCCTCGTCAATCAACACATCAAATAAATCCGAAATTAACAAAAGACCACTATACTGCCGTTTTTGTGTCAATATCCGTTATAAAAAAAAAGAAGACAACGGTCCCTAAGAACGTTTGCAGAAAAGGTTAGTCTATTTTTATTTTATAAACACTGTCAACAGCCAATTACTCTGTGTTATCGCAACCGGAACTACAACACTGACATCGAGTGATATTTGAAAAAAGTGAGTCGTTAATAGCATATGGGTGGAACCCTCGTAGATCGCATACAAAACTATGATAAATCATCGAATCATTGTACACAACAATAATAGGTCCATTTACTAGTAAAATATGCTGATTAGAGTTCAGCGTCCGCATGTGGTTCTTTTTTTTTATTTATTGAAGAGAAAAAAATCTATGTTGCCTTCGGCCATCCAATAGAAGGTCCACTCTAGGTAAGTGTGAAAATCATTCAATTCGATGAATATAATATAAAGGTTTGTGTATGTTACACTATATATTTCATAAGAATATTTCATTGATATAATAATTATTTTTAAATCAGAACGGTTTAATCCAGATAAAACCAATGCCTTTTTTTAACTAACTACAACTTGATTGGTAAACACATTTTGCGATCAGGTACAAGCAACTGCTATTTAATCTACCTAGACATCTAGGTCGGTTCCCTGTGAAAAACCCTAAAATTATCCCAACTACTTGAATACTTTTCTCGATTTCGTTCCATCCTTTTGATCTAGCTTTATCCTTGACATACACGTATGTTTAACTTAAATATTAAAACGTAAACCCCCCCCCCCCCTTTTTATGTAACTTGTTTAATGATTTAATGTAAATACAAGGAGATTGTCTAATCCTAAATCTAAAACTATTATTCTACGTAAAATATACCATGTGACATTAACAACATAATATACAATTAAATTAAAATGGTCGTTCTTAATCAAGAGGCTTATGATTATAACACCGATTAATTATACCAATTACTTATAAACAAAGTTTTGTGCCTTAAATTTAATAAATAATTTTAAAATAATAATATTTTTAATCTACACTGCATCAGTCAACAGAGTCCTAAACAGGTTTGTACAGGAACTTTAAAAGCATATCTACAATTACTATATCAATTACGCATGTCACAAAAAGGAAAAAGTACATTATAATGTTTGTGTTGAAATGGATGCCATCATAACGGAATGCGCATGGCTGAATAATGGAAATTTCTCCATAAGAAAATACATGTGTTTTAGGAGATACGGTCTCAAGTAAGGGAATACCTACTTTAAGCCAGTGTCAGTTGAAAATAGAGTGTTTTGAAATGTTCGAACCTTATTCTTCTTGGTTAGTTAATTAATAATGGAATTTACGTTTGCTAAATATGCCGACATGCATACTGGCTTGCATCATGTAATATTGTATGTAATGTTTTATTTTTTACTTGTACTTATCGAATGATAGGGATTTATTGTCATGTATCGTAGATAATTTTAGGAATGTTAACAAAGTCAGCCACAATTGTGGAAATCAAATCCGTCGTGGCGAGGATGTTAAAAAAACATTCTAAATTGGCTGTTGTTAATTTATTGTATAAGCATTTTTCCTTATAATTGAAGTGTTTCAAATACACAAATAAGAGTGTATAATATTTCGTATTTTTAAAAGTCGTATTCAATACATCATTTTCAAAAAATGCCGAAGAAGCAGATCCTTCTACAAGCGTCCGAAAATTGGCTGTCGAGTTTGATTGCCCAAAATCGACGGTCTCTAGAATCCTTAAAGAGCAACAGTTGCATCCGTACCATCTTCAAAAAGTCCATGAGCTTGATCCTGAAGATTTTCCGCGGAGGATGAAGTTTGAAACTGGGTTCTAGATCGGTACAGAAATGATGCAAATTTCATTGGGTCAGTTCTCTTTACGGACAAAGTTGGATTTTCTAAAACCGGCATCATAAACTCCAATAATTTGCATTTATGGGCAAAGGAGAACCCCCGTGCTTCTACTGTAACGCATCATCAGCATTAATTTAAACCCATCAACGTATGGGCCGGAATCATCGGTCAATATTTAATTGGACCACTTGTAAATGGTGCCCAAAATGTACGCACATTTTAAATATCGTGGCATTTTCGTTTTTGTCATAGTAGGCTTCTGAAAATTTGACAGGTACACGGTAGAACAGCGCATTGTTATCGTGAAAACGTATTATAAATGTGGAGAATGTTATACGGAAACAGTTCGTAGAGTGCGAGCCGTTTTTGGAAAAAGGAATGCACCAAAACATACGACAACTTATCAAGAAATTTGAGCAAAGTGGTTCAGTTGGAAACATAAAATCAACAGGGCGGCCGGGTACTGCTCAAACTATTGAAAATATTGCAGCAGTGTCAGAAAGTGTTGGTGAGAATCCAGGCACATCGATTCGCCGTCGGTCACAGCAAGTGAACATCACCAAAAGCATTATGCAGCGAATTCTTACACAAGATTTGCATTTGCATGCCTATAAAATCCAATTGACCCAAGAATTAAAGCCAGCAGATCATGGATTGCGCCGTGAATTTGTTAATTGGATTCTGGAAAATGAAGCAAATGATTTTTCGAAGAAAATCCTGTTTAGTGATGAGGCACATTTTCAATTAAATGGATACGTCAATAAGCAGAATAATTGGGCCATACTTTTTTTAAAGACGAGGCTGGAAGAGAACTTACAGTGAATGGCGAACGTTATCGTGCAATGTTAGAAAAGTTTCTGTGGGCTGAATTAGACCGAATTAATGTGGAAAACTTATGGTTTCGGCAGGACGGAGCGACCTGTCACAAGTCGCGTGAAACAATGAACTCGTTACGACTGAAATTTCCTGGTCGTGTCATATCTCGCAATGGTGATCAGAGTTGGCCACCACAATGCTGCGATGTAACACCGTGCGACTTCTTTCTCTGGGGTTTTTTTGAATCTCGTGTTTTGCCAATAAACGAGCCGCAATTCCTGACTTGAAGAACGAAATTCGACGCGTCATTGATGAAATTCGTCCACAAATATGTGAAAATGTAATCAATAATTTCGTCAAAAGGGCAAAGGCGCGGTGGTTATTTGTCGGATGTTGTGTTTCACACTTAATCGTGACATGTATTCTTTCTAATCCCAGTAAAGTTTTGACAAATTTCCAGAAATGAATGTGTTTTGTTAACAAATAAAAATGTGCGTTTATTTTGGGATACCCTTTATTACCAAGAAGGTTTTAGAAAATCTACCTCTGCCAATATGACGTGATATGTAGTTCATGCATGATGGGGCCCCACCACATTTTAGTCTAGTAGTTCGAGAACACCTAAACAGGAATATTATACAGGGCTGCCCAGAAGTCCGGAATATAACAGATCCAATAGACAATCGAGAAAACTTATTGGAAATGATTATTATTTATTGTCGCAATATAATGACTAATGTTGAGACATTGTGGAGGGTCCAACAATCTTCAATTCTTAGGGCTAGGGAATGCATAAGAGTAGAAGGAGCTCATGTTGACCCGACATGCAAAATTATTCAATAAAGACCATATTGAACAAAAATATTTTTCTCCTCGTAACCAGTTCATTTTATCGATGTCGATTAAAAGCACCTTTTGCTTAGTTTAACAATCTTCACCTTAAAATTCGCGATAATTAAAGCAAACATAATGTATTAACTTTTTACAGTAAATGTGGTTATTGGGTAAATCCCTGAATTATCGTGCTTGACATGTACAAAAATCAAAGTGATTTTTCTACTTTCATTGACAAATAATAATTTTCAATCAATTCCCAGAAGCTTAAAAAAATAAGGGGAAAAATTATCAAATTTACACTTTTCATGGACTACAAATTGAAACCTAAATCGGGCGAGAAACCAGCATTTCCTGTTGCTCTACCGAATGCGGTCTATTAACGAAACACTGTTTTATTTACGGTCACAGAATCTAAGCTTACACCTGGACTTCCATGTCAAGCTACTCCCCGAACGCGATTAGAATCAATATCAAAGTTTCTACTACTTTCTCGTAAAAGCGGCAACATCGTATTCTAGAAAATATTTAAGCTGATTAGAGCCTAACTAAACTAACCTAACAGCAAGATAACTCTAAGGATACCATTGTTGGCACAATTGTTGTCATGGACGCCATCTGGCTGTTAGCGTTAACAGGATAATTTGGGCCTTAGGTAAAAAGAAAATTCGAGCGCCATAAACGTCTAAAAATCCATCCATTGTTAATATTCCTGTACAGTTATGTTATGACTGTGTAAGTGTCTTTCTTCGTGAATCTCCGATTGAGACTTCGGAATGACTAAAAATGCATTAAATAGATAAAAATTATTTCAAGCAAAAACTTTCTTTATTTATAATCATGTATCTAGATACCTTTACTCAAAATCCCATATTATCGTCAGTCGAAACCATGGAAGCCAGTACAAACCACCAATAACAACACAATATTTTGTCATTTTTTATGGTTTCGAATATTATACAGGGCTGCCCAGAAGTCCGGAATAAAATTAATATAGCCTTAACTTGTAACTTTTGGGAAAATGCTCGGACACGTCGATTTAGTTTTATATATGCTCACATTTTGACGTTAATCGTTTGTTTTTTTATAGACATTTGTCAAAGATATGACGACATCGATCTTTTTTTTTTATATATGAAAACATACAGCTTGTGATACATCATTTGAAAGCTAATATCCCGTACAGTGTGCTCATAAATTTTGGCGCGATTCTGTCAAGCTATTTTAAAAAGCGACTGTTAAAAGTTATAAAACAATTTAAATAAGCGGAAATGATAAATCATTGATGTTTTTTTTTACCTTTCAAAGTAAGAAATCTTCATTGTTTCACGTTCTGACATTTTGTGACATTGTGACTTAACAATAGTTATGGTTTATTTGTGATTTATTTTGTCAAAAAAAAAAAAAAAAAATGTAACGAAGCAAAACAAAACACAACAAAAAGGTGGTTTAACGTGGCAAATGCTGGAAATGTCTTCCACGCTCCACTTGGCATGCTCCCCGACAATGGTAAGATTCGTCGACGGAATTTCGAATGGCTTCAGCCTGTATGTTATGTGTCTCCAATCTAATTTTGTTTTTCAAATCTTCAATATTATTTGGCATATTTAAATTATTTATATTTAAATATCTGATCTAAATATCATCTCACATTGACACCAAAATGCGGGGTAGCACCATCTTGCTGAAACTAAATTGTTTCATTAGGTATATCTGGATCTACTTCCTTGGGAAAAATTACAGCTAGAGCAGGCCCTAACTCGAAGGTTAAGAAATCCAGGTACCGTTCAGCTGTGAGGTTTCCTTCCAAAAACAATGGCCCTAAAATTCGGTTATTAATGATACCTGCCCATACATTTACTTCCTGAGTATGCGCTTCAAATATCCATCGTGGATTTTCTTGACTCCAGAAACGATAATTATGTCTGTTAACCACCCCGTTTAGATAAAAAGTAGCTTCATCCGAAAATAATATGTTCTGTGAAAACCTATTATTCTCGTCACACCGTCTCATCATTTCTTCGCAAGATTGCAAACGCCTATCATAGTCATCTTCTTGGACAAGACATACTTTATAAGGGTGATATTTTCCTGCTTTCAAAAATCTTCCAATAGTACCTCTAGATGTATTATGATTTTGAGCTAATGAAACTGTTGAAACATGCGGATTATCCTGCAGAGATATTGCAATATCCAATTTTTCATCGTCGCCTAAACCACCGTCCATTCCTAGGCAAGTCCTTTACTGTGCCATGTTCATCAAATTTGTGGAATATTTTACTAACAGTGAACTGTGAAATTTGATTTTCCGGATATTTAGCATTAAATAAAGTGCACACTTCACTTTGACTTCTTATTTTATCTCCACTTCCTAACAATATCAAGACTTCGATACGCTGCCTTTCCCACAAAACCATTTTTGTTTAGAAAATTTTAAAATAATACTTCAGAAATACCTAAATTAATTTTACAAGTTCATAATGCCACAAAATGTCAGAACGTGAAACAATGAAGATTTATTACCTTGAAAGGTAAAAAAAACATCAATGATTTATCATTTCCGCTTATTTAAATAGGGATTTTTTTAAAACTTTTAACAGTCGCCATTTTAAAATAGCCTGACAGAATCGCGCCAAAATTTATGAGCATTACGAGATATTAGCTTTCAAATGATGTATCACAAGCTGCATGTTTCCATTAAAAAAAAAAAAGATCGGTGTCGTCATATCTTTGACAAATGTCTATAAGAGAACAATCGAATAACGTCAAAATGTGAGCATTTTCCCCAAAAGTTACAGGTTAAGGCTACATTAATTTTATTCCGGACTTCTGGGCAGCCCTGTATAAATACGTAACTAAAAATAATATTGATTTTTTAGTATTATGTTACAAAATAACTCTAGTCGAACTTAACAAGAGGCCACTTTTTAAAAACATCTAACCAAGCCATCACTCTATCACGCTCCGGAATTTCTTTAAACGTAAGTTCCTCCCCAATGTCCAGAAGTCTTATATCCTCCATGTTTTTGACTGGCTCCCACAAAACACCAAGCTTGTTGTCCGGAGTTGGATTTCCGTATTCCGCAAAGTTTGTCCACATTTCAACAAATATTCTTACGGATTTGTCTTCTGGACTTCCTGGTTTAATTTCCGGTGTTATGTCTGAGTGGAAGAGATAACCCAAATCATCACCATGGCATACACCTAAATAACCAAAGAAAAAAGTTTTTGATATTGATTGACCCTGCGCATCAATAATAAAATTCTACTATTTGTAGACTTACCTGGTTCGTCCAATCTATTTATAAGTCTTTTCATATAATTTAGTTGTCCAGTCAATGACATTCGATACAGGTATATCGGTGTTTCACTTGTTTTTATTTGATTTTTTATGGATTCTATAATACCAGCCAAGAAATAGCTATCAGTCATTTCCTAAAAATTGATTCAAATATGGTATATTTTACAAAGTATAAAATGTGTCGTGTGATGCACTTACATCATAGTGATTTTCATCGGAGTACACATTATCTAAAATACCTAGTATTTCCTCAATATCACTACTTTTGTTGGTGACATTTAATTCGATTGGAATAAAATTTTTCAAAACAAAATCGGACGGCTTGTTAGGTTCTTCCCCATTAAACACGTTGAATACATCATGTAGCATACCTTCCGTTTCTGTATAACCAATCATGATAGGTACTTTGTTATATGTTCCCTTTCTTAATATTTCTGCAGGGGATTCACTGATAAACTCTGTTTCATTAGGTATTTCAAGAACAGCAGCAAAGTGTCTTCTATGTACTGGGAATGGCGACTAAAAATATTTACAAATCCATTTACTGAAATGAACAATGCAACAACGTGTGCTTTTTAAATAAATTAAATACTTACGCCGAACATGTTATCCTGCGCTCTAAAAATCTCCAATCCCGACAGCCCCTGTAAAATAGCTAATGCTTCTTTTTCAGTATCAGCGGACCTTCCAAGTTGTTTCAGTATTTCTCTTGCATTATTTTTACTACCCCAAAATCTACTGTTAAGGGCACAACCACTTTGAAGGATGGCCTTATGAAATAGCCCTTTTGAGGCCTGCGATAAGATGTGAGCATGAACTGACCAAGATCCGGCGCTCTCGCCAAAGATGGTTACATTATTTGGATCACCGTTAAAATTAGATATGTTTTTTTGTATCCATTTTAAAGCGAGATTTTGGTCTTTTAAACCCATATTGCCAGTCACTTCCAATGCTGAGTCATCAAATGCCAAGAGCCCTGCAAAATGAGTTAATACAATTATGACAGTATTTTTTAAATTCGTAGAATAGGAAACTTAAAGTTCTATCTATTCCATCTATTTCAAGTAGCATGAAAAGTTATAATAATCAAAAAATAACATCGAGGTGTATTGGTGTCATAAGGAGAAGTACTTGGGACTTATTCTTGTTCAAATTTAAACTGGAGGAAGAACTTGGAGAATAGAATTCGACTAGCCTTGAAACAACTAAATTATATTTATGTACTTATAAGTAAAAGGAGCACAATCAACCTTAGAACAAGAACCAACCTGTATAAAATTTTAGTCAGACCTGCGTTAACTCATGGTGCACCAACCTGGTGCAGCCTAAACAAAACGCAGCGAAAAAAGTTCCAGGTACTTTAAAATAAGGCACTAAAAATAATAGCTAATGCATCTAGATTTGCCTCTAATCATGTCATACACAGCGGTCTACAGATTCAGACATTAACCGAATTGTATGACAAAATTATTACAAATGAACAGACATCTCTGCACACGAACTAATATAACGCAGACACATTCAGTACCACTTAACACTACATACCGACTGTCAAGAGACTGGCTGCCACCTCAGCTGCAGCAAAAGTAGTAGAGAAGGACTGAACACAAGCAAAGCACGTAATGACACAAAAACAACTGTTTTTGAAAGATTGAGTTAGTAATTGCAATAACGTCCAGACCCTAATATACAAAACAGTTAAGGTGTGCGTATGAAATTATGCATTCATGCTTCTAATGTTATGCGGATATTTTATTAAAAACTGTAAAAAAGTTTAAAAAGTATTAACAAAATTGCTTTACATCTTAGGCACTACGGCAACATTGTAAGACGATTTTCCAACCGGAGAGATTTTAAGAATGATGATAGCGATTGCGACGTTGGCAGTCTGTCATAACAGCTAGTTCGTGCTTTTGTACTCTTTTTGCAGTTTATTTTTGATTTGTTTGTATAAACATTAGTGTAGAAATAAACAATCATGGTTCATGCCCGTGTAGTATGTAAAAAAGTGGATCATTTTAATCCAAGTTTATCAGTTCATCGGTAAGCATTGGTATAGTGTGTGGGTTCGTTTAGTAATGCTGTGGTGGCACCATTTTTATTAAAACTTTTATGCACAATGAAAAAAAGTTTTGTTATACTTAGAACCGATTAAGAGTAGATATTGATAAATAACTCATGATAGCTACTTAACAGTAAACGAGTAAAAATTATTATGTTATTTTCATACATTGTTGTTAGGTTTTAACTTCTACATCACTGGCGAGCAAAACCAAGGAACGGTTTACAATGTTGCCGATCGGGTATAAGAGATCTGCCTTTCTCTCTCGCACTCGCCAATTATTTTAAAACAATAATAGTCGATACTTTTATGGGAATTATGAATGAATCTCGTTTCGTCTATTAGTTCTAATGTCTTTGCAAGAATCCCAATAATAAGTAGCACGTTTTAACACCCTTCCCTATTCTCTACACAACTCACCTAATATGCCTAAACGATAATTCAGTGTTACCAATACAATATCCTCAATCATTAGAAATTCTGGACCATACATTCCAGGCCTGCTTGAGCCCCAAGTTAATCCACCTCCATGAATAAACACCATAACAGGTCTTAGCTCGGATTGTGAATTTTGAAGCTGAAATGAGAATTGGTTGTGCTAGAGGTTTTTTAGTGCAACAGATAGATTGTAAACATTAGAAAGTTATTGCTTATTGTTGACTGACCTTTTTGGTGTAGATATTTAAATATAAACAATCCTCCGACCCCACGATTTCTTTAGTTAGATCATCTCTGGAAATCGAAGCACTACCAACTTTGGTAGCATCCTTAATACCTTTCCACGGTTCCACTGGTTGTGGTGGCTAAGAATAAGAGTAACTTATAATAATTTTATTATATGTAGTTTTTGACTAAGGCAACTCGTAAGTTGAGTATTATATTGTTTTATAAGCCCAAAATGAAATTATTGGGAAATGGTGATTGAATACTCGAGGTTCATTTTTTTACCATGAAAATATTTTAATAATTTTAAGTACTGGTTTTGGACTCATACACTTTAGAATGAAGAATTTCATGGTTCCTATTTGAACTTATTTGTTCCTATGCGTTCTTAAGCAAATTAAACAATTTTTGATGCAACATTTTTTTTTACAGCAAAAATTCTACAAAATATCAGATTTTGTTCTAACAGCATACAAAATTCTGTAAAACAAAAAGTTATTAGTTCCAAAAAAGTTCAGAATAGATACTAGGAAAATAATAACATGAAAACATTATTATTGCAGTATAAGAAATAACATAGGTATTCCTAACATAGAAATATAAGTTTACAAAATAATGGAGGTACTCTTAACTAAAAAAAAAACTAACACAAAGTAGGATGTTTACAAAATAATAAACTGAAGGTAACTATTTCTTTAAACAAAAAACAAGGTTTACACTCTTTTTTTGCTTTCGTATTTTTGTTATTGGATGAAGCTTTACATTTATTTACTTTTCTATTAGTTTCTAAAACATTGGAATTAGCTTTTGCTTTTTGCAATGTTTTCTTTAGATCAGGGTGGTGTTATTATATTCCTTGAAAAAAGTACGAATAAAGGTAATATTCACAGCAGGTATAAACTTGAAAAGCTTTGTAAGATCTGCAACTTTTGCAAATTGTAAAAGACATTCTTTAGGTTCCGGTGTATAAAAACACGTATTTCAATCAAAATTTCTTAAAATTGCACCACACAAACACGCCGTGTTAGTACTACTACTTACATACAAAACTGAAACAGCAAAAATTAATTATATTGTTCTAACAGCCCAAAATTATCTCCTCTTATTGGTTGGCCTGTTAGAACCTTATAACACTAAATGGTTTTTAAATATGAGTGATAGAACAATTTAATACTGTAGTAGAGGAAATTAAAGTCGTACTTGTTATATTTCACAATTTAATTCAGTTTCCTGACACGTGTTTCAACCCTTGCGGATCATTATTAAAGGCATAAGACAATAATAAATTCTACATGTCACTAAAATAAAAATTGACAGATATGATGGGTTATTTTGGTCCTTAATTATTTACAGGTATTGGCCAAAGGTACAACTAAATTACAGGTATGATAATAGAGGTAGTTACATCTAAGAAATAAAATTAAGAAAATGATTTTTGGTATATAATTATAGTTTTTTTCGTTCGTAATTATTGACAGTGTTTATTGCATATTTATCTTAAGTTATTAGGCTATTAAGTATTAGATTGGCACCTGAAGCTATTTCAATTTGATTGTTACCAACACTACATCGATTTTCTAAGGCTTTTTTGATTGCTAATGTTTCTAATAGGTTGAGTTTTCTACCCTAGTGTTGAGTATATATCAAAACAAGGGTAGAAAACTAAACCTATTAAAAACATTAGCAATCAAAAAAGCCTTAAAAAATCGATATAATGTTGTTAACAATCAAATTGAAATACCTTCAGGTGCCAATCTAATACTTAATAGCCTAATAACTTAAGATAAATATGCAATAAACTCTGTCAATAGTTACGAACGAAAAAACCCATAATTATACCCAATATCATTTTGTTAATTTTATTACTTAGATGTAAATACCTCTATTATCACACCTGTAATTTAGTTGTACCTTTGGCCAATACCTGTAAATTAATGACCAAAATATCCCATCATCTGTCAATTTATTTTAATGATATGTAGAATTTATTATTGTCTTATAACAAGTACGACTTTAATTTCCTCTACTATGGAATATCCATTTCACCAAGCATGTAGCCCATCACATATAATACTGGATGTATTTAAGTTTGTGTATTAAATTATGTAGGTTATTCTATACACATAGAACAGAAATTTTTTGTACTATTTTTCTAAAATCGATTTCGCGCCAAAAGTGCTGTTAGGACAGTATAATACTCAATCCACGAACTGCTTTGTATACATTACCTTAAATCGTAATTCACCAACAGGGGGTTTACCGTAGGGTATTCCAACGAACTGTAAAAACACTTCTTCATCCAAATTTTTTCCGATAGTTCCTTTAAGGTGCCCATCCTGAACGGTTACCATAGGTTCAGTTTCATGAACTGTGGCACTCCTGATACAAGAATGCATAAGAAATTTTAGTATATCTCTCACTTTTTCATCTTAAAAGTAGATAAGAGGTCTAGTTTTTTTCAGAAAAACGAGTATTGTTGACCTTGAGTCGTAAAAAAAGTATAGTAAGAAACAAATATCAATTTTTGAAGGAATAACCAATCTTACTTACATTGCAATAATACAAGTAGAATATACACTAAAAAATCTCGATACCACTTGTTCCTCTGTCTTGTAGTAGACGATAATTAAAGAATAATGTGTTATTTACTCCAGTTACAGCTATTTTTATATGTTATCGAGTTAAACAAGTATGTTTAGGAAAAATAAACAATTAAGAATACACGACCAAACTTAAAATTAAAAATGAACTGAAATAACACTAGTCAACAAATACAAAAGAAAAGTGCGACTGATGTTATAATAACTGTACAAGGGAGTTTAAAGCATCCTGATTGCGAATTCAACAATCAAAATTTTTCACCACGTACAGTGCAGACTGCTATTACTGCTCTTTATCTGTTTCTGTACAGTTAAGGTGGGAGCCAGTTTTTTGGGTATTAGCAAAGAAAACGATTTAGTTTTTGTGTCTGTGGTCTTCAGTGGAGTGTGAGTATATTATTTATGGTTGAGCAAAACATCCGTTCTTTGAAAATACTTTCTTATTAATTTTGTGAAATAATAATAATAATAATAAAGTTTATTCAAAATATTTACATAAATACAATACATTTTAATATATTTTACATAAAAAATAAACTTAGGAATAAAACCCCTGAAGGTTAACTTGTATAGGGGTTAATTTTATTAAAATATTTGGTTAATATATTATTATGTAAATAATTGAGGATAAAATTTTTATAAATTTATTTAATATTATTTAGATTTGGTATTAATATATTAATATATAAATTATATAAATATATTAATATATAAAATAGTCGGCTATTTTGTCCATGTGCATGTCTGTATGTAGTACGTCTATAGACATAAATCTTGGTACATTTGTAATTATCCTGAGGACTCTATTTTAACATTTATGAACTTCTAAAGGTCTCATATTGTTTACGGTGTACCAGGTTGGTACACCGTAAGTCAGAACTTGTCTTATGATAGTTTTATAAATTGCTGTCTTGGTTTTAAAATTTATCATGCTTCTGGTACAAAGCAGTGGGTATACAGCACCCAGCTACTTCTGTGCCTTAGCAATTCGTTCGTCAACGCATGCACTCCAAGCCATCTTTTTGTCAAAGGTGAGGCCAAGGTATTTGATTTTATAGCTCCATGAAATTAACTTACTATTTATTTTAACGCGCGTTCTTGATAATTTCACTTTGGCCTTGGAAAAAAAGATAGCTTGCGTTTCGTCTTCATTCAATTTTAGTTTCCACATATACAGCCACTCCGACGTTGCAGGCGTGAGACTACAATCCCAGGTGCCCCGAGGTGGCAGTGATCGCAGTGTTATCTATCAGCAAACAGGTATTATTGCATTTGTGCGTGACGCGGAATGTCCGCCGTGTAAATATTATAGAGCATAGTAGAGATTGGAGAATCTTGCAGCACCCCCGCTCTTATCGTACTGTGGTGTTTTCTGATGACACCGCGAACGATCTGTCGTCAAGGTATAAAATCAAAATTTTTACAAGCCAATTTGGCATACCTTACCTTATTAACTTTGGGGTTAGTCCGTCGTGCCAGACCTTGTCAAACGCTTTCGACACATCAAAAAAGACTGCCCCCGTTGACATGCGGTGGTTATAACCTCTTAGTACATTGGTTGTCAATCTTGTTGTCTGGGGCACAAGTTCTGCTAACAATTAAGGCAATACTTTAAAAGCTGTCCTTGCGAGAGGTACTTCTTCACTATAAAAATAGTTAAAAGACTATTTAGGAAATTCTACCGGTGAAGAATGATTGAATGGCTTGGCTTTCATGTATATATATACACACTGAAATATCGGTCAGCGGAAATGACGTGTTAAACAAATGGGCAGAGGAATGGAAACGTATTGATTTTAAATAAATTTATAAAATAATTACTATTATAAGCAGTTCTATTTTAAAGAGGAACGAATACATTTTGTGTCCTTTTTTTACTTAAGTATACAATGTTGCTTTTTACTCCTTTTCTGCTCACTTTGTTGCCAAACTCATCCCTACCACCCAAAATAAATTCCTGTCTATGCAACTGGTTATGTGTCAACAGCATCCGATCCAAAACTTTGAATACACTAAATATAGTATCATTACACCAATCTTGAATTCAAGGCATTATATCTACACACACCAAATAGATTCCAAACGAAAATTTGCTTTATTAACATTTTATTTCATTTTGAAGGCATAACAAGGTACTAGTTAAACTTAACAAGAGGCCAGTTCTTAAAAACATCCAACCACGCTGTCACTCTATCACGCTCTGGAATTTCCTTAAATGCAAGCTTTTTTCCAATATCCAGAAGACTTATTTTTTCTATATTTTTGACTGGCTCCCACATAACATCAAGGTTGTCATCAGGTGTTGGATTTCCGTACTTCGCAAAGTTTGTCCAGAGTTCAACAAATATTCTGACAGATCTGTCTTCCAGGCTTCCCGGTTCGATTTTGGGTGTTATATCCGAATGGAAGAGATAGCCTAAATCATCACAATGGCATACACCTAAAAAGTAGTTTTCTATTGGTTAAAAAAACGGATACAACTAGATACATTGACAAAAAAAAATCAATATTGTTACTTTCCTGGTTCGTCCAATCTATTCACAAGTCTTTTCATATAATTTAATTGCCCAACCAGTGACATGCGGTAAAGATAAATAGGCGTTTCACTTGTTTTTAAATGATTATTTATAGTTTCCATAATACCAGCCAAGAAATAGCTGTCAGTCATTTCCTGAAAATATCAATTACCATTTTTTGTTTGTATAAAGGAGTAATAGTATTGGCAGATGAGATGGTTATTAAATTACCGAAGCCGCAACCAGGAGCGCAGTATTAAAAGTCAAAAAGGTTAGTTAGTTCGTTCGTAGAATACATCCCGAACTGAGTGACGGATCCGGCGATAGGAAGCAACTAACCTTTACATTTCTAAGGCATTGACTATGCTCAGACGCGTAAATTTTTACATATCTCTTTGTCTGAATGTTCCCCAATATGGTTTACACATATTACTTAAAATACTAACATCATAGTGATGGGCATCCGATTCATTCGAATACACTTTATCTAGTATATCACATATTTTCTTAATATCACTGGTTTTGTTCGCAACATCTAATTCGCATGGAATGAAATTCTTCATATCAAACTCGGGAAGTTTTGCACTTTCTCTGCCACCCTTAAAGGAGTTGAAAAGGTCATATTCCATGCCCTCTGTTTGTGTATAGCCAATCATTATAGGTACTTTGTTGTAGAGTCCTTGGTTTAGGATTTCCATAGGGGAATTACTGATAAACTCTGCGTCATTAGGTGTTTCAAGCACTGCACCAAAGTTTCTTCTATGTGCTGGATATGGGGACTAAAAATATCAGCAAATATTTTACTTCCAAGTTGAGATGCATAATATTATTAATAAATTAACACTTACGCTAGACATTTCGTCTTGAGCTCTAAAAATTTCTCGTCCCGGTAGCCCCTGTAAAATTTCTAAAGCTTCTTGTTCAGTAGCAGCATATTTTCCCAGTTGTTTCAGTATTTTACTTCCATTATTTTTACTGCCCCAAAACCTAGAATTAAGGGCACATCCACTCTGAAGGATAGCCTTATGAAACAGTCCCTTTGAGGCATGCGATAAAATGTGAGCGTGAACTGACCCAGATCCAGCGCTTTCGCCAAAAATTGTGACATTATTTGGATCTCCATTAAAGTGAATTATATTTCTTTGCACCCATTTCAGTGCCATATTTTGGTCTTTAAAACCCATGTTACCAGTCACCTTCAGTGTTGGATCATCAAATGCCAAAAGACCTACAAAGTAAGTACCTACTTTTTAAAATCCTGTTAGGTGCGAAATAAATACTCTATCATTTAACTTCCTTGGCAACTTTCTACACAACTCCCACTTATTTTCGTAGTTATATATCTTAAACAACACTCACCCAATATTCCCAAACGATAATTCAATGTCACCAACACAATATCCTTAATCATTAGGAACTGTGGGCCATATATTCCAGGCCGGCTTGATCCCCAGGTTAGAGCACCTCCATGAAAATATACCATAACAGGCGTATGCTTAGAGTGTGAGTTTTGAAGCTAGAATGAAATTTAAAATTAGCTCAGCTCAGTTTTATAATTGAGCATATCCAAATAAATTCTAATGATTAGAATATGATAATAACTATTGTTTCTTACATTTCTGGTATAGATATTTAAATATAAACAATCTTCCGAACCCACCACCTCTTTAGTCAGGTCATCTCTGGAAATAGAAGCACTGCCGACTTTGGTTGCATCCTTAATATCTTTCCATGGCTCTACTGGTTGTGGTGGCTAAAACAAACTTTTGTCATTTTTGACACCTCTATACAAGTTGGTGGTTTTATTTAAAATTGAACCAAGATAAATGTCCCAAGCTAAGTTAAAACTCTGGTTTAATATTATGCCATTAAAGTAACTAAACTAGTTTTTTGTCTAAATCACAAGTAACAAATAATATCTTTAATTGTAAAAGGTTGGGGGTACATTATAGTAATTGATCAAAATTAGTGGAACATGTTTCGACGCTAGTGAAGGGCATTATTAGCAATAGAACAAGCACTTATCTAAAGGAAGGCTATAAGAGGATATGACGCACCGAATGACGATATTAGCGTTGTCGCCAGCTTTTTAGTTTGTCTGGAATTTGAACGACTTTTATATTCTTAAATGTATATTTTTTCATTTATAATTTTTACTTTAAATTTGTTACACTTTTGGTATAACATACCTAATATCAGTAGTTTTCGAAATAACGACGTGTTTTGAAAATATCAACAAATTGTGTTTTATTTATTAATAAATAAAACACCAATTCAGTTTTGATGTAAAGTCATAAAAGTTGTCATTTTTACATGCAAAAATATCTTTAACTAAGCTGGATTTATAAACTCGAAAAGTTGGCGAGGTTGAGGATCAGTTGGTGTTGGAAATAGGAGTTCAATTTAAACTAAAGGGAACACTCAGTTCCATTTGTACACTCGTTCATGTTGTTTATGTAAAGCTCATGTAAGGTTCGAAAACTTCCCGGGTAGTTCGAGATAACCAATTTCTATGCTCGGAATTCGGAATATCTAACCTCACAAACTTGATCATAACTTCAACCTCACAAATTTTTTGAGTTTATAAATCCAGCTTTAAAGTGAAAGAATTACAATTCTTATGATGAGAGGATATGGCGATAGGGTCAGGTCTTACGAAGAGGTTAAGAATCTATTTAATGCGGCATTTCCAAACCGAAATCCAATTTCAAAAGCAACTGTTCTAAAAGCTGTCCGACGCTTCGAAAAAACTGGAAATTGTAGAGATAGGCGACGATCAGGACGACCAGCAGTAGTAGATAAAGAGAAAAGTTTAGAAATTTTACAACATGTTGTTGAAACCCCTGTTTCTTCATTAAGAAAAATTTCTTAAGTAAGTGACGTCTGCTTTAAATCCTTCCATAATGTTTTAATATAACATAAATATTACCCTTTCAAAATACATGTAGTTCAAGAGTTATCAGAACACGATTATGAGCGAAGAATTGAATTTTGTGATACTATGATGTCAAGGTTTAACCAAAATAACCAGTTTTTCAAATTTATAATATTTTCAGACGAAGCAACATTTATGTTAATAGACACAACTGTAGGTTTTTGGGCAAATGAAAATCCCCACTGGATGAGAGAAGGTCATACACAACGCCCTGGAAAATCGAATGTGTGGGCTGGGCTTCTGGGTAACCAGAAGATCGGTCCATTTTTTATTGATGGAAATTTGACATCACAACTTTACCTTGAGCGAAATGATACGAAATGTGATGGGTCCAAATTATGCAAGTACATTCTTCCAACAGGACGAAGCTCCTCCCCATTTTGGTCGAAACGTGCGCGAGTTTTAGAACAACACTTTTCCGAATAGGTTGATCGGTAGAGGGGGTACAATCGTGTGGCCACCTAGGTCCCCTGATTTGTCGCCTAACGACTACTTTTTATGGGGACACTTGAAGAACAGAGTTTATATTATCAAACCTCAAGATTTGGCCGATTTGCAGCGTCGAATTTTGGATAAAATTGAATTAATAACGCCAGAAATGATTTACAACACAATTGAAAAATTTTATTTTTAATTAGCACACTGTCAAGCTGTACAGGGAAAACAGTTTTAACATTTAATATAAAAAATATATTTTTTCTAAATTATTGTAATCGTTATTTCGGAAACTACTGATATTAGGAATAAAGTATAATATACCAAAAGTGTAACAAATTAAAAGTAAAAACTATAAATGAAAAAATATACACAACTCTACCAAATTTGGTTTAAATCGGCCAATAAATTGTGATGTTATTAATCCGTTTCCAGACTTTATACATACACTGTATATATTGAAATGGGTAAATTTTGTATCTCAATGGTAGTATTAAAATATAATGACATAAAAAAAGAGTCTACTACTAACTACAGACCATAAAAGTCTCATATAAAATAATAAAAAAATACGACTAAAGTAAATAATCGAAACCTACTCAAACTATCCCTAATAGCCATGTATTTGTACCATTTTTTTGTTTTATTTGTATATATTACCTTAAATCGCAATTCGCCAACAGGGGCTTTACCGTAGGGTACCCCGAGAAACTGTAAAAAATCGTCACCATCCAAATTTTTCCCAACACTTCCTCTAAGTCTCCCATCCTGAATTCTTACTATAGGTTCAGTCACTTGACCTGTACCGCTCCTGTGACGGATACCAATGAAAAACTTAAATTCGTTTGTTGGTCTGCCAAGAAACGGATTAAAAAACTGTTTGTAATAATATAACAAAAAATACTGCTTTTTCATCCTAGAAACCAATAAGTAAACTTGTTGTCTTTAAGGGCGCAACACACACTCATGCAAGTCGGCCGACTTGACTTGTACAAGCTAAGTCGAATATTAAGTCTAATACTCGTCTTTGTATCCACACATACAGATTTTGTTGACAACTTTAATTATGGTGGAAAAGTCACTACTTTAGAAGTGAGAACTTTTTAAATTTTCTATAGTGAATAATAATCATAAGGTTTTTGATGATATTTTAATTGCAACAGCACTGCATATTAACACAAAGGCTAAAAAACGATCATGGTGGTCAAGAGAATGGCTGTAAAAATGAGAAACGTATTCTCTCTATAACCTTTAATAAATTCTGCTAAAAACTCTCCAGATAGACTTCTTAGATCCGCCATATTTATAAACACTGCGTTGTAAACATTTTATAAGCTCGGCCAACTTGACAGATTCACATACACACACCCCGACTTAAAAAGTCTCATTCTGACCGATTTCGCTCATTCTTGACTACAGATTCAACTCAAGCACCAACTTCTGCTACACACATTCATGCAAGTCAGCCGATTTGGCTTGAAAAAGTCACGTCGGCCGAGTTGCATGAGTGTGTGTAACGCCCCTTATATAAAAATATCAAATACGTCTAATATACAAAAAGATAAGCTAATTAATTTGTTTGCGACTGATAAGACTTGTCATTATACAGTGACCTCAAAAAGGTTGGAATAAATTCGTTTAAAATTCAGGTGATTATTTTCTGGAAAAACGCTTGGACATGTCGATTATTATTTTCCATTGCGAATTTTTTGACATAAGAAATGTGTATACAGGTTGTCTCAAGAAGAACATATACCGTCAACATTAATTTTTTTAAATAGAACACCCTGTATATTATAATATTTTTAAATTCCACGATACATTCTAAACACTTTTTGTATAACATACCATATCTCCAAAATCAACGGTTTTCGATATACCTATTGACATTTTTTCTGGTACGAAAACTACAATTAAAAATGAACTCTTTACATCTATTTAGTCTATAATATTTACATAGACTATATTAAATTTTATTTTAATAAATGTTGAAATTGACCGCCACCAACTTCCTGGCAATATGCAAGTCGATCTTTGAATTCTTCCAAAACGTTATGGATTACCTGGGGCTCTATTAATCTAACATCATGCCTTATTCGAGCTTTAAGTTCATCAATATTGTTAGGTCTGTTAAAGTATACTTTAGATTTTAAATAGCCCCACAGAAAAAAACCTAGCGGGGTCAAATCTGGTGACCTTGCCGGCCATTCTATTGGACCCTGTCGACCAATCCACTTGCCAGGAAAGACTGTATCCAAGTACTCACGCACCGGGCGCGTGTAATGTGCTGGTGCTCCGTCTTGCGTTATTGTTGGGAATGTCTGGCTCATCTGGATTTAGATAGAGTACAGCAAGTGCCGGTATTATTTTTGACTGATTTTCCTTTAAAATTTGAGAATCTTCAATGTATCTGTTCATCATTATTTCGCAAAATTCTGTTCTTCTATCCGGGTCATCTTCATTAAATTCATGAACCAACTGTACCCTATAGGGATGCCATTTATTTTTATGTAAATAATTCAATACGGTTGCTTGACAAATATTATTTTCCGTGGCAATACCGCGAGTAACACTATGGTGGTTTTCTTGAACAGCTAAGAGGACATTTAACTGCACATCTTCTGAAATCCTAGGTCGACCTTGAATATAATTGTCTCTAACATGCCCCAAATCCCTAAGTCCCTATATTTTTTTACAATTTTACTAACAACAGATTGAGATATTGGTGCTCGGTTTGGGTACTTATTTTTAAATAACTCACACACTTCTGTTTGGGTTCGCATTCTATCTCCATAGCCAAGCATCATTAGTATCTCTATCCTATCTTTTTCACTTAACCGCACCATTTTTACAGAATTACTTGAAGTTAGATAGATCTACACAATTTGAAGAATTTTTGACAAGAAGTGAATGTCTGTGTCAAAATAAATTAATTTAGGTAACAGGTTACAATAATAATAAAGAAATGCGCAATTTAAGCTGGATTTATAAACTCAAAAAGTTGGCGAGGTTGAGGTTCAGTTGGTGTTGGAAATAGGAGTTCAATTTAAACTAAAGAGAACACTAAGTTCCATTTATACACTCGTTCATATTGTTCATGTAAAGCTCATGTAAGGTTCGAAAACTTCCCGGGTAGTTCGAGATAACCAATTTTTATGCTCGGAGTTCGGAATATCTAACCTCACAAACTTGATCATAACTTCAACCTCACCAACTTTTCGAGTTTATAAATCCAGCTTAAAACTAAAAATCCACGGATCTCAGCACTTTTTCAGAAAAATATTAAAATGTCAATATATCGATAACCGTTAATTTTGGAGATATGGTATGTTATACAAAAAGTGTTTAGAATATATCGTAGAATTTAAAAATAATATAATATACAGGGTGTTCTATTTAAAAAAATTAATGTTGACGGTATATGTTCTTCTTGAGACAACCTGTATACACATTTCTTATGTCAGAATATTCGTAATTTAAAATAATAATCGACATATCCAAGCGTTTTTCCCAGAAAATAATCACCTAACTTTTAAACGAATTTATTCCAACCTTTTTGAGCTCACTGTATGCTTGGGAAAACAAGGTAAGAGAATGAAATTGAAAAATAACCGAATTATTTTTCCATGTATTAACAACATTAGGAATTGCCAGAATTGTAATGGCTTGATAACTTTGACTTATGGCTAATAAACCTTCGGCTTTTATAGGCTACAGCAAAATAATAAATTTGTTTCATTTACATCGTAATAATAAAAATATAACTGCTCCTCCTAACAATGTTTTTTAACCTAGTATATCTTGCCTCGAACTGGTAAACTATTATTAATGTTTTTCTATTTACTTAAGCTCATGTTACTTTTATTATCTGCCATCCTACATGAAAATATGCTAATGTAAAATAAACAATAATGGCCACCGAATGAAGCCCGAGTTGGAAAGCGAACTAGGATCAGTAGTGGCGTTTAAGTGAATGGCCTGATTATCTCGTCTCAACGAGCCACCAAAAATAAATCGCCATTAGGCCTGGTATACGCTATGTACCGAGATATCAAAAAGTATCTGAGTCGAGGTAGTCGGCCACTAAACGAAAAAATACTGGTCTTGAAGCTTATACCATTCTTTTCAAGTAACTTGCCAATTTAACGCGTTAGGTTGGATGCCATACAGACGACATCAATAACGCACTAATAAGACTTTGGGCAAGATAGTTTTTTATTTTATCTCCGTATTATAAATATCGTTTAATTAAAATATGAAATTTTTTCCCTGAGCCCTACGGTTGATATAAAGGTATATGAAATCGATTTTAGAAGCGTATATATTTTATTAACATAGCTATTAATAATTATTACAGACATTCGGCTATTGAAGAAGATTTTATTCATATCTAATAAGAGGCCATTTTTTCAAAATATCCCGCCAGGCCTTCATTCTTCTGCGTTCGGGCATCGCCTGAAATACAAGTATTTCTCCAATATCCAAAAGTCGAACATCATCCTCGTTTTCAACTGGCTTCCATAAAACGCCGAGTTTATTGTCCGGAGTTGGATTCCCGTATTGCACAAAGTTTGTCCAGAGTTCCACAAAAGTTCGTACAGATTTATCTTCTGGACTTCCTGCTGTTATTTTTGTCGTTATATCCGAATGAAACAGGTAGCCCAAATCGTCACCGTGACAGACCCCTAGAATTTTCCAGACAAGAAGAACATTATTTCAAAAATTTTATTTGTCAGAAAAAAGGCAATCAACCAAAATTATGTAAGAATATAAATTGTTTTTCCAAAATCAATTTTTCAAAATACACTACCGACAGTAAAATTTTGGACAAAGTAATGTTAGTCAGTCTTATAGTGCTGTAACTTTCTCAATTGTTTTTCGATCTTGGCGAAATTTTTAGCAAAGGGTCTTGGAATGTGAGTCAATTTCAGTTTTGAAAAAATACTGATGCTTTGATTATTACGCAGGCAGAAACAAAAGTAACTTTCTTAACCTTAATTTCTTAAGGCCCAGTGGAAAAATTGAGCGGCAAATTTTAGCCGCATTGTATGTTGTATTGAAGTGTAACCTTTTCTGAACACAATGCTTTTTGGTTCACGTCATTATCTGCTTTATAAAAGAAAATACAAATTTTTAGAGAAACTATTGCAGTTTTTCATAACATTACTTTACTTTATTTTGTCGAGTAGCATAAACAAATATCCAGTAATTATAGTGAATAGGGCGTATTGCCACCTCGTGTTCATATCACTAGCATATCACATACGTATTCAATTGCGTTTAAATCTGGAGTACGCGGAGGCTACTCCAATCGCTGAATATTCACCTTGTCTAAATACTTTGTTACCACCCGTAGAATGTAAGGCCTGGCATTATCTTTCACTAAAATAAAGTTCTGCAACCTGAGCGAAAGGTACCACGTGATCAACTAAACATCGTTGGATATAACGATCAGTAGATTTTCTATCAACACTAGGTCCGTACGGACATCCAGTGATACCAATCATCTGCTCCCCAGTTTATGCGTTCATGAGCAAAATATAATCGTATCGGTGGGCTGGAAGTAAAGCTGGACATTCAACGTGTCTTCTAAACATCAATCCCTCTTGCTGCAACCTTCGCTAAACGGTTCGTGCAGAGGGTACGGTACCACAGACGATAAAGCAAAGTACGGTACCACGAACATCTTGAAGTATACGGCTAATTATTATAGTAGATGGTCCGCTACGATCTCGTAAGGCAGTTAGAATTATGAAATAGTTATTACTTCGATTGGTAGTACGTGGTTCCAATGATACCCCACGTCGTGTGAACTCACTAGCTTGACAGAACCGACTTATTGCATTAAAATTTGTGCAGTATTTTTTGCTTTGCCTAAGAATTGCGCAATGTACCGTATATTGCGGCCATCGTCCTTCAATGCAACATTTTTAATCGCAAAACTTTAAAGAATGTATTCTGCAATGGCAATATAGTAACACTTTAGTAAATAATGCTTTGGACGTTGTTAGAGTCAGAGTCGATCATGAAAGGTACAATGACGTAGGTGACCGACGGAGAGATTGTTGAGCGACTCTCTCTAGACGTCGCGTCTCCAGTGGACCGAATTTGTATCAGTGTTGACAGGTTTATTTTGAAAAACTTACCAATTTTTAATATTTAAATAGGTACTTAAAAAAATTTAATGTTTTAAGGTGGGTTTGATGATGTTATTTTCAGCACGAAGAATAAGGCGATCAACGTACAACAGTATTTATTTACAATGTCCGATATACAGTATAGTGAATGACAATAAGGGCGCGGCGTCAGCGTTCCGATCGGAAGCACTGGTACTCCGTAGATTCTCGGTCGTCAATCTTGTCCACAGGCGAAAGTCCCCTAAGGAAGCAGTCAAGCAGAGCAAGAAGGGCTGGTCGAGAGTCGGCGGCGAACTCTGCTGGTCTTAGGGCGGCTGGCGTCTTTTATACAGTCCGGGGCTCGCTTGAGATGCGTTGGATGGAAGGGCGCGTAGAAGGGCTGCTTGGCAGAATACTGGTGGCGCTTTGAGAGGGTAGTAGCGGGGCGCGCTTCGGTACTACTGCCGTATAGGCACTGTGGTACGGCTTTATTGTGCTACAGTCTCCCCCTCAGAACCTTCCTGACGTCTCGGCTGGTGGTTCTGGACCTTCTTGGGGCGTCCTCGGCGGCGTAATGGCTGGATTGGGGCGATGCCTTCTTCGGGGTCGTCGATTTTGCAGTGTCGCAGTGCTGAGGTATGATAGGTGGCGATCGGGTCGTCCGGGTTCTGGTTGGATGCAACTTCAAAGCTGGTGGAACCTTTTCTGGATAAGATCACGTATGGTCCATCTCGGCGTGGGGCGAACTTGCTGGAGCGCTTATTTGCGGAACTGCTTAGGGTATGGGTTTCCACCCATACACGGTCTCCAGGGTTGAACAAGGGACTAGTTTGGACACGCCTGTCTGCGTAGATTTTCCTGCGATCCTGCTCTGCTTCGTGGGTTTCTTGGGCGGTTTTAAGGTTAGCTGCCATCCGTAGTAGGCGGGGTGTAACCTCTGGGACGAAGTTCTCTGCTTGGATTATTGTCCGGAGATCGTGGTGCACCTCGGCAGGTGATCGTAATTCTTGCCCTAAAGCTAGGTAGGCGGGGGTATATCCGGTCGATTGGCAGCGTGTTGAATTTAGGGCGAAGCGTATCGTCGGCAGTTTGTCGGACCAGTGGTCGTGGCTGTTTCCTAGCTGGATTGCTAACTGGGTCTTTAGATCTCGGTTTCGTCTTTCAACAGGATTGGCTGCCGGATGATAGACTGGTGTGAATTTCTGCTCAATACCTAGGCAAAAGGTGATTTGTTGCATTACTGCGCTTATGAACTGGGTCCCATTGTCGCTGATGAGTCTCCTAGGTATACCGTAGCGGAGACATACTTCGTGTACAAGTGTCCAGGCACAGTTCTCAGCGGTGGCACTTTCCAAGGCGAAGAGCTCGGTCCAACAGGTGGCGGTGTCTTCGATGATGAGTATCCATTTCTTGTGATCTGATGATTCTGGGAGAGGCCCAAAGAGATCGATGGCTAGCACTTCGAACCTCTGCCTCATGACGGGGGTCTGCAATAGTCCGGCGGGTTTGAGGTTGCTGGGTTTATAACGTTGGCAGGCGGTACAATTGGAGACATATTGTGTCACGCTGCGTCGAATGCCGGGCCAGTAGAACTGGCGGGAAAGTTTGTGTAGGGTACGTTCAACTCCGTAATGTCCGGTGGTGGGTGCATCATGGAACTGTTGTAATAGCTTCACCCGTTCCTCTGATGGGACCACTAGTTGCGCTTCCTCATCATCGTCAGTCGTTGAATACCGGTATAGGACACCCTGTGACAATATGTAACCTCTCTGTGTCCATTGGCTCGTTTCTTCTGGACGGTCTCTGTCAAAGGCGTCCATAATCTTTTTTATCTCAGGGTCGGCCAGCTGGGCTTCTCGGAGATCCTTCGGTCCACGGGTTGGCAAGTCCACGGTTATGGTACAAAGGTCACAGTGTCTGGAAATATCTTCAGTACACGGTGCTCGAGAGAGCATATCGGCGACGATGTTGGCTTTTCCTGGGATGTAATTTATCTGTAGATTGAAGGGTTGTAGTTGCAGGGCCCACCGGGCTAACCGGCCACTGGGTGTTTTTAATGACATTAGCCATTTTAGTGGTTGGTGGTCGGTCAGGATTATAACCGAGGTTCCCTCGATATAGCCTCTGAATTTGGCTACGGCCCATACTACTGCCAATGCTTCTCGTTCGGTGGTCGAGTAATTTTGTTCGGCGGGCGACAATAGGCGACTGGCGTATTCAATCGGGTGTTCCTCGTGTCCCTCCCCCTGGAGTAAAACCGCCCCTAAGGCGTAGGCGCTTGCATCAGTGCGTAAAGTGAATGGCTTCGTGTGGTCTATGCATAAGCGAATGCCCCCACCTTGCTTGGGCACGAGTACCACTGGAGCCGCCCATGCACTTTCACATTCTTCGATGATGCCGTCTGCCAGTAGTGCACTTACTTCCTTGGCCAGGGCATCCCGTCGGGTCGGCGTCAATCGGTATGGGGGGCTACTAATGGGTGCGTGGTTGCCGGTGTCGATACGGTGCTCAGCGTAAGGTGTCGGCGGGCCACTATCTTGGAACAGCTTACTGTGGGCTTCCAATAAGTTGTTAAATTCTTCTCGCTCAGGCGCCGTCAGTGTGGTTGCTTCATCGTTGGGACACAGTTGTAGGTCTATGATGGCGAAGGTTACTTCCGGGTAGAGGGGTGGTAGTTCATCTAGTTCGGCCCACATCTCTTCCACTTGTCCTGCTGCATCATGCATGACGTAGTCCTGGCGAGAGAAAGGGTTCGGTATGGATGGAGGTCCTGAAATTTCGGGTCCTATAAACGATTCATGTCTGTTAGGATTTCCAGTCGAGAGGTCAGGGCCATATCCCGCGATTAGTCCGGAGATGTGGTCGCACTCCATAGGACGTACTGGGGATTCCTCCAATGGCGATAGGACGTTTGGTATTTGGTAGAAAGCGGACATCTCTTCACAGGGGTAGACGTCCGCGTCATGGGATACTGGGAGCGAGTCCCTGATATCAAATGCATGCCTCTGGGTTGGAGCTGGTGATAGTGGTGATAGGAGCTTCGGTATTTGGTAGAAAGCGGCCATCTCCTTACGGGGGTAGGCATCCGTTTCCTGGGCTGCAGGGAATGAGTCCTTAATGATAAAGGCATGCTTTCGTGTTGGAGCTTCTGCAAAGAACCATCGTCTGTGGAAGAAGTCAAGAACGAGGCCGGCATCCTGGATAAAGTCGATACCTAGGAGCGTTTTGGCGTCTGGTGTATCTGGCAGGATAACAAACGTCGCTCCCACGATCCTTTCCTGCAGTTGTACCGGCACGGTGGTTACTTGGACATTTTGAAGTTGCCGGCGGCCGTCTGCGAAAGTGACATACATCTTTTGGTAACAGAAAGTGTGGCTGGCTATACTGGTTCGGGCTCCTGTATCCAGGTAGGCGGTCCCGGTGATGCCGGCAACGGTGATTTTTACAGCGGGTCGGGCTCGATCCTGCGTGCTGACTGCGCAAAATCCCGTTTCCGGAATAGGTGGAGAGTGTTTAGTGCTACAGTTTTGACAGTTCCTACGAATAACTCCAGGCTTCTGGCATCCATAGCATCGTAGGGTATTAGCGCCCGTTGGCTCAATGGTCGTACCACGGGTTGCTCCACTGTTCCCTAAACTTGCTAGTCGTTTACGACAGACGGTGGCGTCATGTCCGGGTGCACGGCAGTGGGTGCATCGGTTCCTAGGTTTTCTGTTAGGCGACGGCCCCCTGTGGGTGTTCTCCTTTTCTTCTGGTGTGCTTGCTTCTATAATTCGACATTTGGCCAGTAGTTGAGCCAGTGTCGCGACGGACTCGCGGTTTATTCGGTCCTTGATGTAGGGGCGTAGTAGTCCATACAGCATGTCGAGTTGGGCATTTTCATCTGGTGGCGTCGGAAGTTGGGCAAACAAGGCTCGTTTTCCTGCGATGAATGTTCCAGTAGGCGTGCGGTTGTCCTGCGGTGATCTGAATATCTCCTGGTAAATCTGATAAGCTGGTAATGTGGGTGCAAACTCATCTCGAATCATTTGTTTCGCATCATTCCATGTCCTGGCTGCGGCTTTTACCCCTGACCACCATGTATGTGCTGGTCCTTCCAATAGTAATGTTAGTCCAGCCAGGGCGTTGGCGTCGGTTATGCCTTCACTTTCCTTAAAGAAGTCGGCGCTTGTAACGAAGTCGTCTACAGCTTCCAAGGATCGTGTTCCGGCAAAACGGGCGGTGCATTGCGTGAAGTGTTTCACTGGAGTGGGTGGCAGCATTCTTCTTAGAATGGCTTCCAGGTCGTTGGCTGATAGCTCCATGGCACGGGTTTGGCTCCTTGTCCGCGGTATGTTTACGCACTATTACTACTTGGACCAAAGAATTTGAGAAAAATGTTGTTTTCTCGACACTAACGGATATGAGTTTACAAAGCGGCACACTGCGATAAGTCCAATTTCTATCGTAACACTCGCGACAAAAATGTATATTCCGTGTGGTTAATTTCCGCACTTACTTCGGGCTCACACGTTGGTTTTCGCACTTACTTCGGGCTCACACGTTGGGCTGCCACTTTAAGGTGGGTTTGATGATGTTATTTTCAGCACGAAGAATAAGGCGATCAACGTACAACAGTATTTATTTACAATGTCCGATATACAGTATAGTGAATGACAATAAGGGCGCGGCGTCAGCGTTCCGATCGGAAGCACTGGTACTCCGTAGATTCTCGGTCGTCAATCTTGTCCACAGGCGAAAGTCCCCTAAGGAAGCAGTCAAGCAGAGCAAGAAGGGCTGGTCGAGAGTCGGCGGCGAACTCTGCTGGTCTTAGGGCGGCTGGCGTCTTTTATACAGTCCGGGGCTCGCTTGAGATGCGTTGGATGGAAGGGCGCGTAGAAGGGCTGCTTGGCAGAATACTGGTGGCGCTTTGAGAGGGTAGTAGCGGCGCGCTTCGGTACTACTGCCGTATAGGCACTGTGGTACGGCTTTATTGTGCTACAATGTTTGGTTTGTACTTACATAACTTTAAGTCAAAATAACGTTAGGTAGTAGGTGTGTGTACATGTATTATTATCTATTATGTATTTCAGTGACGGATCCAGACACCTTTCTTGGAGGGGGAAATTACAGGAAATTAGACTTAACGTTTACTTTTGGATGTAACATTTTTCTACTATACTGGCAAAACCTATGAATTCTGAGGAGTCCAAGGGGGAAGGGACTCCCCCCCCTTGGATCCGCCACTGTGTATTTAGTGTATGTTTATACTGTTTGTAAATAATAGTTTGCAATTAATCTCTAGCGATTTATATTTTTTTCACCTGGCAACACTGTTGTATATTTCGGCACCAAATGAGTGACGACAGACATTTTTAACTACAGTTTTCCTTCCGCCGTCACCTACGTCATTGTACCTTTTATGATTGATTCTGACTCTACGCAATCAATGGCTACTCGATAAAATAATGTACCGTTCTGAACTGTGAAGAAAATTGAAAAACGACAATAGTTTCTTTAAAAATGTGTCACTTCTTTTAAAAAGCAGATAATGACATGAACTAAAAAACATTGTATTAAGAAAAAAGTCGTACTTCAAATCAAAATATAATTAAATCAGATTTATAGCTCAATTTGTCCACAGCGCGTTCAGAAATTATGGGCAAAAAGTATCTTTGATTCTTCCTGTATAATCAAGACAGATATTTCTTGAAAACTAAAATTCAGAACATTCCGAGACAGAAGTCACTCTGTTAAAAATGTCAAAGATCGGAAAACAATTCAAGAAGGTACATTATCTTTGTTTGGTATTATAAAAAAAAAGCTTTTACTATTATTTATCATTAAATTGAAAATTTTCTGTTGATGGCCTCGGATAAGGTTAGAAGAAAAATTAAACTATTTAGTTAATAAAACTGCCGCCAAATTCTGAACACAATGAAGGTACGTAACCTAAATAAATTGAAGCGGACTCAAGGGTAGGTATTTAATCGGATTAAATATTTAAAACCAACGAAAATTAGAGTAACACACATTTGAATAATATATTTTGTTTTAAATTAAAGTCATGTAGATTCCATTTCTGACAGTTGGTTAGGTAAAGCATTTGATAATGAAATTAGCATTTTAACTGGCAACTTATTAACCAATTAATGTCAAATCCAAAGCTAATTTTGTGAATGAGCTCATTAATGTCTCTGTATGTAATTAATTTAATTGCATTTCACTTATTTTACTCACCGGGTTTATCCAACATGCTCAAAAGCGATTTTATCGCATTTAGTTTACCAGCTAGTGACATACGGTAAAGGAATATCGGGTTTCCAGATGTTTTTATAAGATTTCTTAGTGATTCCATTATGCCAACCAAGAAATAACTATCAGTTAGTTCCTACAAATATACTCGGGTTTGACCATTTTAAATTAGTGCCAAATTGAAATCGTCATAACTTTTTTACATGGATGATGAGTCTCAGAAATTTCTGTTCCTAAACGGCTTTAGAAATTATTATAAATTCAAAAATTCATTTAAATGAATGAAAATAAATACTGAATAACTAAATTGAGTGTAGATATTTAACCAAAAAGCTTATAAAGAGCACGGATGTTGGTGATACAGGAAAGAAAACAAGAAACAAGAAATTATTGTGTTTTCCACATCCTTTATAATATAAAATAAAATATGGTATGTTGCATGAAAATAGCCACAAGCAATACCATAAGAGGTCAGATTTAGCCAGTAATTTTTATGCTTGGTATCGAACACTCGATCTGTCCGAACAGCTCTCGTTAAATTTTCTGAAAGTAAGTATGAGATAGCAAGCATAAAAAATATCAGGCTCATAATCTGAGCTCGAATGGTATTTAGTAAGGCAATTCCACGAATAGGAATGGAATTTTCTATTTCGTTATTTATTTCCTTTTCGTCAATTGTCCCAAACCGCTGCATGTTAAAAAATACTTTTTTGTTTAAAAATCGACTTTAAAACAGCTTAAACAATTATTTAGTATTTGTGACAATTGCCTGACAGATGATTTAATAACTAGTTTAAAATGCAATTGTTACCACGGTAACGATTGGAGGAGCAGAAAATATATCCGATTTTTTTATCCAGTTACATTTCCTCTTCCTTCCTTTTTATCCGACAGCAAACTACGATTTTTGACATTTTAAATGGGACTATTTATATATGAGTGGAATTGCCAGATTCATTTCACAAAATTTCACTTACGTCATAGTGATGGTCGTCTGATTTACCGGAATACAACTTCTCTAGAATCTTTACAATATTTTGACTCTCCTCACTTCCTTTTGTGATATTTAGCTCATATGGAATGATATTCTCCAATTCAAAATCAGAAATTTCATGACCATTCATAGCAGCTGACCGACGATCTGAATCAATTAGCATACCTTCAGTTTCTGTATAGCCCATTAATATGGGCACTTTATTATAGGTTCCTTTTTTCAATATTTCCAGAGGAGATTCGCTAATAAAGGCTTCATCGTTAGGAGGCTCAATCACTGCAGAAAATTGTCTTTTATAAGCTGCATATGGCATCTATAAGTTAATAATATAAATTTGCATGTAACTCAGACGTAATGAAATGTAGTGCAATGATCCCTTACATCGAATATTTTTTCCTGGGCACCGTAAATGTCCATTGCAGGGACTTCCTGTAATATTTTGAGAGCTTCCTTTTCGGTATCAGTAGAATTTCCAAGTTGTTTGAGAATTTCTCTGGCATTATTTTTAGTACCCCAAAACCATATATTAAGGGCGGTCCCACTTTGTAGAATCGCTCGGTTGAAAAGACCCTTTGATGACTGCGATAAAATGTGGGCTTGGACAGAGGCGGCACCAGCACTCTGTCCGAATATAGTGACGTTATTGGGGTCCCCATTAAAGCTGGCAATATTTTTTTTCACCCATTTTAGCGCCAGCGTTTGATCTTTCAGTCCCATGTTACCAGTTACACCTAGTTCTGGATCATCGAGTCCTAGGAAACCTGTAACATAGGTACATACAAAGCTCAGGAATAAATACCTCAAAATATGCTGAAGATAGATCTATAGAAAGAAAGAACCTAACCTATAGATTTCTAATTGTTAGTTCTTGGTCCGTAACCAAATAGGCTTTTAATACTTCCATAATTATGACCAACTCTTTGGTCGGTTAACTTGTTTTATTTTTCTTTCCGACTGATTTCTATTAGGTTATCGGTTAGCCGAAACTCAATATTGTTGATCCAGAAAACAACAACTTTCAACCAATTCTTACTGACGATTAATTACATCTAACCAAAAAGTATAAGATCCTGGGTCTCATATTTGATAAATATCACGTCAACCATTTTTTATTAAAATAATAATAAAGGTATTTGTACCCACAAATATATTATTCACAATTTTCAGTCATACCGGGGAATAGCAATTTTATGAAGAGTATGGCTTTTGTTTAGATAATGCTACGAAATAGCGTATACAACAATCGAAAAACAATATTTGCTGTAGATTTGCGCTTGGTTGAAAAAACCTTAAGATTTTACAATTTCTTCTTATGTCAAAGGTTTATAAAGACATAATAGCATACATTTTAAAACAAAATTAATTTCTTTTAATAATATGCATTTGCTAGCTACACACGCACGAAGAGTGTATCTCAACAACGTATATCGCCATTCAGTGAAGTTCTTTAATTCGCTGAGTCATTGAACTAGAGTCTGGAATCATTCAGTTTACCACTACAGTAAAACCTCCCTTAACGGGCACCTCTTAATAGCGGACACCTCACTTAACGGACACTTTTATTGGTGCAAAAACATTTCTATTGTAAACCTGTATAAAACACCTCCTAATAGCGGACACTCTATATAGCGGACGCGGACAATTTCTTAAAAACTTCCCTATCTAAAATACATGTATTTTTACCTCCCTATAACGGACACCCCGTAGAATGCTAAATTGTTTATCTCTATTTATGGTAATTTAAAACGTCTATCGACAACCGATACGGTAATTACTTAGTAGACCCTTTTATTAGATAGGTACCTTTTTTTCTGGGTTTTCCGTTTCTGTAAAGTGGATTATACCCCGTAAATGGTGTCATAAACATTAACTATGATCTTACTGCGCTATTCAAAGAAAGGTATTTTTGAAATCCTTGTTTAGTTATTGTTATTCATTTGATATTAAAACTTTGTGTCTTTAAGTCTGAAAATATGTCGTTAAAGAGAAAACGTTTGTCTTTGAAGGAAAAAAATTAAATAATAATGGAAAGTGAAAGTTATGGGGCAAGTATCAGAAAACTAGCTGAAAAGTTCAGTGTGGGAAAAACACAAATTTCGGAAATAATAAAAAACAAGACCGAGCTAAAAAAGCTGTTTGCAGAAGGCGGAAATGAAGAGCAAAAACGGAAGTTTCCCAAGACTAGTGCATTAGCAGTTGATGAGGTAGTTTTTAACTGGTTTCGTAAAGCAAGAAACAAAAACATTCCAATATCTGGGCCTGTAATAAAACAAAAAGCTTCTGAGGTCGCAGAAAATCTAAAAATTGAAAATTTTAAGGCTACAAATGGCTGGTTGGAAAAATGTTGTCAAAGACACACGATAACGTTTAAAACTATCTGTGGTGAATCAGCTACGTAAATTTGGAAGATGTAGAAGCCTGGAAATTAAAACTTCCAATAATTCTTAAAACATTTGCACCAAAAGACATTTACAATGCCGACGAAACAGGTCTCTATTATGCTGCCATGCCAAACAAAAAGAAAAAAGCGACAAATGTCTAGGAAGAAAGGTCCCAAAACAGAGATTAACCATCTTATTCTGTGCAAATATGGAGGGAGAAAAAGAAGAACCCCTTATAATTGGTGAAAGTAAAAACCCAAGATGTTTTAAAGGATCTAATGTTGAGAAATTACCTTTGAAGTGGACATCTAATAAAAAAGCCTGGATGAACACAGACATTATGACAACTTGGTTGCAAGAATTCGACAAAAAAATGAAGAAACAAAACAGAAATGTGATTCTATTTTTAGACAATGCCACTTCACATCCAAAGATAACATTAAAAAATGTTCAGATTATTTTTCTGCCTCCGAATACAACATCCCACTGTCAGCCGCTTGATCAGGGCATAATCCAAAATTTTAAACTATTCTATAGACATTACTTAGTTAGGGGAATTTTGTCATTTTCCGAGAACGAAAATTATTTTAAAGATGCTGAAAAAAGCATAAATTTAACCAGTGCCTTAGTTTGGATTGCTGCTGCTTGGAAAAAAGTTTCACCCAACACAATTAAAAAATGTTTTTCAAAAGCTGGATTTATGAAAAATAATTTGGAATATGACGTTGATGAAGAAGATGATATCCCACTTGCCCAGTTATTTCCATCCATAAAAGAAACATTTGTTAATCTTAAGCAATATTCCTTGGTTGACCATATTGCTTTTACTGAAAATCCTGGCATCACCATACCAGAGATTATTGATGAACTAATGCCTGACAGTGACGATGAGAGTATTAGCTTAAATGTGGACGATAATGATATTGAAGACACTGAAGAACTGAAAGAAACTGAAGAACCAAAAACGACCATAAAAAATATGAATGAACTATGTGCAAAGTTAAGAGAGGCTCAACAATTTTTGTTAAATTATGATAGTGCTGACATGGCCTTAGAAATTTCCAATGTTTTGTTAAAGTGTGAGTCCGAAGTTTTAAAATCGAAACTTAAGAATATGAAGCAAACTTCGATTGTGATGTATTTTAAAAAGCTGTAGTATATTTTAAATTAGGTGTAGTCTGCTGTTATTGTACCATGTTTACTTTAAAATGTATTTTTTGACCGACCCCCCAATAGCGGACACCTCTCTATAGCGGACACTTTTCGGGATTTTTGTGGTGTCCGCTATAGAGACGTTTTACTGTATTTGGTCGCCATTGCAAGTGACTGTAAAAAGAAGAAAGAGAAAATGGGGACGAAGAATTAGTTTCAGCATAGATATAGGTATACTCTGATTTAAATTTATTAAGTGAATTAATTTCAATTAAATTCAAAATAGCTTTATTGTCATGAAAATATAAAATTTTGTTGACAAAGCACATAAAATAACTAAAAATATATAACACAGCTTTAAACAATTGAACAAATAAAGGCATAAACAACACAGCTGACAGATAATCGAAATGTATATAAATATAAATAAGAGACAGGTCTCTCACTTGTTCCCGAAACCTCCCGATAAACAGAATCTCTAGTCAATTAAGCTGGAGGAAAAATATTCTTGTAAACTATAATAGGCCCTAGTTAACAGGTGTTTCCTTACCGTTCTACGAAATAGAGTTATGGAATTCAAAGTTTTAATTTCGGTAGAAAGGTAATTAAATATTTTCCGCCTTTGATATATTAAGGATCTTTTAGTAAAGGTAGAGGTTGGTATGGGTAATGGTAAGTCGTGGGTCTGTCGCGTATGATGATTAGGTTTCGTCTTCAAAAGCCTATTTTTGTTGTTTTTAAAGACAAGGAGGTTAAGGTTAATATTTTTTGGGATATGAACAATGGTCTGCAGGAGTTCCTGGGTCTAGCTTTACATAAATATCTCACTGCACGTTTTTGCAAAATAAATATTGTTTCGAACAGTCCCTGATTACATAGCCCCCAAAATGCGACCCCATATCGAATTACCGATTCAACCAGTGCATAGTAAACACATCTTGCAGTCGACATACCTAATTATCTAACAACCGTCCGAACTGCAAAACACGCCGAAGCCAGTCTCCCACTCAGATACAGAACATGATTATCGAATTTTAAATTCATATCCAATCTTATTCCAAGAAACTTCGCGCTATTGACGGAAACAATAAGGGAGTCACTTTTAATTTGAGCAGGATCTAGCCCACATCTAAATCCAACTGTGTGGGTCTTGTCCCTGTTTAGTGCAAGAAGGTTAGAGTCAAACCACTTCCTCACTTTCAACATATCATCCGAAATCTGTTCGCTCAGCCGATCAACTGCCTCCGCGTGCCATAAGATTGTCATATCATCCGCAAAAAGAGTGAACGTCCCCCGAATATTAACGCGAACTAGGTCATTTATATAAAGCAGAAAGAGAATAGGTCACAATACAGAACCCTGTGGTACGCCACAATCAATCCCTCTACTCTGCGAAGCAGATGACCCAACATACACTCGCTGACTCTGACCACCAAGAAAGAACTTTAAGCCTATATAGATGACTACAAAAATTATCTAGAAATGAATTAAAATACATTTAGAACTATTTGCATATTTAATAATAGTATAAAATATTTTATTTCTGACCGGTATATTATTAGCTTATAACGTCTTAGTTACGCGGGAATTATAAGGGTCATAACTCCCTTGGGATATTAAGAAAAATTTGACATAAAATCAAACGATTGACATCTAATGTCAATTTCATTGTCATCTATTGAAACATTTATTCCACTTTAAAAATGAACAAAATGTTACTAAAAATCGGTCAGAAATAAAATTATCTCGGGCAATTGCCAAAGGCCAAAGGCCCTCGGGACGTAAACTTTGCCCTTGGTAATTAAGACCATTATAATTCCCTAGATACATAAATAACTATTAAGTCCAATATACAGTTTAATTATATAGATTTTGACAAATTACTTCCAAGGATGGTTAAACTCTATCTTCTTCATCTCAGCAAGATATGCATTCAAAATTCCGGGTTTTGCTGACAAATCCTCAATTAAGTATAATATGAAGATTTTTAACTGTTATAGGTGTAATAAAGAAATTTCTCGCTAGATTTCAAATAATATTTACTTTCCTTGGAGGTTCTTAGAAACTTGGAAACAAGCAAAGCTTACAAATATGGTTACGAAAAAGTGTGGGTCTAGCATTGCAAAACAGTTATCCCACAGTTAATACAAATTCCTCTTCAAAATATTTTCTACATTTTCTATCATTGCTAAGATTTGTTTTTTCTTCAAAGTCCCTCCTTTTGGCTGTTTTGAGCCAATATTCATGCATGTAAAAATTTAAACAAGTATGCACAATAATTGTAATAATTTGGGTTATTTATAAAAATGCGCTTAATAGTCCATAATAAGTCTTAAACACCCATACAATAAATTCTAAAATAGATATAATAATTGATTCTAGATTGATTATAGAAGCTCGAACGCTGCAAGTTAAACACCGCTGGATGCTGGAAATTAGCAGATTTCAAAGATGTGTCTTTAAAAAGAAAACCATAAGTTGCCATTTTTTAAGTTTTGCTAAGGTCTCTTGTTCCCTTGTCAACATATTAAAATTTTTTCGGAAAAATCCTGCAACTTTTGTATTAATTTTTTGTTTATCTCAAGAAATAAACTCTTTATAGTGGTGGCAAATTATATGGAAAAGCCCTGTACAACATTTGTATAATATGCACTGGTACCTCTGGTACCATGTCATAATAAAGGAATATTGAAAATCCACAGGTACAGGGTTATCCAACCAAGACTAGACAAGGCGATTTTTTGACTTTTCCTGTACTTTTATAAAAAAACTGAAATAGCCATCTTAAGTCATTTTCTCCCGCGAATTCGAATATCTTCAGCAAAAAACAATTGAACATCAAACAAAAGTACTAGGGGTCACTTTGATATTTTTTTAAATGGGATGCCGTATTTTTAATGAGCTTATCCGATTTCTCATATAAATTTTGATCTAAAATGTTGGATTTAATTAATTTTTAATTTTTTTTTTTTTTAATTTTTTTAATTTTTCCGAATTTAAAACTGAAGAAAAAAGGCGTTTTTGAATTAAAAATCCAACATTTTAGATCAAAATTTATATGAGAAATCGGATAAGCTCACGGCATCCCATTTAAAAAAATATCAAAGTGACCCCTAGTACTTTTGTTTGATGTTCAATTGTTTTTTGCTGAAGATATTCGAATTCGCGGGAGAAAATGACTTAAGATGGCTATTTCAGTTTTTTTATAAAAGTACAGGAAAAGTCAAAAAATCGCCTTGTCCAGTCTTGGTTGGATAACCCTGTACATAACATTATATGGTAAAATGTGACGCCCGCACTACACCTTAGTCGCCGTCAGCTCTACCGGTAGACGCGCTGACTTATGACCCCGTATTATTTTTTCCGCTCGATCAGGGAAGCAAGTAGTGGGGATTGTTGTTCACGACGCGATGCTTACATTCGTATCTGGTGTAGGTTTATCTGGGACAGAAATGGGACAGAAAACCAGCAAGCGAGGTCTGGCCAGAGAACTTTGATGAACTACGATCGTCCGGTGAGTCGGTGAGGTCGCACTTTTCTTGGCGCCACACATACCCCGGCGAGCAATACCGCGCTCGACAATGAATGGGCGCCTTGCTCGATAGTGTGGGCGACGAAGACATTCGAGTAGAACGAACACGCCTTGTTTCTAAACTACAAATTAAAAATATCATGCAAAAGCAAACAAGAATTTATGAAGGATTTTTTAAGTCTTAAGTATATGAAGAACATACTGTTTTACTTAATTTTTTAAATAAATATATTCCTGCATCCAGACCTGTGACAGTACTCCGTGACGTGACCCTGACGCGAACATTTATCTGACGAGGCGAACTTCGACGCGTATTCTCGTCGCGTGTTATAGTAGCGTATCATCCATGCGAACTTATAAGAGTTCCGCTCATTTTAATAAAATTAGTCAATATATAAATTAAAACGCTCCGATGATACGCGGTCCCATCCAGACTTAGCAAACTAAGCCGCGACAAGACATGGAACGGACTGATGATACGCGGTAAACGCTACGATGTCACGCATTGCGGTAACAGAATATCGTTCAGACTACACGCGACGAAATACGCGACGACTTCACGATAAAGGATTTTGTCACAAGATAACTTTTGTAGTAATTTGGGCTCGAGGTTTTTAATTCGTTGAATAAATTTAATTCAAAGCACCTCCCAGACGGCACAAACATATTCCATACATATTCCATGAATATTCCGTTGGAATATTGGAATATCCCATAAATGTTCCATATCTGCCAGGGCATATGACTGGCATATTGTATGCATATTCCAGGTCACCATGAAATATATGCCTGCAATATCTTTTAATCTGCCAAAATATATTTATGAGAATATTAATTTTTTTTCTTTTTCATATAAATATATTTAATTTAGGTCAGGTCAGTTAGTTTAGTAGGTAGAGTTACAAATTTGGTATAATAAAACATCACTAAAATTAATATTTTTTTTATTTTTATAACTAAAAAAATTAAAACCTAAAAACTAGATACTCTTTAAAACAAGGTGAAAAAAAATTAACTAAAGCAGGTTCTCTCAGTTCTGTAACGTACAGGCAGCGTTTCCGAGTTACGCAATAGAAATTAGTTAAACTTGTGTTAAAAAAATTGTTATTAAAAAATAACGATTGCCTTTTTTTCTAGAAGAGCAGTCCTCAATTAAGCACATATATATAAAATATAAACTTTCAGTATAAATTTATTTGCAATCAAAATATGTGTTAGTTTAGAATTTAGTTTAGGGTTAAAACGCGGAATCTAGCAACACCGTATATTATTATTATAAATTGACAAAATAATAATATGATAAAAAAAATCAAGTTTCATTTTTAACAAAATACTAATAAAATGCAGAAAATGCCTACACAAAAACTTTATGAAGTCTAAAACATTTTCATATTTAAATTTATTTTTTAATTGGGTGAATACATATATGCACCTTCCTCTATATTATCTATAAATAGATAGTTCCTATACCTATATCAAGTTACGGAAAAATAGAATTTAAGACCGCAATCACTCTGTATAGATATTTATATTATATATATTATTATCAATAAGTATTAAAAAAAAATTGAATATATTCCACAATGCATATCCTATAAATATACCCGCGGCATATTCCCGGCATATCTACAATGGCATAGATATGGAATATTCTTATGAGATAAGATACATTTGAGATATTCAGTGCATATTCCAGGAATATTGCAAGATATTATGGTCTATTGGCAGATAGGGGAATATTCCAGGAATATAGGGTGCCGTCTGGGCTATACTCTTTGCTGTAACCAATTATTTATCCACATTTTCTATTTCTTCTTTTAAATCTTTTCAGTCGCTTGCAATGATGACCAAAATCTGTTTTCTTTTTAATATCGACATTTAATAGTGGCAAACTGAATGATTCCAGACCCCAGTGCAACGACGCGATGCACTGAATCAAGGAAATGCACTGAATGGTGTCATGATGTGTTATTGGGATGTGTGTCACGGCGAACAGCGTGCAAAAAAAACAACAACAATATTGACCAGCCGCGTTGACCAATTAATGGTGTCCTTTAAGACAAATAATATTCATCTCTGTAGAATTGTAAAGTTTGCCTTCTAAGTTCGATTAATAGAAGTTGTAAGTTTGAATTGAATTTAAAAAAATATATTATGTCAAGTTAATAAAACTTTTAAATAACAAACTACACTACAGGAAACTATGTGGTATAAACTTACCTAATACGCCCAAGCGGTAGTTAAACGTTACAAGTACAATATCCTTAATCATTAGAAATTCTGGGCCATATATCCCAGGCCTGCTTGATCCCGAAGTTAAGCCACCGCCGTGAATAAACACCATAACAGGTCTGGGCTTAGATTGGGGACCTGGAAGCTTAAAATATATATAATAAACTTAGATTGTTTTAAGCAAGAGTAAAGATAAAGTTTATATCATATTCATTTATGGATATTAAGTTAAAATTATACTAAATATATTTAAAAGTAGAATCGCAAGTTAGATTTGTTTAGGGAAGAGTCAATAAGGGATACATATACAGGGTGTCCCACGACGATTTTCCCAGCATATTGCTCGGAAACGGAACCAGATAGAAAAAAAAGTTTAGGAACAAAAATTGAGGGCTTGTAAGGGAGCATCTAGGAAGGGTAATTTTAGATATATAGGGTGTTTTAAAAATAGTAATATTGCTGCCAAGTCAATTTTTTTAAATGGAACACCCTATATATTGTTAGTTTTTCGAAAAGCTTGTTTCAAGAGAAATTCAACCATACCATACTTGTTACGTTTCTAATTTAAAATGACTGAAATATGAGCGATTTATAACACTTTATAAATTATGTAACAATCAATCGAAAATAAGAAGATAACTAAACAAAATTAATTACGACTTCTTCTCAATATATGTTCAAATTGGTTACCACTCTCACTAATACAATATTCAAATCTGTTTATAAGATTTCTGGTACAAGCTGCTGTAATAATAGCTGGAGTAACAGTTCGACAAGCTGCTATGATTTTGCTTTGCAAATCCTCGACATCTCTAGGTTGGTTTATATACACAATTTCTTTAAGATATCCCCAAAGAAAAAAATCTAAAGTGGTGGCCACCGGATCACACCATTTCGGCCAATCCAGCGCGCAGGAAACGTGGTATCTAAATAATTTATAACTTGCCTGGCAAAGTGAGGGGGAGCTCCATCTTGCTGCCACCAAATAGAGGCTCTTTCATTGATTGGGATATTTTGAAGTAATAAGGGAAGTTCGTTTTGAAGAAAATTTAAAATCGTTCTCCATTTAGTGTCCCTTGGTGAAAGTAAGGACCTATAAGATAGCCATTAAATAAACCGCACCAAACGTTAACCCCCCAAACTACCTGAAAATTAGTCTCCTTCATCCAGTGAGGATTTACAGATGACCAGTAGTGGCAATTGTGGCGATTTACTATGCCGTTGTTGTGGAACCTTCTTTCATCGCTCCATAAAATTTTGTTGAAAAAAAGGCGGTCTTGTTCAAATTTCATTGACATCTCAGCAATGAAATTTAGGCGGCGTTCAGGATCTTCAGGTGTTAAGCCCTGACCAGATGAATTTTGTAGGGGTGGAATTTATAATCTTTTAATGTCCTTTCAACTGTACTTTTTCCAATACCTAATTATTCCCCGAGGAGTCGAGTTTAGACATGTGGATACACTTGAACATAGGCCAAGATGTTAATATTGTTGTCTTCTGTTCGGACTCGTTTTCTTCTTGGTGTTTGCGCCCTACCACTGGGAAAGGAACCACTTCTTAATTTTTTGTTCAACATTACGAAACGTTCTATAGCTTGGTATTTCACGATTCGGATATCGTTGACTATACAGATTTTGAGCACGCCTTCCATTCTTGTGACATTCTCCGTATATCAGGAGCATGTCGACATACTCGTCATATGTAAAAAGCGAAGGCATTTCTCACTACTTAAAATAATTAACAATGAAACTACTTCTGACTCGTGACATGACAGCCCCCGTCATACTCTTCAATATTTCGCTGGTGGTTATTGTTATTATTGCATATCCGTTCATGCTTACGTAATTGATCATTTAATCGCTCATATTTCAGTCATTTTAAGTTAGAAACGTAACAAGTATGGTATGGTTGAATTTCTCTTGAAACAAGCTTTTCGAAAAACTGACAATATACAGGGTGTTCCATTTAAAAGTATTTACTTGACAGCAATATTACTATTTTTAAAACACCCTGTATATCTAGAATTACCCTTTCTAGATGCTTACTTACAAGCCCTCAATTTTTGTTCCTGAACTTTTTTTTCTGGTTCCGTTTCCGAGCAATATGCTGGGAAAATCGTCGTGGGACACCCTGTATAAGAGCTGGTTCAGAGGTTAGAAGAAGTGAAGGAAGGAAGCAGCTGTGGAAATTTTAAGAATAGACAAAATAACACAAAATATACAAGATGTTAATGAATGTCACGTGGATATTTAAGAAAGTGATAGTGGTCGTCAAAATAGGATAAAAAATACTTATTAACATGCGGTCAACGAGGTTTCATTTTTAATATACAGGGTGTCGAAGCTTTAATTTATTTTTATTTTAGTTTTTTTCGTTTCCTTCCATATTTTCCGAGATAATTATTTTTAATTTGGTATACTTATTAGTTTTTGCATTCTCTACAATAAAATGTCTAAATTGTCAGAGGCAGTATTCAGATAGTTACATTTTTGCGCTACCATCAGTTTAACTCTCCTGAGCTCTATTTTCGAAATACTCTGTATAAATACTGCTATCATATTTTTAATCCCCGTTATCTTCTCATTATTTTTGATACCTTACATTTTTATCGTATCTGTCACCGTTTTCTAGTTATTGACGAAATAGCCGTAAGCAAGTATTATTCATGTAACAAAATAAAAAAAAAAAATTTTAAATTTAGAAAAACTAAGAGCGCTCATATTTTATTTTCCGCTTGTTAACTTTCTTGACGTTTAGTATCAAATAACTTTGTTAGGTGGGGAATGTCGGTTTGTACGCTGTGTATCACAATAAAACTAAACTTTAATGTATTTAGCGTATAAATTTCGGGAAAATTCAGCCAAACGCTTTCGGCTCAACACTGAGTCATCATCAGGGCTTAAGCTCTACAACAGAATAGTACAAACTGAAGGGACATCTTAACAAAATTTTTTTTTCGGTTCTCAGAATTTAAGATCCTAAATATAAATAACCCTCATTGAACAACACATTTGTGGAGTTTCCTGGCTTTCTTTTACTTTTTCCTTTTCTTTTTTAATTATAAATTATAAATTAATAATAATAAACTCTGATGTATCCTTGATTCATAATTTATCGTGTTTGTGTACTTTTATGGTTGGATTTTCGGTGTTCTCCACGTCTACGTCATTACTTGCGACTTTGATCATTTTACGCCTGACATAATCTGTCTTATGTCAATCTTTAATGAAGAAATGAAAAAGCAAAATATTTTTAATACAACTTTCCAATAATGATGCGAAAAAGAAAATTCCCGAATCTATATTTTTTTTCTACTTTAGAGGACCTCCAACCCTGACATGTGAGTATTCCAAGGATATTTGTGATGTTAATTTACAGCGCAACGTTATGATTTGTGTTTTTAAAAAATTTTACAATAACCAAACTTTTTCGTATAATGTTTTTACACCTTAATTTTACAACTTGATTTTAGTATTTAAGTTTTACATAATGAGAACCTTGTAGAGCCTAAGCCCTGATGATGACTCAGTGTTGAGCCGAAAGCGCTTGGCTGAACTTCCCCAAGAATTATACGCTGAATACACATTAAAGTTTAGTTTTATTAACTTTGTTAGCTCAGTTTCCAAAGTTAGTTAGCGCTATTTAGTGATGGTTGAGTTCACAAACCAAGAATATGCCGATATGAATTTTATTTATGGTCTTGCCAGTGCTAGTTCCTTTGAAGCTAAACAACTCTATCGGCAGCATCATTCAAATCGAAGACAGCCTGATTCACTTTTTCACGGGTACACATTCGACTGTGCGAAACTGGAACTTTTAAGAAATCCACTCATTTGTGAGGGGCACATCGCACTGCAAGAACTGTCGAAATTGAGGAAGCAATCCTAAATGCTGTAGAAAACGAACCAGGTACAAGTACAAGAAAAGTTACGGCGTTCCCTCGCGATTTTCCACCCCGACTAAATTTTTGCCAGTGGTGCATTCAAATGTTGGCCCAAATCCATTGCTTCGAAATAAAATTTTAGTGACGAAGCAAGGTTATCGAAAATTGCCATCAAAAATTTTCATAACATTCATTTCTGTGCAGAAGAGAATCCTTATGCGATAGTCGCAAGCCATTTCCAGTATCAGTTTACAGTAAATGTGTGGGCTAGCATTATTTGAGACATTTGGTGGAGCCACTTTTCCTGACAAGAAGATTAAACGGTCAATATTATTGTAAATTTTTAGAAGAGGAGCTCACGGTGCTTTTAGAAGAGGTACCACTTAAACTAAGAAACCAATTGTGGTTTTGGTGGTAAGATCGTTTCTCAATCAACACTACAACCGTTGGATATGTCGAGGTGGACCCTAGGTCCCCCGATTAAAATGATTCAGATTATTTTTTCTGGGGATATTTAAGATCGTTGGTGTATCACACTCCTATCCAGACAGAGGAAGATGTCAGGAACAGAATTATAGCTTCGCACTGGTCCTGGGATATTCGAGAGAGTTCGCCAGTATACGAGACGAAGAGTTAATTCCTGCATATTAGCAAGGGGATGTCATTTTCAGCAGTTCTTTAATTTTTTTAGTTTTTCGTGTAACGTCAGAATTGAGGCGGCGTATATTTCTCTGTATACTGCCTCTGACAATTCAGATATTTTACTGTAGAGATTCTAAAAACTAATAAGTGTACCGAATTTGAAATTTATTATCTCGGAAAATGTGGGAGAAAAACAAAAAAAAAATGAATTTTTGTATATCCATAATGAAGTCTTTTCAACCGCATATTTATGAGTTTCTTTTTATTTTGACGACCAGTATCATCACTCTCTTAAATATCTGCGTAACATTCATTAACACCCTATATATGATACAGGAACTCAGAAGCTGTACAACAAAAGTCCAAGAAATCTGGATGGCCTCCAAATGGTGTACTTAAAAAAAATCAACAGAAAATATTACAAGAATGATAAGGTATGTCTGTGAAAAGAACAAAACAGCGACCCCCATCTATAGAAAAGAACGAAAATTCATGAAACCATGGAACAGACGAGTGAAGGTATATGGTAGTTCCACGATTAGGTAAAAATCGCACAAGATGAAGAAGACCTTAGGATTGTGCTAAAAATATTTAGGACGTATATACAGAAAATGGTTTAGCGACAAGACCAACATAGGAAGCGGTCTCCAACTTGGAAGTAGAAGAAAAAAAAAGAGTAGAGATTAAGTTTAAATATCTGGGATTTAGTATGTCAAAAGCACGCACAACTGAATATGAAATCAAAAAATAAAACAACTAAACGCGACACTATAGAATAAACCTTTTACAAAAAACACAAAGACCACAATATTATACAATGCGGTACACAATATCCTAACATACAGAGTATAAATCTGTAAGTAAATAAAAAGAATAGAACAGAAAAAAAATTCAGTCAACAGAAATGGATTTGTAGAGGAAAAGCTGTGGAATTAAGCGGTTGGATAGAATTGCCAACAAGGAAATCCAAAGATGAATGCAAGTAGAGAAACACAAGTTAGAGTACATTGAACACAAAAGTTTAATATGATCTAGAGAAGATTGTACCCCAACGATGGATTATAAAAGTCTACTAAATAACTGAATAAGGCCCGATAGGAATTTGAAAGATAGGAAGAGCCAGGAAACCCTAAAGCAACTGGTCGATGATGCAGTGCAAACTTTTTGAACTTGAAGATAGAGACTGGAAAAATAGAGATCAGTGAAGGATGTGGTTAAGTGTAGGAAATTAACTACAAGTAGGTACAAATTATGGGAATTTTTACATTTTTGGTATATACGTTTAGATATAGGCAATCTTCTGAACCAACTATCATGCCACTCAGATCGTCTCTGCCAATACAAGCATCACCAATCCTGGTTGCATCCTTGACTCCCTCCCATGGATCAACAGGTTGTGGAGGCTAAAATGAAATAAAAATTATTTTTATAAGATACTGTTTTTTTAAGCAATTACCAATAAAATTGAAAAACACTTTCTTACAATTTTAAACAAAAATAATTTCGTGAGATCAAAAATGTTTTTATTGTGATGCTTGGAATGGGAAGACCCTGGATTTTAATTAGATAAAAATATTATAAAAGAAAAATAAAAATAATGCTGTTTATTTATTCATTCAAGCGTAATTATATTATTTTGTTCTTTGACATGTAAAATTTGTAACAGAGACCTTAGCGTTTAATTAATTTGAAAATAGAACTAAAAAAATATATATTTGGAAAGTGAAATTACCTACCTTAAATCGTAGTTTACCTATAGGGGGTTTACCATATGGTATTCCAAAAAACTCTAAAAACTCTTCCCCATCAAGATTTTTCTCGGTCATTCCTTTAACTTGGCCATCTTGCAGGGTTAGAATGAGACTGGCATTTTCGGCCATTCTATAACGAAACCATTGAAAATGAAGTTATCAAATGCATCCTAGAGTCAGAAATAAATACAACAAAATAACTATTTATGTACTTAATAAGTTGCAAAATGACAGTGTTTTTACAGTGGATGCTACACTTATGGTCCAACAAATACATTTAAAAAACAAGCAAGTTTGTATCGTTTTTCATTTAAGTTTTTTTGTAATTTGGTCACTACGGGAAAAAGAAATTGTTACGTATTATAAAATGAAATTGGAGATGCACCTAAATGTTTAAGAAGAGCTTGGGCATGAATGATTTAATTCAAAAATTTGATTATATAGTACATATATACTCTAAGGAAAAGAGCTAACATATAATAAAATTGGTTAATACCGTGTGTTAAGGATTTTAGTCAGTAACCATTTTTAGGGATATACTCTAAAATTGATTAACGAATTTTATAATGGCGATGATTCTCAACAGTAAGTATTTTGCTTGGAAGAAATGGAAGAATAAAAAAATTAAAAAATAGATTATTTATTAAGCATATTTTATTTTCTAATGAGGTAGATTTCCCGACCAATAGGGTTGTCTCCTCATAAAATCTCATGTATTGGGGACACGAAAATCCTATTTAGAATTACCACTTATAGTCAAAAGTTTTAAAAGGTAAATACTTGGGGCAGGGTAAATCAAAATTTGGATCAGGAATTTTAAACAATTTTGTTTTAACTGAATTGGAGTTAAGGAGAAAATGTAAATAAAACTTTGTTGAATTTACGCATTTAGGAAAATAGCTTCAAAAGCAGAATATATTTTTATTTATATTCTTGTTCTCTCTCAGTAGCTTATATCTGTTTATTATTGCGATATTATTGAGTTCATTGCAGCTATTGTTTTTATACTCTAGGTTGTAAAAAATCAATACCGACACAGACCATTTTATTATATCACACTCACTTTTATTTGGTACCTTATCTGTTAATAGCTCATAGATGGTGTCACATCCACTCAAGTTTACCTTAAATGTTTTAACTATAATATTTTCTATCCCGCGCTAGTATATCTTCATTAATATTACATTTTTTACAAAGCAGATTGTCGGTCATTTTATGTTTTTCCTGTAGAATACACAACATTTTTATTGCTCTATAAATAGCCGATTTCCGCTCTGTGGATAAAATACGGATTGCAATTGTAAATTTAAAATTTAATTTTCAATAAAACATGATAGCGCTGCGGACTCTACATTTCAAGTTTCCAACTGGATACATATACATATATTCCGGAATCCGTGGATTAGACGTCTTGAACCAATATCCAAGCCGGCTCATTCAGCTGATTTAACACCATTAGATTATTTTCTATAAGGTTACTTAAAGCAGAAAGTCTACAACAATGATTCTAGTTCTAATTTTGACCTAATAAGAGAAAAAAATTGTGGAAACCGTTGACACCATCAATGGAGATTTGATCGGGTCGCCATGCATACACAGAATTTCGAAAAAAGATTTAAAACATGTGTTCTGGTTGGAGGTTGACTTGAAGAAGTATCTCTATCTTTGCTGTTTACAGCAATAACCATTATTTTTTTAAATAAAATGTTAAACTTAATTCTAAAAAGTTTACAATAAAAATTCGTATTTAGGCTTTATTTTTAAACTGGAAAAACTTTGTTGATTATATCTTTTCAAAATATCTTAACTATAAGAGTGTACTTTATTTGGGATTAATTTTAAATCTTTGAAAGTTTTGATACCTTGTATACTTTGTCGATGAGTAAAACTTTTTATCAGCAGTGACCCTTCTTCAAAAGAATCTGAAATAATTAAGCTTGCTAGAGAGCGGTACCCATCTCAACTGGATACACCCTATATTTTTATTGAGTTTTTTTGCGTAGCACATCGCTTTCTTAATCATCTATATGGATCAAGCAATTTTTGTTAACAAAAATTTCGTGTTGTACCTGAATAAGCATATATGTATTATTTGTATTTCACTAATTGTTTTTGTGTATCAATAATGTGGTGACTTCACTGCTAAGTATATTATCCTTAATCAAATAATATTTTTAAACCGGTTAGTCTACATAGATGAAAATATGTAGGTATGTTTATGATGTAATAAAAAAAACCACAGATTACTCCGCAATTACAACAAATTTCCCCAGTTTTGATAGGTATTTTTTCGTAACAAAGAAACAACGTATTAAGGTGTCCACAGACTAGCATATACGTGTGTCAAACATGTATGTTAGCTATGCTTGCGCGTTGATGTTTGCGAGTGTGTGGTCAATAAATCGCAAACATGTGCGTCACACAAGCTTTGTGGTTTAAAGATTGATGATGTGGGGCAAAGTGATACAATTCATTCGTATATATTTTCAGTTCACTGTCTCTGTTCTATTTATTTTCTGCCGGCTCGACCATGGCAGACTAAAGACACCTTTTAAAAGCCTCTGTGAAAGATTTTATTGAACATTACCAATTGCAAAGACCGAACAAGGAAGATACAGCTTATACAGTTTTGCAACAAAAAAAGTGTAAAAGCTAAAATAAATAGTTAACGCAGTAGTTTCCAAAGAGAGATAAAGAAAATAGAGGTTTCCAAACGATTAGGTACATGAGCAAACGAAATATACGAGACAAATTTGTGGTATTATGACTTACTGGTTCTTAAAAAAAGATCAAGAAATGCCTCGAAAATCGCTCAGCACTTGACTTAAAAATCGGGCCGGAGAAAGTGGAAGCGAGCAAGAAACTGACAATGAAAAAATACAAAATGACATACGTCCAGCTTTTTTGATGCACCCTGTATAAATAAAAATATGATGAAAAATTTACCCCCTTAAAACAAAAGTTGACATGTTTTGACATTTCGTATCAAAGTAGTTATTTCTACCTAAAGCCGGGGGTGTCTTCTTTTGAAATGAAAACCCTGTATACAGTCGCAGATCTTCTGCTTACATAGTAAATGTAAATCACAGGTTGCCATAACTCTGTTGTCAATTGATTTTAAATTAATATATATTGCTCTGCGATATAATCATTTTGTTCGAATCTGTGACTGTTTAATTAATTTATTAATTTTTAATTAAAGCAGTTTCCGCCTCTGCAAAAAGAATATATTCGTCATCACTACTCATCGTGCACTTCGAAAGTACACTTTTGACAAGGCAGTTTGTAAGTCTGTGAATAACCGATTGTCGCTGCACATGTACGTCACACATGTATGACAAACATGTATAACACATCTAATCTTACCATAAAAAATGCTGTAAGCAAACATTTTTGTATACCTAACATTATTTTAAAAAGTAATCTTGAGTTGACAAACACACATCTGCAGAACAATACGATTAAACAGGGAAAAAAATTATGTATAGTTCTTTTCACAATAAATGATTTTGACCTTTTAATTGCAATACAACTGAAGGCTCGATCCAATTGTGTGGACCATAAATATGTAAGATATAAAGGTGAAGTAGGGGGTCGAACTAAGGACGAAGGAAATTAAGTAATTATACTCGTATTATTCTATAAGTACTTGCTTTTTGCCAATTATGCGATATCTAAAGCGTATTTTAAACAAAACTCTTCAAAGGCTAGTGATGCTACAGCTTATTTGGGTTTCGTCATTAGTGAGCCACTGCTTTAGAGTTTCTACTGTACGTACGCGTTGCTCTTTGCACATGGTGTAGCCTTTCCACCTGTCGGCTTCGTGGAAACATTTATTGGAACCCGCATCTTTACGCTTCTTTCTTGATTTGATGGGATTTGACACAATTCTTTTCACTATAGTCAAAGGTATCTTAGTCAAATTACTAGTTTCACTCGCAGCAGCACTATCGTTAAGTGCCATGTTAAGGAAAGAACTATAAACAGTTTTTATAATGTTCCTAGCATCGGGAGATAAATGCTTCTTCTTCACCGGAACATTTGAACAAGCTCTGTCAATGGTTTTCCACGGATGCCACATAAGGTTGTTTTATACGTATAATATAATATTTCGTAAAATGATATTGCAATACAACTGAACACTTCCTGTCAGAAATAAAAAATGACATTCAATCTCTCAAAATACCTACCTGCTATGAGGGAATTTCTAAACATTTAAAATTATCTTATTTTAATTTAACCTTAAAGTCTGTGCGTTTTAAGAAGTCCGCTAAGCCATAAAACCTCTTGAGCATTATGTCGGTGGCTCTCAAACAATAAATTATATTGAAGGTAATTTTGGATGTTGATGAATTACATTTTCTAAATAAAATAATTTAAAGTAAATAAAAAATTAGTTTAGGTAAGGAAAAATAATAATTTTTTAGCTTTTGTAGTATTCAGACAAATTAGTTTTACGAATTCTTTTTGATAAAGTTTTGGTTCTAAAAAGAACCGATTTTGTAGTCTTGCGACAGAACGTACCTACTTGTAGATTGGTACTACTAAAAGTAGTCTTCTTCTGCATTTGAAATTTCACCCATGTTTTCAGACTCATCAGAATCAACATCATCGTCATCATCATCATCATTCGTAATAATTAACGGTCTTACTTCGTCTATAACTTGTTCTGTCTCATAAGATTCAAAAATAATTTTTTCTGTGTGTTCAATGCATTTCCGCCATTCTTCTTTGCCCGCTTGGCTAAGCGCCTCCTCCCATAACTTTATAACGCTAGGCTTACCGATTTACAGGCATGTTTGTCATAATAGTTCTTGCTAATACCCCATACCAATTCAATTACGTTGTAATGACAATGGTAGGGCGGCAATCTCAAAACTTGATGTCCGTTCGTTTTTGCACTGCCAAAACAGACTCTAACGGGCCCGAGTTATCTTTTTCTAAAGTAAAATAACGTTCCACTTGTAATACCAAACGGCGTTCACCTGGAGATAAATGCCTTCTAGGCGATGTGCTACCTTGCTGAACATTTTCCATAACTTTGCTTAATAACTGATTTTAATTCACACACAATGAGAAACAAACTAAAAGTGAAAAGCACAACTACTTATTTAAAATAAAGTAGAACATACCATCCCGCACTTTAGGAAATTTTAATTATTTCTTGGAAAATAGTAATTATTATGAAGATTTAATTATAGTAATCCCAAAATAATGTCATTATCGGAAAAGTATATACCTGACAAAATCTTTAACATATTTAACCATCCCGCACTTGAGCAAATTTTAATTGGTTCTTGGAAAATAGCGATTATTATAAAGATTTACCTATAATAATAGCAAAATAATTTAATTATCTATTTAATTATTATTTATGCTCAACGCGTAATTCTAAGATAATTTTGGTTTGAAACCTCTGATTTCGCCCAGTAATAGAATACAGTAAACCAGTGGGATGTTCGGTGTGATCAAGTATAGCGAAGGTGCGAAGATATTGTAACTTAACCGACTTACTGTTTTAAAAGCGATAATATCCCTTGGTGATTTAATCCGATATCGGACTTCCTAAAACGCACAGACTTTAATAATAGCAAAATAATTTAATTATCTAATTAATTATTATTTATGCTCAACGCGTAATTCTAAGATAATTTTGTTTTGAAACCTCTGATTTCGCCCAGTAATAGAATACAGTAAACCAGTGGGATGTTCGGTGTAATCAAGTATAGCGAAAATGCGAAGATATTGTAACTTAACCGACTTACTGTTTTAAAAGCGATAACATCCCTTGGTGATTTAATCCGATATCGGACTTCTTAAAACGCATAGACTTTTACCTAGAAATCATAATAATCCGGACCCGAAAATGGATACTGGGAAATTACGGGTATATACGACCGGCACCCCTTTTTAATGCAGTAATTAAATCACAACCATAATTATTTATTCAACATGTGAGCTTTTTATTTTTACCAAAATTTGGAACATTATTGCAAATAGAGCTTAAGTTAATTTATATTTGGCAGTTATAGTCTCCTGCTTTAAGTCGTTTTATTTTAGTCAAGGTGCAGGCGTCTACGCAGGATATTCGTTGTGGGGCGATTGTCGAAAAATCTTACAAAAACGTTATACTAAAATTTTAGTTTTTGATTTCCAAATTAATATTATTACTTTCTATGCAAGGGCCTAGATAATATAAAATGAAGTCATGTAACCGGCTTCTAAAGCGAGGAGGACAGGGGAAAAAGATATTTTCCCTTCAAAACAAAAACAAAAACAAGAATACAGAGCAAATGGAAGTTGTTGAGCTCTCCAATAACTTATTCTTCGATCTACTCTCACCAAAATAGAAAATCGAAATTTAGGTAACGTTGTTAAAAATTTCTGAACTTACATTCCATTTTTTGTTAGCAGGACTGTTAGCAGAATGAGTATCGCTCCTCGCATTAATTGTCCCGACCTGAGAATGGAAGATATTACATTAATTTAATAAAATTACAGTTGTAATACGGGGCACCCCCTAAACTAATAACTTTTGAACCACCCCATGTATACTGTGTAGTTCGTCGCACCAGAGAGTGTGTTTGAGTCTAGGGTGCAAATGTTATAATATGTTTAATAAAATTAAAATATTTTCACATTTTCTTTATGATGAAAATTAAATTTATTAATGCAATGTAAAATAAAAAGTTACTATTTATTTAAAAACGGGGGTTTTTCTCGAAAATTGGTTTATTTTATGCAAATCCATAGAGAATACTTTTTCCTTGTACAAGTATTTTTTCTTTTTTTTATAATAAGGCACAGCACTGCAAAATTACTCCCTTACGGCGTTCTGCGAGCGGTGCGTGTGCGCAGGAAACGATTCATGTTGGTCCTGAATATTTATTTATTTTATTATTTATAATTACGCTCGTTGGGGAACACGGCCTCAGGGAGGTCGTTCCAGAGTGATGATGTTCTCCAAATGAAAGAACTCTTAAACAGTGTCGTTCGAGGGATACTAAGCTGAACCACGTACGAGTGGGCTGCAGTGGCTCGTCGTGTATTTCTACCATGCACCGCTCTGGATCGAATCAAGCGGGCAACCTCAGTTGTTAGATCATCGTCACCGATCAAGCGAATGGTTCTTCTTTGAATGGAATCCAATAATCTCAGGGTATGTTTAGGAGCAAATCACAAATATGCGAAAAGTACTCTAGCGATGGTCGAATCTGGGCTTTATGGAGCATCAAAAGTTGTTGGGGTTGTATAGCGGTTCTTAGTTCGGAAAAGTGTCCCAAGCTTCTGCGAGGCTGCCCTAGCAATGGCCGAAACCTGACTATCCCTAGACATTTGACTATCCAGATTGATGCCCAATAAATTAGCTGATGAAGCCAAGGGAATCGAGTGTCCCACCACGACTATATCCGGTTCTTTAACATTAACTTTTTTAGAAAAAACTGCTGTCTGGGTTTTTTAGCGTTTGACTCTATTTGGTTACTGTGCTATATTCTTCTTAGGACGCCGTCTCCCTACGAAGGTTGGCGATCGAACTGGCTATAATGGTGCGTGAAACCGCGCCTCTGAAAATCTCTATAGATGTCCGTCCGAACCATCGACGCAGATCCTTCAGCCATGAGTTCTGTTGTCTGCCCACAGATCGTTTACCCTCTATCTTTCCTTCGATGATGAGTCGGAGAAACTCGTACCGTTCCCCCCTCATAACATGCCCGATGTACTGGAGCTTTCGTTCTTTGATGGTTGTCAGCAGTTCTCTGTCTTTACCCATTCTCCTTAGCACTTCCTCGTTGGTTATCCTGTCCACCCAGGATATACGCAGTATACGGCGATACAAGTACATCTCGAAGGCGTCGATGCGGTTCTCCATTGATTGGCAGAGTGTCCAGGTCTCGGAGCCATATAGTAGTACTGGGAAGATGTAACATCGCAATATACGTACGCGGAGCTGCAGATCTAGGTCTCTACTGGTGAAGAGGTTTTTCATGGAGATGAAAGTCCTTCTGGCCTGTTCTATTCTTGCTCTGATTTCCATTTTAGGGTCACTATTCTCGTTGACGAGGGCTCCAAGATATTTAATGGACGGCACTTGTTCCACGACCTGATTGTTAATTTGAAGAATACTGTGCTATATATAGAATGTTTTTCCAAAAGATAGTTAATGTATAGTAAAAAGAGGGTGGGCGACAATGTAGAACCTTGAGGGACTTCGGCGTTGATGTTAAATGTGTCTGAAATAAATCCGTCCATCGCTACTCGCAGTAAACGGTCTTTAAGAAAGCTTGACAGTCATGAACAAAATTGAACCAGCATTCCGTATGCTCTTACTTTAGTTAGGAGCCCCTCGTGCCATACTCGGTCAAAGGTCTTGGAAATATCGATGGCTACCGCCCGGGACTCCCCATGATGTTCTATCGCGTTGTTCCAAACGTGAGTAACATATGCATTTAAACTATTAAAATATTATATCAAAAGCCCGATAGCGGGACACTTGTAAAATGTTTTAGGAAGTATGGTCCGGCTAATCTGTATCTGACCCCCACAATGAACCACTATTTTTCCTATCGGACTGCTTGATAAAGCTTCACATAGTTTACATCCCGCTAAAATTTTGTTAGGATACACAGGGTGGTTCAAAATTAATCAGTAGTAGGAAATTGCTTTCAGACAATGCCCTAGTGATTCTTTGCATCCATGCTGTAGGTGGTAGGTGGAATTTCTTGTTTTTTTTATTCTAGAAATATTTTGGCAGGTTAGTTTTACATGTCCACGCCACAATTTTCTATTTATGTTTCCGTATCGTCAATTTATTGTTTCGTTTATTTTTTATCAATCTCTTTGTCTTTATTATGTTCTAATTTAGATTTTCCTCTTGCCACCCGCCAAAGTTCATTTTCACTGCTACCAAGTTACTTTTGGTTTGTTTGTTAATTGCTAGACTGAACCTTATTTAAAAACTGGTTTTATTGTATGTTTTTATAACTTTTTTTCTTCTTTGGGGCATTCGGAATATTCTTTTGACATACTACTAAGTGCATAGTGCTTATCACCTGTTTTCTTCTGATATTGATTCGTTGCTTCGTTTAAACTGTGATAGCTTTAGGCCTAAATATATTGTGTGGCGGCAATTTAGTTATCTGTCTACTAAAACTAAATTCTCAGGTGCCTGTTCCAACTTTATATACGGATATGGCTTTTTGAATATATTAACTTCTAGGCACCATTCTTGATATAATAATAAATGTAACAAATTCTAGATCTTTCGTCCTTTGGGGTATCACCACTTGGTCATCTTCATAGTGAAGGGAATATAAAGTAAAAACTTATATGGTGAGTACCATGCCATTTTCTTCCACATCTATGAGAGCTCCATCAACATGTTACACATAACTGATGACAAACAACAACACACTTTTCATAAACCTTTACCTACTAGTGACGCATTAGAAAATTCATTTTCTATTTGTATTCTAGATTATGAGTTTCAATACATACAATTCTTTGATGACATCCATAAGTGTTTTACCAATATTAGTTTTTTATAGAACTATACATAGGTTGACAGTAGGTGGGCTATTATATGCCTTCCTTTAATCAACCCAGAGTATATAGTAGTACTTTTTGTGGTCTTGACGTTTTTTCTAGACCATGGCAGCCTATTGTTCATTGGGTTGGTACGGGTGGTATATTTTTCGCGTAGAATAAATACCGATTCCTAGGTAGTTTATTAATTATAATTTTCCTTATTCATTTATTTATCTGTTAAAATACTCCCAACCGTCAAAGTCTAAAGCAAATTATCAGTTCAGTTCTTATTATCTGCAGGAATTGCATCCTTACCCGAAGTGAGTCCGTTTTTTAGTTGATATACTAACTAAATGTTAATTCTCACACTCTTTTACTAACTAGTTCTCCTGCATCCTGTATCCTACATTAGGCATCGTAATAAAGGCCTCCTACGACACCATACCCCAAGGGAAAGGCAGTGAAGTTGTAAAGCAATAAAAAGTAACCAATATAAGAATTTTTCGAAACTGCTATTATATGCCCTTCTACGAGACATCTTCTAGGATAAGCTATAAACCTGTGCTCGCCATTGTGAGCTTGTTTGTGTCCTTGATGTAAAGTTTTTGTTTATATTAGGTATATAGCTCTTGAAAATGGTTTAAGAAACCGAAACGCGTAGAGCGAAACATTAAATATTTGTGAAGAATTTTGGATTTTTCTTTCCTGTTTAATAAGCTATTCATGACAATAGGTTCTCCATTAATATATATAATCATTTTGGGGGTTAATTAGTTTAAACAGGTATTTGTTCCACTAACAGTCATTTAAGATGTTCTTCACACTCTTGAGTTTTTATAGGGCTTATAGACATTTCTTCTTTTTTATTTGGTCTTATGTTTCTTAATAAACCCCGAATTTCTGTAGACTTTCTAATAAAATTTAAATTCTAGTTTTACTATAGGGTTAACCTTGATTATTAAATGTTAAATAAGAACTTTTTAGTAAGTTATATGGATTCTGCAAAAAAAACTACTTACATTTCCCCAATGAAATAAACTAGTTTCTTGTAGTTAGTACCACTCTTGACTTTAACATTAAAACAACTAATTCCATCATAGCTATAGTTTCTAATTTAACTCCATTAAACAGTCAAGGCGGTACCAGACACTGCGGTTCATATAAACCAATGGCGTGCAGATTTCTGTTTTGATAATGATTGAATGATTCGACAAGTTACTATTGAAAACACGCAACTATATGCAATTTAATAATTATCGAAAATCGCAAAGAGACCATGCAACTTCTGGTTCTATGGTATTAAAGGACAGATTAACAATTACCATTATATGCAAATTTTATATCTTTTATTTTTAAAATGATTTGGAATTCAATTAAAAATAACACATATTTTATTATACACTCATGGACAAAATTATCGAATATTTTTAAATTTTCATAATTTCTTTTTGAAAAAATAAATTCTGATGAATCAAGTCATTTAAATACTATCATTTACGAGAAACTGTTTATTTTAAAATATTTTAGTGAACAATCTTAAGTTTTTATCAGAAGAAAATCGTGAAAAAAAAAATTAATGCTAAATGTTATGAAAATTAAGGATATTTACATCATATTTAAATACTAATTGGAGGACAATTACAAGTCTTTTGATTCAAATTAGAGCACAGTTAGTAACGAGTATTTCCCCCTCGAGCTCTAATTACTGCTTCCATTCTCTCGGCATGCTGCTAAGGAGGTTCTGGATATATTCTTGAGAAATTGCATTCCACTCTTCTTGTGCAGCAATCCGAAGCTGGTCTATTGTACTTGGAACGGGATTTCTTCGTCGTATGCGGCGTTTAAGATAGTCCCATGTATGTTCTATTGGATTTAAGTCGGGGCTATATGGTGGTCAATCTAATCTTTCAATTTGGACCGCATCACGGTAATTAGTCACTATGTTAGCTGCATGCGGTCGAGCATTATCGTGCATTAATATGAATCCTTTATATCCAATATGGCCGACATAAGTCAAAACAAGATCTTGCAGGATGTTTTCAATATACAAGTCACTTGTCATTCGTCCAATCACTTTCACGAGTTCGGTGCGTCCCTCCCAAGAAATACCGCCACCGCCAACACTAACGGTCTCTATGAGATTGCAGGCAGCATACCGTTCTCCAACTCTTCTGTAGACGTGGTTTCGTCCATCTGGCTTCCATAACTGAATTCTAGTCTCATCCGTAAAGAGAACATTTTTCCAATTCTCGATGTCCCACTGAATATGTCTTCTAGAAAATTCTAAGCGTCGGGCTTTGTGATTTTGAAGAAGACGTGGAACTTTGGCGGGCCGTCTTGGCTTTAAACCTGCTTCTTTTAATCTTCGCCTAACTGTTTTTGAAGTTACATTAATTTGTGTTACATTTAGTAAGTCATTTTTGAGATGCGTCGATGTCAATGTGCGATTTCGTGTAGAATTAAGTATCAAAAATCGATCATCAATTGCTGTTGTACACCTCTTGCGCCCTTGACCAGGTCTACGTACGAAATTTCCAGTCTCTTTATACCTTTTTAAAATATTCTATGCTGTAGATTGACCTTTCCTGAGACGTCGTGCGATATCCTTTTGTTTATATCCTTCGTTATATAGAGTTACAATTTGCACCGCTTCAACTTCATTGCAGTGTCTAACTGGTGGCATACTGATGATTTCAATAGCAACAAACATATACACTATTTGCTATTACTTAGTTAATTACACTACAGTAACATAATTCCAAGCTTAATTCACTATAATTCATCAAATATGTAATTAATTGTTTTTGATAAAATGTACAAGAGACAGTAATATGCGCCATTAATGTTAACTAAACGTCAAAATATGTTAAAACAAGTGAGTAATCAGCCTACTAGATAACTAATATCAGCACATGTAAGTTTATGGCGATTATTTAAATTTATTTTGAAATAATAATGATTACAAAAAATATTCGATAATTTTGTCCATGAGTGTATATTTAAAATAAAAAGAAACAAAGTTAAGTCGTAATTATTTGCTACAAAAAAAAAGATTTAATGTATAATATGATGTATACAAGAAAATATGTGTCCTATTAGACGGTCTACTAGTCATATTTAACAAAGGGCCACTTTTTTAAAATATCCCACCAAACCTCTAGTCTCTTGCGTTCTGGAATTTCCTTAAATACAAGTTTTTCTCCGATATCCAAAAGTTTAATGTTGACCCCATTTTTTACTGGTTTCCATGAAACTCCAAATTTGTTGTTTGGGGTTGGATTTCCGAATTGAGCAAAATTTGTCCAGAGTTCGACAAAAGTTCTTACAGATTTGTCTTCTGCACTTCCTGGTATTATTTCTGGTGATATATCGGAATGGAAAATGTAGCCCAAATCATCACCATGACAAACCCCTGAAACAAAAATGATTTTCTTATTTTTTCTTAATATTTAAAAATAATTGAAGATTTCGTCTATTTGTAATCGAATGTGCAAAAGCAACCAATGATAATATCATTACAATAATAACAGCCTATATCACTGATGTCATTCTATACGTATGTCGGTATCGTATAGGCTATACGATACCATGAAACAAAAATTTTTGACAATTTTCTATAATTGTTACAATTTAAAATGTCACTAAATTTCCTCGCCGAATATACTTCGAGAATTGATAAATAACTAAAAATGTTATTACAACATCCTCAAGCACGTTACTTTTTGACACAGCCCTCTACTTCACTAATAGGATGTGGTGCACAGACAAAAAAAAGATAGCCCGCGGCCAAAAAATTTTTTGGACTACGTCCACATTGCATCTAACCCTCCACACCCCTACTCTGGAGGCTGAGTCCAAGAAAGTTTTAAAAAAACTTTAATTTCATTTCTACTTAAAAAAAAGATGTATCGATATCGATATCAAAATTATAATTATAATATGATTTAAAATGTATTAACCATTATTAACTAATATTTTTGGTCATTTCGTTTAAAAGTTTGGTGGTTCTGCAGCTTTGCAGCCCTTATACGGGAGCAGATACTGCGTGCTTTCGAAACCGAAACCGAAAAATATCTCGTAGTTATCAATGCTCTTGGGATAATATAGATCATAATGAAAAAACCTAAAAGACCAAGTTTAAGAACTAATTAATTCAATTAAATTTAATGTCTTTATTAATTACTTACCGGGTTCGTCTAACCTATTCAAAATCGATTTCACCATATTTAGCTTACCAGCTAGCGACATACGGTAAAGGAATATTGGTTCTTTTGATGTTTTTAATAGATGTCGCAACGACTCTATAAGGCCAACCAAGAAAGAGCTATCAGTGAGTTCCTACAAAATAGGACGTGAAAAAGTATGGTCCTACTCAAATATCTTTGGTATTGATGTGTTTTTTGAAAATTGCCTTATTACGTCTACTTATTTCATAAATTTGCCACATTTTGAGCATATTCTATATCAGTCTCAACGCAAGATGCAGGAAATATAATTTTGTGTAATATATGTTCTTCATTCCGCAAGAAACATCTGAATCGGCCACGATATTATGTTTAAATAATAAATTTAGTGAACAGTTAGAAACAATTTGATTCATTCTACAAGACTAATTTTTTCGTCAAGCGCCTGCTTCCCCAAATTCCTATAGCGCCTTTCGTTTCTTCGACTTTATTAACAAAAGTTAAGGACGAATTTTAAATTCGATTGCAACCAGTCGCAATTGTCAAGGAAGCTTAAAATTTTCGATTTATTTTTAAACGATTGCACTTTTTCTGTTGTTACTTGGTGGAATTCCATGGTTAATTTAAAGAAAAGTAAAGCACACTGTTTACTAAGTTCACTGTATTAAAGACTTTTTGGTTTTTTTTGGGTAATTATTGTAAATAGGTGATATGAATTATACTAATCATTTATTAGAAAGCAACCATAATTTTGACCCGTACTGTAAAATGTTACACACATCGAAAAGAGGCGTCAAATAATATGTGTTGGAATCCCCAGAAATTAATAAACCTTAATATTCCCACCGTTTATTGAATTACCAAAGAGACCTAAATAGATCCCCATTACTAAATTTTTTTGATACCCAATTTACAATAATTACCCAAAAAAACCCGAAACTTGCACCTTATTGTACTTTAGATGTAATTACTGATTCTTGGACATAACATCATTACTTTGACAGCTATCAGTAAAATAACAAATGAAACGCCTCTATACAGGGTGTCTCAAAACTCAGTATCAAGATTTTAGGGGCGTATTTGCCAGGTCAAAATAAGCCTTTTTTTTCCTATAAGCATGTGTCCGCAAACGCTTCGTCACCGATCTACAGAGTGTTAAATTTTCAAAAAAATTTTATTTTTTTCTTCATAGCTCTTTTAGTTTTTGAGATATTAAGATAAAATTTAAAACATAGATTACGCTTTAGGGCTTACATCATCTAGTATACCGAGTGATTGTAAGAATATACAGGGAGATATTTTTTCAGGGGTCATGCTCCCTTTTCTCCGCATAAACTTTTTTATAGTGCGCTGCTGGCGGATTCTGAAATATGCAGTACATTCTTTGTTTTGTTTATAAACTTTTTTATCTCTTATAATTTTTATGCATCTAAGATCGTTATCGAGAAGAAAATTTAAACAAATTTTTGTAATTCGCCATATTTAATTGAAATTTTTCAATGAAACAATAAAAAAAACAATTAGTGGGTTTTGACTGCTATTTTCATTTTGACGTTTACGCTTATTTTGAAGCATTTGACATTATTTAAAAGTTGGTTTATGCATTTGACATTATTTAAAAGTTGGTTTATAACTTATCGTATATTTTTTGATTTGTTTAACATTAAAATGGAAAATGGACCATATTCATTTGAACATCTGGCTGACATCCATTTCGTTTATGGTCTGGCTAATGGTAACGGGCTTAATGCTCAGAGGTTGTACGCGCTAAGATTTCCTAATCGCCGGCTTCCCAACTACAGAACTTTTATAAATTCCCATCAACACCTTCGGGAATACGGCAGATTTCAGACTCCAATGCACGATACTGGTAGACCAAGACAAGCACGCAACCCAGCAGTTGATGAAGAGATTTTAAATGTTATCGACGAAAACCCTGGTATGAGTACTCGACAAATAGCACGGCATTTGGATGTTTCCCGTTCAACTGTCTGGAGGGTTTTACACGAAAACATGCTATACCCATATCATATTAAGCGCGTCCAAGGTTTGCTTCCTCGAGACTTTCCACAGCGCTTGCAGTTCTCCAGATGGATACTGCGCAAGTGTACTGTGGATCCTGAATTTTTATCTCGTATCCTTTTTACCGACGAGGCTCAATTTACACGCGACGGAGTAGTGAATTACCACAATGTTCATATTTGGGCACTAGAAAATCCACACATGATCAGAGAATCTCGACACCAGGAACAGTTTAGCGTAAACATATGGGCAGGAATAGTAGGAGATACTTTAATTGGTCCTTTTATTTTACCGCGAATTTTAAATGGTGACACATATTTAAACTTCCTACAGAATGAATTGCCTGCATTAATGGAGGATGTGCCTTTACACGTTCGTCAACAAATGTGGTTTATGCACGATGGGGCCCCCCCTCATTTTCGAGTCACCGTCCGCGATTATTTAGACACAGTGTTTCCCAATCGGTGGATTGGCAGAGCAGGTCCAATTGCTTGGCCCCCACGGTCCCCAGATTGCAACTCGCTGGACTTCTTTTTATGGGGGCATGTAAAGAGTCTAGTTTATGATGCAGGACCAGTGCCTTCCATCGAAGTTCTAACTGGACGAATTATGGATGCCTTTCAAACGGTAAGAAATAATCCCGGAATATTAGAACGCGTACGGCAGTCTATGAGAAGAAGAGTAGAGGGTTGTATCGCAGAAAGAGGAGGGCATTTCCAGCATCTTTTATAAAAAGTCAAAGTTGATTAAGTTTCTTATTTTTGAGGTAATGTTTAAATAATCTTATAACAAATAAGTATAGCGTCTTTTGTTTTCATTGTGGTATTTATTCCCCCCTGTTGTTATAAATGTTAATTAAATGTAGCTAATTACAAAAATTTGTTTAAATTTTTTTCTCGATAACGATCTTAGATGCATAAAAATTATAAGAGATAAAAAAGTTTATAAACAAAACAAAGAATGTACTGCATATTTCAGAATCCGCCAGCAGCGCACTATAAAAAAGTTTATGCGGAGAAAAGGGAGCATGACCCCTGAAAAAATATCTCCCTGTAGATTCTTACAATCACTCGGTATACTAGATGATGTAAGCCCTAAAGCGTAATCTATGTTTTAAATTTTATCTTAATATCTCAAAAACTAAAAGAGCTATGAAGGAAAAAATAAAATTTTTTTGAAAATTTAACACTCTGTAGATCGGTGACGAAGCGTTTGCGGACACATGCTTATAGGAAAAAAAAGGCTTATTTTGACCTGGCAAATACGCCCCTAAAATCTTGATACTGAGTTTTGAGACACCCTGTATATATAAAACTAAAATGGTAAAGTCCATCCGAACACATTTCGTTTGACCTAATAACTGCAATAATAGTTTATTATGTTGTACATACCCAAAGAAACCGCGCTACCTGTTCGATTGCCAAACCTATGTTTTTAAAGGATTTCTTGGTAAATATAAAACTGTCGATGAATGGAATGGAATTTCACCGAAAACTTTCTTTATTAGCTCTATTACACTGCCACTAAGAGTGAGTGTGCTATTTTCAGTTCTCATTTTCGATTTAATTTGATGCCACAAGTGCAATAGGGTTAAAAATGCAATAATAGGGTGGCAGTCGCAACACAGTGTGACCCATTTCTTTCGCTATTTTATCACACACATACTATTTTTGAATACTAAATGCCTTTAACACTTCTTCCTTCGTTTCCTCGAAGTACAAGTCATTTTTTAACCTGAAGTCCTTTATTGCGGATTTTGTGCTCGATGCATTCGGTACTTTTTCCAGTTGCCGGCTGTGGTACTTGCATTGTCCATCACAATAACACTGTGTTCTGGTACATTTGAAAGCAAACTGTCTTTAAACCAGCTTTCAAAAAGAGCGGCGTTGGTATCTTCATGATAGTCTAGAGTTGAATCCTTTATATTTCTTGCCGACAGTAATAAACAATTAGGGATCCATCCATTCTCCCAACCTGCATGAATTATTGTTAATCATTTTCCTTTATTTAATGGAGCTTTATTTTGGCATTTGAAGACTTGTCCTGCTACATGATATTGTTGTATCGTCAGTTGTTAACCGTGTTATTAAAGAATCTATCGTGGGCACAACATTTTCTCGATACATTTGGCATATTTTCCTGCATGAATAACATCTTTGTCACAATCATCTACGCACTTCATTTTTCCGGTATCTTTGCGAACTTTTCTTTAAAATGTCCTTTTAGCATAATATCTCGTACCGTCGATAATGAAACTTTCGTCATTTCACTGGTATTTTTAATGCCAATTACTTTAGGGTGGCCGCTCTTTAATAACGATTTAGATACATTCTTCACGATCACTTTGGCGTCAGAAGATAAATGCTTCCTGGAATGTTTAGGGTAGCTAGATATCGCATCAGCTGAAGATTCCCAAGGTCTACACATACTTTTAATATTAACTTGTTGCACACTGTTTCAAAGTAAAATAGATAGGTACTAATATATTTCGAATATTATGTAATAATATGTGTTATTATTTATATAAGCTATATAAACAGGTACCTGTAACTAAAAAGTTTTGAGAAATATCCCAATAATTAAGTTGTTTCTGGAAAACCTTAATTAGACTGTTAATTTTGACAACAAATCAAGTAATGTACCTATCTATTGTTATAATAAACTGGCATTAAAAATAAATGTGGGTTAGTACGTCTCTGCGACAGCAAAAGTCGAGTTTATGAGTGGTTTTATTGCAGCCATTAGGCCAAACGAAATATGTTGGGATGTACTTTAATTTGACATAAGCAAGGGTTTTTTAAAAAACACATCAATACCAAAATGGTAGGTCCAAACTTTCTTCCACAATATACATCGACAGTCTCTCCATTTAATATGCATTCGTTTCAAAATATTTGACTTACATCGTAATGATTGTTATCTGATGATCCGGAATACAACTTCTCTAGAATGTGGACTATCGTCTTACTATCATCACTTTCTCTTGTAACATTTAGTTCAAAAGGAATGATATTTTCATATTCAAATTCTAAAAGTTTTTGACCCCTTATTGCAGCCAGCAATCTGTCAACTTCAATTAACATGCCTTCAGTTTCTGTATAGCCCATTAATATGGGTACCTTATTATAAGTTTCCTCCTTTAACAATTCTACAGGGGATTTGCTAAGAAATGCTTCTTCGTTGGGGGCCTCAATCACTGCAGAGAAGGGTCTTTTAAAGCCAGCATAAGGTATCTAAAAAAAAGTAATATAATAATACACATAAAATTCTTTTAAAATTCCAAAACAGAATACTCAGTGTACAAGAGCTCTTACGTCCGGCATTTTTTCCTGGGCCCTGAAAATCTCTTTTCCAGGAAGTTCTTGTAAAATCTTGAGAGCGTCCTTTTCACTATCAGCCGACATTCCCAGCTGTTTAATGATCTCTCTTGCGTTGTTCTTAGTACCCCAGAACCAGGAATTCAGGATGCATCCACTTTGAAGGATAGCTTTGTTAAATAGACCCTTTGATGAATGTGATAAAATGTGAGCGTGAATTGATGAGGAACCAGCGCTTTGTCCAAATATAGTGACGTTATCGGGATCGCCATTAAACCTGGCGATATTTTTTTGAACCCATTTAAGAGCCAGCGTCTGGTCTTTGAGTCCCATATTGCCAGTTACTCCGAGTTTTGGATCATCAAATCCAAGGAAACCTCAAATATACCAACATTCTGAACCAAGCTTTTAGAATTATTGAATTTGCCAAAATCGTTTTAAAATATTTTTAATTATAAACAACAAAGAAACTGATTAATGCAATGTCATTTTGGCCTTACCTAATATACCCACACGGTAATTTAATGTAACCAGAACAATATCTTTAAGCATTAGAAATTTTGGACCATATATTCCAGGTCTGCTTGATCCCAAAACTAAGCCACCTCCGTGAATATACACCATAACAGGTTTGGGTTTAGATTGAGGACTCGGAAGCTAAAAGCTCAAAAATATTATTAACATGAATTATTTGCAGTAGATGCTTCACAAATAATTCCAAACTAATGGTGCCATTCTATAACTGATTTTTTGAATATATAACAGATATAAACCTATTCGCTTGACATATTACAACCAATATGTAAATCCGTTACAGCGGCAATAACGAATCACAAAACCTAACATTTCTTTAAAAATGTAACATTGCTGTTTATATTCTTACTTTGCTACGTACAAGGAATACTAATTAATATTATAAAGAATAAAAATGGGTGTTTTTGTATTTCGAAGAGACTTTCCATGAAATTGTGCAACATTCGTTCGCTCGACAGTTTGGTAAACTAGTCTGCACTGCACAGTAATAACCACATTTTCAGTAAAATCAACACAGTATCATGTATACAGGGCGTCTGTAAAAGGCCTTTACAAAAACCTACCACATATTATTCAGACCAAAATTAGCCGATTTAAGTAAACTTACCTAAGTACAAACTTGCTTAGTTTGGGCGCTAGACAGCGCTGAAGGGACAATTTTTAAATCGTTTTTCTGGATTAATTCAAAAACTGCTCATACTATTTTGCCGAAATTTGGGACGTTTGAATAGCTTTATGGGACAAAAAAAACTCATGCCACAATTCTGTTTAATATTAGTCCATGGGCGTAGAACCTGGGTTTTTTACTAATTGCTTGTTTCAGATTTCTATGCCAATAGAACAAGAGGGGTTTGGGCACAAAATTCAGATGAACGAACTCATTTGCTACAAAAAAGGTACTCTTGATAAGACTCGATTCCTCTCACGGTTTTTGAGAAATTTGCATTTTGTTACTTAATACGTAGTAGTTCTTACAAAAAAAGAAAAAAATAACTAAATCATAAACAGAAATAAATAGAAATATCATAAAAATTGCTCAAAATGTCCACCATTTTCATGAATAGAAAGATTTATACGTCGAAGAAAATTAAAACACACTCTTTGCAGAACTTGTTCATCGCCCTTAAGAATATTTATTGCATCTTGAATACGTTGCCATAGTTGTTCTGCGTTAACTGGAGTTGTCCTGTAAACCACTGTCTTGAGATCCCCCATAAGAAATAATCCAATGGATTTAAGTCCGGAGATCGTGGTGGCCAATTTACAGGGGCATTACCTCTACCAATCCATTTATCTGGGTACTGCTGATTCAAAAAGTTTCTAACATTCAATGCAAAATGTGGTGGAGCTCCATCGTGCATAAACCACATATCTCTTCGAAGTTGTGTAGGTAAATCTTCTAGCAAATCTTGCAGCGTATTTTGTAGATGTTGCAGATAAATTTCCCCGGTTAATTTTTGTGAAATAATGACAGGGTCAACAATGTGATTACCAATTATTTCAGCTCACATATTAATTCTAAACTCATTTTGTAAATGTTTTACCTTGATAGCATGTGGATTTTTATCCGCATAAACATGTTCATTATGAAAATTTGTAATCCCTCTTCTTGTGAAACATGCTTCATCGGTAAACAAAATATTGTTACCAAAGGTAGGATTTTCTTCTCTCTGCCTATGAACAAGCCGACTAAAAACCAGGCTCATTTCAGGATCATTAGGTAAAAGATATTGAACTGGCATCTTATGGTATGGATATAGCAACTGTTCTTGAAGTACTTCATGAACAATATCTTTGGGCACTCCTATTTCCCTACCTAGCCTCCTGGTGCTTATTTCTGGATGTTCTGAAACACTTTCTAAAATGTCTTCCTAGACTTCAGGAAGCCTTACAAAACGCTGTCTTCCATTATCAATAGCTTTAGGTGTAAATTGGCCGTTTTCCCGCAGGCGCCTTTCAACTGCAGCACATGTTGGGTGGCTTGGTATACGACGATTTGAAAACCTTTCGGAGCAGACTCTGACACATTCTCGACCATTTCCTTGGCAATACCCAAATACCAATATCATGTCGGTATATTCTGCATTAGTGTATTGCACCGCCATGATAATTCACGACATTTAAAGTTTTCTAATAATTAATGCAAACAGAAGTTAAGCAACAATATTTAATGTTACAAATTTGACAATAATCTTATGTTGTCAGATGAAACTAATAATAACCAACAATAACAATCGTTTGTGAGGTGTAAGGTCGTGTTGTACATACCTGAAAAATACCGTGGGAACAAAAAGCAGATGATAAGAAAACTGTTCAAAAGGTTTTTCGTAGTAAATAAGTTGGTTTAATCTAAATTTTAAACTTAAACCTCTTATCTTCCATTGGCGTAGAAATCAAAAACAGAAAAATTCTATAAAACCCAAGTACATACTACGTATTAAGTAATAAAATGTAAATTTCTCGAAAACCGTAAGAGGAATCGAGTCTTATCAAGAGTACCTGTTTTGTAGCAAATGAGTTGGTTCATGTAAATTTTGTGTCCAAACCCCTCTTTTTCCATTGGCATAGAAATCTGAAACAAGCAATTAGTAAAAAACCCAGGTTCTACGCTCATGGACAGATATTAAACAGAATTGTGTCATGGGTTCTTTTGCCCCATAAAGCTATGCCAACGTACCAAATTTCGGAAAAATAGTATGAGCAGTTTTTGAATTAATCCAGAAAAACGTTTTAAAAATTGTCACTTCAGCGCCGTCTAGCGCCCAAGTTAAGCAACTTTCTACTATGGTAAGTTTACTTAAATCGGCTAATTTTGGTCTGAAGAATATGTGGTAGGTTTTTTTAATGACCTTAGACACCCTGTATATTGCCAAACCAAATCACAATTTTAGATTATTATGTCTTGAAAACCGAAGTACAAAAAAGTACTGTTAAGAAAATGCTATTATTCCTCAAAAGAATTTTTGAATGACAACTTCTTCAATTTTAATTTGTTTTGTATGTCTTTGTTTAGTAATGTTAATGTTAGTTGGTATTATTTATTTCTATTCGTAATTCCTATTCTATTCGACATATACACCTAAACTATGAATAAAATGATTATGATTATGATTTTGTATTGCTCATTACCTAGGGCTGAATTTACAAAATATGCTGGGTTCAATTGCAGCGCTATAAATCAAAGTTACAGAATTGCATATAACATATATCTAGTAAGTACTTGGTTTCTTACATTTTTGGTGAATACGTTTAGAAATAGGCAGTTTTCTGAGCCAATGATCTCGGAAGTAAGTTCATCCCTGGAAATACAGGCACTGCCAGGTATGGTTGCATCTCTGACACCCTTCCATGATTTAACGGGGCATGGAGGCTATAAAATATAAAAATTACACAGCATCAAAAGTTTTGAACCCCCTCTGAATTATAGAGTTCGATTTTGTTTGTGCGATTTCGGTAGTAAAACTTTCAATAAATGAACGTAATATATGCGTTTTCATTAACCAATTTTGGCAACTTTTTCATTTATTTTCTCTAATACAGAGCGCAAGAGCAGCTGAAATTATAGTTTCACCTAAAGATGACAGGTTAACAGCACAGAACTTAAGATTATACTAGATTTTAAAATTTTAAAGAAAGTAGTTACATTTAACAACATTATACTGCGGCGTGCCAGCTTACGTATGGGCAAAGATCTTAACTATTCTCAACTAGTCACCAACTTTTAAGTGTATCTTATTTCTCAACAATTCTACTTTTTAATGAAATTTAACTTTTTTAATCCCATTGAGAGGTACTACTCGCATAGGATTATATTTAAGCTAATAGCCGAGCAATCTAAAAATATCTCCGGTATATAATAGTAGATCATTGGTATAAGATGTATCTTGAAAATTTCTTTTACTGAAGCTTAAGTCATGCGCAGTACGTCGGGATTCTACGATTTTTTTATTCTCCTCTAAAAATGTGAAACTTTCGTTAAACACTGGTTACTAGATTATACTTATATAGCATAGGTTTATTTAGGTTATAGTGCAGTGCCTTTTAGTATAAGTTCATAATAAGAAACAAATACATGGTATTGCTTTGCAACAATTGTTGGCGAACGAACAAAATTCAGTCATTCAGTTAAGTATACCAACACAATCATATATTTATTTAGGTGCGTGTTTTGTTTAAGTTGTTGATTGTTGTGGCACCTACTCTATAACGTTCAAGTACTTTACAATAATTTACCAAATTTGAAGCTCAAGAGAGGTTTAAACTAGAGATAATAATATGTTATTTGCATCCAACTTGATTACTGATTTTAGACAAATTAGTCAAATATTTTTTAAACTCTAATAATTCGCAGTATATACATTGCATCAATATTATGTGTTTCGTCAATACGGCTGCTATTTTACTGTTGCCCTCCAGTTTCAATGCATAAAACTTTATTTTTGTTTAAAGATCACATACTACATCCCAATACCACTTTTATTACCTCTGCTTTTTTTAGTGTGCTGAGCATTAACATTTTTTCTGACTACTACAGCTTAACCGCCGTGTTATAATAAATAGATTAATCACATAACTCGTTACTTTACTGTTTTACAGTACTTATAATGCGCTACATTGAGGCGTTCCACATGGGGTCATTTGGTCAAACCCCAAACTTCTATCTTAACCCAACTTTTATGAAATATTTATAAGGTTTGGTGAGTCCTAAAAATTTGAAGTCGATTCGATAAGTAGTTTTCTAAATAAACGAGATTAAAATCAAGTAAAACGCTCACGAGGCTGTGACGTCATTACCTCATACACTTCTTCCGCTTTACTATTTCTTTGTTCAGAAAAAGCAGGAGCTTATTTACTACTTTTAATAGTACATTAAGTAGGAAATGCCATTCCATACTAGTTCTAGACTATACTTTCTCTAACACTATTTCAGAAAAAACAAAAATGGGTTATTAATATTAAGTATTAGATTGGCACCTGAATAAAACAGGAATAGCGGACCACTGTATAATAAATAACCACTCAATATCCAACAAAATAAAGCCGATATATACTCAACACAAGGGTAGAAAACTCAACCTATTAGAAACATTAGCAATCAAAAAAGCCTTAAAAAATCGATGTAATGTTGTTAACAATCAAATTAAAATACCTTCAGGTGCCAATCTAATACTTAATAAAGAAGGAAGGAAAGTCGTTTTTTGTGTATTAAGTGTATAATCTTGAAAAATTTTTAAAATTTGCAGAGCGCTTTCGGCCTTAGGCCATCTTCAGTGCTTCCTAAAAGCGAGGAAAATCCAATTTGTAAAATTTATTTATAAAATTAATTTAAGATGTCGTTATTAGAAAGTTGATGTAAATTCGAGTTATTTACCTATTTTATTTGTTGAAAATTTGTTCTGAGAAGCAATAAGAAATGTATTTTTTGGTTCTTTACTCACTTTGTCAGGAAACAGGAAACTTCATTGACACAATTAAACAAGTGGGCCCTCATCAGCATAATGTAAAAAACTAATTAGTAAAAACAAATAACATGTAAAATTGTAAAAAGACCAACTACTGGGACGAACCACTTTTAAATTTAGTTAATTAACCATCGTTTTTTATTTTCTTTTTCATAATTAAACTTTTACTACACGTGGAACGTGTTCTTGAGTCGAAATTTAATGGTTATCTAAATTGTAAAGACTAAATTTGTCTTGTCATTGAACTGACATTGTTGACGTTGTTGAGAGTAAAAAGCGGGTAATTTGAAAAATGTCAAGGATAGAGAATATTGAAATTTATTTTATTTTAATTAAGAAGGCGTCTGTGTAAAGGAATGTAACTTCTATTTAGATTAACTTGTGTATTTAAACAAAGGCAATTGTCTAGTAACTCTTTATTAATCTCTATGTCCTCCATAAAATCGAGAATATATAAATATCCAATATTTCTTGTATTTTTTAGCATTATTTATTTATGACACACACACTTTTTCTTCCGCTCTCAGAGGAAGAAAAAGTACTTTTACTTCCGCTGCCTACAGCAACCGTCTACTATAAAAAAGCAAAACTTTAGCGTCAAAAAATTAGTAGAAAAATGTTAAGTTTATTGACGTTTGAAGAAAAAAATTATTTTCTTCTCTCCTGTCGTTGTCAACTCCGTTACCCAGCAACTAACAAGGGGCGGTGTAATGGGCACCCATCTTATTCGTCGTAAGCAGCAAGTAACCACGACAGCGAGAGCGACCCGACATGCTACAGGAGATAGTGACGTCACACAGCGGTTTCTGCGAGTCGATGTTCGTAAATTATTTTGGGACCTTTAGAGGCGTCATAACATTAAAATGTTTTGCAGTTCGCACTAAAATTACAAAATCTTTTAGAAAATGTAATAAAAAAATCCTTAATAACCCCATAATTATGCTTTCTAACATAATATTCAAAATCCTACACCATAAGACTGCATATATTTCAAAGGGCACCTGTTACGGTGTTAAGAAACACCATTAATTCTTACGAAGCTATGCCGAAACCTAAACTTTAAATCGAAATTTCAATTCTATTTATCCCAAAATCCGCAAATCCTGCAATTTTCATAATTTTTCTGCGGTGTATGGCTTCTTCGAGAAAATGAATGCCTTACATCTTCTGATATTTCATATTATACCAAAATGACTATTAGATCATTATGATTCAATTCAGTAACCTGATTTTGTAAAATGCTAATCAGTTTCTTGAGAATTGTGTGATGAAAATTATTACAATAGAAATGTTCTCGCAATTCTAAACTAAAACAATTTCGTGAAAAAGGATTTGTGTTTATTGTTGATAATCCCGTATTCTTAATTAGATGGAAATTTTGTAAAATAAAATACGCGGAATCATTATTGTTCTGCAATTCATAAACATTTTGTCCTAACATTTGGCAAAACATTTTATCGTGTTTTTTGGTATGCTAAGAATATTTACCTATTAATCAGTTAAAAACAAACAACAGAAAATATTTATTAAACTTACCTTAAATCGTAATGTACCTATTGGAGGTTCACCGTATGGTATTCCCAAAAACTGAAAAAAACATTTATTATCTAGATTCTTTCCAGAAGTTCCCATAATATGGCCCTCCTGAATAGTTACAAAAGGTTCGGGTTCGGCTACTTGATATGGCAATCTATAATAAAGGTATAAGTAATAATAAGTAAATCACTTGGTCACAGAATTAAAAAAAAATAATATTATTAACAACCCCCAAAAAAAAAATTTGGAGCCACCATTTAATTACCATTATGAGGCACAGTACGATAGAAAAAATCATCTATGGCACTCTAACAGCGGCGCGCTTGCCGAGGAAAGATTCACCTTGGTCTTAAATCTTTGAAGAGTATATTTGTACGGAAGTACGACGACAGAAAGACTATGTTTTTAGATGAAGTGTCATTGGAAGAACACTAAGCTCAAAACTTATGGATGAGCTGCTGTAGTTCGTCGTGAATTTATACTATGTAGCGCTCTGGGTGGAGTCAAGCCCACAATATCTAATAGGGTGTCCCATATTTTGCGACTTTTTTTTTATTTGGTCTCACCCTTTTAAAATTTTGTAAATGTCATAAAAATGACAAAATTTCCAGTCATTTAGTTAATCCAAAATGGTGCCGCCGATGAAATAGAATACAAAGGTTTTTAAATTTTATAACTTTATTTATCATAACTACCACTGACTACATAGAAACAGAGTATATATATATTATACAGGTAGTATAAGTATATAATATTAATAAATTGTACCTAAGAACTAACCCTATTGTGTATTTACACAAATAGTTTGTCTTAATCACTTTCAAAAAGTTTCCGCAAGTGTCGTCTAACTGAGATTTTTAAATATTTTTCTGTATTCGCTTACGATTTATGGTATACATTGACGTTGTTCTTATCTTTTTCTAATATTTTATTATATTTGTCTATGACTTCAATACCCCTTCTGCTGTATCATTAACTACTTTAAGCTTTTTTGCTAAATTAAAATTATTTGTGTACCCATCATTACTATCCCAGTTTTCTGGATTCTCTTTTAAAAAAATTGTGGATAACCCTAGCCTTTTAGAAAACCTAAAAGTATTTTGACAGATGAATTCCCAAAGTTCCTTAAGTTCTATTTCACATATATTACTTAATTTAACTCGTTTTTCACCTCCTTCTAGCGAGCCTTGTTTTTCTAGAGCTTTTATCATATTTCTTTTAATTTCAACTGGGATCTCGTTATCAAAGAATGGTACTGCGCAAATCTCAAAAGGCAAGTACCACAGGTGATTTTAATTTTTTTAACAGCAGCTTCAGATATATGTGGATCAATAGTTTTATATCTAATAAGATTTTTGGCAAATTGAAGATCTTGATGTAGAGCTTTATATGGACAGGGATCGGTAAACGAAGCCTTAACATAAACATTGACGATAAAAATGCAAAGATATCTGATACTCTTCTTTTCTCTGACTGCTAGTGTAAACTCGTCCCTATAAAGATATGTTTTTAAGCAATAAATAGCTTTCGCGATCCAGCGTACATGATGGAACACTCCTGGAGCACGAATGGTAAATTCTACATTGTCCTTTCCTTAAAACAACTGGCCCAAATGTCGAAATTTTCCCATTTCAAATCAAGTTGCAATAATGTATTTATATTTTTATCATCTAGTGCTAATAATTTAAATTATTGATTTTAGAGCAGGATTCTCTAAAACGTTTAAACAATGGTACGTTGAGACCACTAGCAGAAGGCATTTTTACATCAAAAGCACTTCTTAAAATAAGTTCACAAATATGGTGTCTACAAGATAAATAAATTAAATCTCGTTTTAACAATTATTTTAATATAACACTTGCTCCATTTAGACGACCCAAGTTGGAGGTAGTAGTGTCGCAACATAACGCGACTACTGCATCTCGGAGATTCTAGCCCAATAGCGCTTCAAAAACTGCAGAAGCTTGTTCTTTCCCTGTTGAAGTGTGTAAAATTGGTATCCTTAGAATTTATTCTGTATCGCTGCTGGCAGTCGTGCTTTTCAGATCCAGTTAGGTCAGCCAATAATTTTCCATACCAGTTAACTACAGGAGCCACAAATATATGATCTTTAAAAGCTAATTTTAGTTTTTCCGCCCTTTCTTTTCTTAGTTGTTGTCTACAACGTTGAATTGTTGTTCGATTTATGGACAAAGAAAGTACGTCATGTCCCAAAGCATCGGCGACAAAATGTGTACGGAATGTCGGTCACTTACTTCACATCTGTCGAGAGCTGCAACTACTTTTGTGGTTGTTATATTTTTTCTTCCTACCAACCGTTGTCTTTTTGGTTCTGAGGGTCTTATCTCCTTAAGATCTACTTTTTCGTCGTAAGAAGAACTTGTATGCCAGCTGCTAGACGACGCTATAAGGGATCCCATACTCTCACCGATCTCCCCAGTACTTTATACAGGTTGTTGGCTGACCAAAACCTGTATATGTTTTTTAACTTTTAACATTTTAAATTCGTTTGCGTGAGCGATATCAAACAAATCGTTTAATTTATCGACAAACGTTGTTTTTCCTTCCTTGGCGGGGTCCGTTGCTTTATGAGAACTTTTTTGCACACATTTTAGTTCTTCATATAAGTGTTGAAGTTTTTTTATACAATGCTGTAGGTCCTAAGTTGAAATACGGGCTTTGTTCCAGAAAACAAGTACTTCCTCAATTACTAACTTAGCACTTTGATGAAAATTTAACTTTAATTGACGTAAGTTAAAGAACAGTACACTTAATACATGTTTTTTGGAAGGAAGTTTACTTCCTATAATTTGTGACGTGTAATTGCCAATTAGGTACATCCAAGAATATTTTCTTAAACCTCGAGTAGTCGACATGACGGAAGAGAAAAACACAGCTTACACAAATCACTTTAAATCACATATTTAACGTTCTCTTTTTGAAAGATAGATTAACCTAAACCTTGCTTTGAAACATGAATTGAAACTAAGCAGTAATGACAGGTCGAGGGAATGTTTTCTAAAAAAAACAGGTACATCCTTGCCCAAAAAGCCGTTAAATTTGGTAATATTTAACCATAGAACCCATAGTTAGGATGTCTGTGATAGAACCATATATCTAAATACTTTGTAATACATTATAGTATTCTTGTCATTTATAAAGAGGATGATCAAAATGCTTAAATTCAAATTATGTGTGTAATAAAATAGTTTAAGAAAGGGATGCACTTTTAAGAATAAGAATAATTATTTACTTTAGACCCGTATTGTTAAGAAATGAAAGAACAGAAAGCGTGATAAAATTAGCAAAGACAATTTTTTTAGGCATCATACTTTCGGTTGTCGACGGCAGCCCTTATTTTATTTTAAATAAATTCTATTTATAGAATATTATTTTTGTAGCCAAACAAATACTTTTGAAGAGTGAGAATACTGAAATTCAAGAACAAAACAAAACCTATATAAAGATGGGTCACCCTATCTAATTAAACTTTACAGTAAGTTTGAGCTTAAGAAATGCGATTGGTCGGACAGAAAGAAAGAAACAGGGAATATAATTTATAAAAAATTCAAAAATCTGTGTAATGTCTCTAAATAAAATTTTAAACCAAAGCATCAATTGTTAATTTTAAACTTACACTTCATTGAATGCTAGGACAGTGAATACAGATATTAGCCTTAAGTGTTTTAACCTAGAAAACAAATTGTATGAATTAAATGAAAATAAACAAAATAATATTTTAATAATATTTAAAAACATTATAATTTTATTTAAACTTATTTTTAGTGCACGAGTTCCTAATACTTACATTTTGAGGTAAAACAGTTAGATACTCTTCTTAAGGCACTTTATTTATTAGGTGTATACAAGTCTCGTCACTGAGCGTTGGGTGTTTTTTAATTTGTTGCTACCTCCACTAAAAAGTTATATAGTCACTTATTATCTGTATATCTCGATTTTTGAAAGAAACAGTGGTGTACAAATTATTTGACGATTATTTATTAGTTTCATAGTTATTGCAAATAGATTACAACAAAGAACAATTTAATTAAATAATTTATTCTTTTAGATTTTTTCAGTAAATACGTGATTTTGTCCTATTTGGGCTTTGATGCCAAGGGAAAGTATTTGCGCTTCTTTATATTTTTATTTTATTAATTAACACCTTCTCAAAACCGGATCTACGCCCAGCAAGCCCCTTGCCAGCTATTATATTATAGATAAATTAACATAATACCCAATTACTTTTCGGTAACTTGAATTGCTAAATTTGTGATTTGCATTTCGCTACAGCGCAGCGTGGCCCTGAAATGTCAGATAATTAGTAAATACAGAATTTTTTCAGTAATAATTGGTCAGGTCTGGCTTAGCCCAAGGTATAAACCAGAAGAAGTGGGCCTCTTCAAGAAGGAATGCTATCAGACATCAGGCTGCAGGCAAGCCAAAAATTCCATAACTTGCGCCTGAAGAAGTCAAGTTGGAGTGGATTCTTAGTAGAAGTATTTGTGTCCTGAATTCTCTGGTAGGACTTTTAATAGGATACTTCAAATTGAGGCAGCACCTGGCTTCGACGATTGTGGAGGAAGACCCGGATTGAACGGAAGGCTTAGAGCACCAACTATGAGACATTGCTGCACTTTCTATGAGCCTGATGTGAGGTAAAGGCTGAGACACAATCAAAAACTTAAGGAATAAGAAATAAGATTTATGATATAAGAATTAAGATTTAAGAACGAACATATGTTGTCCTATGTAAACAACGCACAATGAAATTTTTGGAATTAAGGAATAAGATTTAAGATTTAAAAAACCGATTTGTTGGTTTTAAGAAATAAGGAATAGGAAATCAACCAATCAGAAGTCAGCATGTTTGTTAGGTTTGAATTTTGACAATTTAATAACCTCAAAATTGTATTTTCAGTTTTTCACTTTGGTTTTTAATAAAAGTAGAGTTTCATGTAAGTCATGTATGACCAAAACTTTCACGATTACGTTCTATCATTAAAGTCTCCTAAGAATTCTCTTTGGACATTAATAGGGCGAACTCACCATCTCCTGTTGCGCCACCTTATTGATTTCCGTTTCTAATAATAAAACGCTGCCGACATTGCAAACATACTACTCAAAAGAGTTAAGGACTTTTTTGGCAAGCCCTCCATATTTTTTAAAAGTATAGGCGAGTTCATGGCGAGTTTGTTAAAGTTGTAAAAATAGTATTTGTAAACAAAAAAGTGGGGTTAGGACAATAGTTTACAGTTTAAAAATCGCGCCGTTTTTAAGTAACCGGATTGGTTAAATTTAGGTGCTAAGATTTTAATTCTGTCTTGTAGTCTTATTCCTTAACGCCTAAATCTTAAATCGTATTCTTTATTCCTTAAGTTTTTGATTGTGTCTCAGCCTTAATACGGATCGGAGGTAGCTAGACACCCAGTGGCGGTATTTTAAGGGCGCCAGAGTCGGCAGTGCCGACCCAGTGTCAATCAGAGAACAGACGATATATTATGTAATGCAACGATACGTCTCCGTCTCCGGGTAGCCTTGACGCATGCGCACCACAGTTTCTAATATGCTGTCGTTCAGCTAGTTCAACATAAACTTGTTTGAACTCTTCTTCTTCACCCAGTATTCCCCACGGCTGTATTTCTTCGCACCACGACCAGAGATCCTCTTCTTCAGGCTTAGTTGTTATTGCCTGCGGTGAGTCACCCACGGGGTTTGGGTCGCTTGCCACTTCTTCGCCACTCGGCCGGCAGTCGGGCGGAGGTTTAGAGAACCCTAACAGGTCCTGGACACCAGGTGCAGATGTGGCATCTCGGTCTGGGCCCTTCGCCACCTCCGTAACGTTGACGGAAAAGTCGTAGCGAACTTCCTGGAGTTCTGTTTGTCCATTGGGCGAGTATGCGGCCATGGCATCATTGATCCAGGCCTCCGGAAAGCCGCTCGGCGAAGACGGTAGCAGCACGTCTTGCATTCTGTCAAAGACTGCTGCGTAATTTAAGGCCATGTGTCTAAATCACAACAGTCTTGTTAAAACGTAATTAAAATGTTTCAAAACTTTTATTCAACTCTGTATATTATATAGGTCTTATTCTGACTCTATATAATGTATGACTAATAACACTTTTTATGCCTAAGTATTTATTCAACTTAAAAACACAAAATTAAACGACTTCGTAACTTTAACAAATATTTTATTGGTCCGACTTTTATTTGGACAACTCCCAAGAAAGTCCCAGATTATGCTTTAGGAACTTTCCGTTAAACTACGTATTACAAAATTAGTTCTTGTGAAAATAACTCATCATCTCGAGTTATGACGTCATATGATGACTGCAGCTAAATTGATCTTATACTTTTGAACCCCCGTGAATGACTGAATAGCATACGAACTTGTCGGCTATTTATAGTAAAATCCAATACCAGAACAATTATGTTATTTATCTACATCAATTTGAGCTGGCGCTGCCACTACTAGGTGGAATTCTATATAACTAAATTATATGAGAAAGTAAACAAACTTATTGCTTTAATTCCACTATATTTGAAACTTTAAGAATTATTTACGAGATTCAACTATACTTCTTGCAAAACAATTTCAGTTACACGTCATACCTTTCGAGTGACGTCAGTTATCGGCACTGTTGCCAGCTTGTAACCAAAATAACCGAGTGAGGGAATTACACTGGTTTTATTTTTCTAATAAAAACCAGAAAAATTTGCAAAAATAAACACAAATTTATTTACTTTATTTATAAAATACTTAAGAATTTAAGTATAATATTTAGGAATATGTTGAAAAAGAGGGCATACAAAATGTCTAAAACTTACCAACCTACCTATTAACAATTTGTAAAAGTTCGGCTTTAAACATTGTTTAATCAAATTCATTTTTATTCGTAGTTAACCATTCTTGAATTGCAGCTTTATTTCATGATGTGTTAGGTACTTCTGTTAACAACATGCTATGGTATGGGGCGTTGTGTATTACAATCACAGATGACTTTGCTAATTTTTTTAATAATTGGTTTTCGAACCAATGTAAAAAATTTGGCTGATTAATTTCTTCATGGTATTCACTCAGCTTAGTTCTAGAAGAAAAAATTACCTCTGCGCCCTCAACAAAACCATCTTTACTACCAGCATGAAGTATTATGTACCAAGAAAAATTAATTTCACCTAGGTAAATTTTCCATAGTTTATATATTTGTTTACTGGATAATACCTTTTACCATTAACTTTAGTAGATCTAATGCTTCTTTTATTTTCATCTTGCCAAGATCGACCAATGGTATCATTCTGGAAAATCCATGTTTCATCCAAGAAAACGAATTGGTACAAGGATGCTTCTTTTTCTTTCATATGTTCTTTCAAAAAAAAAAAAACAGTCGTTTAAAAGCTACCTGGAGAAGTTCCATAAGCCCTCGCCTCGGTCCATTGTTGTTAAGTTCTTACTAAAAATAACTTATCAGAGCTATTAGCACCGGCTATTTAAGTACTTTGGCATTTTTCACAAACAACATACTTCTGTTGTTCTCAAAAGAACAGTGTTTAATGCTATTTATGAAAAGATCTCACAACATGAAGCCACAGAACAATTAAGGTTAGTTTTGCACGTCAAAACCGGGCAACGAACAAGCTGGCGACTGCCCGCCAACAAAATTTAAATTATAATAATTTTCACAAGCTTAAATAAATAAAATATATGCTATAAGTGGGTTCGTATCAAAGAAGTATAATTAGGTTTGTAGTAGGTACATCCAATATCGCATAAAGTTTTAATATTTTTTGCCCAAATTTAATTTCCCCATGTTTTCTTACGGATTTGCAATTATCAGCTGATTGATGAAGTGCATCGGAAAGTGCTTTGCATAAACCATAGTTTCGCTATCACTGTAGCTTTTTCAAGATTTAACGATATAAAAGTGAAGATGTATAAAATGTTTAAACTCTGATTTTTCTAACAATTATCTACATAATTAGAGTGGGTACTAAAATAGATTTAACAATGGTTTATATACCTAATATGTTTTATGGCAATCGTTACATGTTAATTGATAAATTCCCGATTTATTGTCTTTGTCTAATTTAGTTTTGTTATTTCTTATTGATGCGCCTGTCGAATTATTTGTTTTAAAAGCGATGTTAACGTTGAATTTTCTAAGAAATTTAGCGATGCTTTCACTTGCTTGACCGATAAGTAATTACTTTAAAGTTGTTTGCATTTTCTTAGGTGTCATAGTCATATTAACGGCTTTTTGGTAAAGTTTCTTATTTAAGATCGTATCTATTAAGTATATGGGAAGTGTACCGTATATATATAGCTATAAACTTATTTGCTTAAGTATTTTTATTTCTACTACCTGTAGAAAAAGTAACAATAAAATTACATTACTATTTTAATACAATTTAGGTCTATATTGTTATCCTGGAGGATCTTTAAAATAACATAAATATATTGTTTATTTTTGTAAATTTATCTTGTTTTTATAAAAAACAAAAATAGTGTAATTCCCTCACTCAGTTATTTTGGCTACAAGCTGGCAACGCTGCTGAGAACTCACATCACTCGAAAGGTATGACGTTCAACGGAAATTGTTTAGCAGTAAGTATATGTAGCTGAATAGATCTGTGGTGAAACCAAATCTCGTTCTCTGTCTATTATTTTAATATTTGTATTGAACAGACCCCATTTTTTCATAAAAACAAGATAAATTTACAAAAATAAACTGAAATATATTTATGTTATTTTAAAAATCTTCTAGGATGACAATATACAGGGTGGCGCATCGAAAACGAAACAGTCATTTACTGGCAGATCAGTTCTTTTTTGGAAAAGCGTCAATTTTGTTTTTGAAAGGGACACAAAATTGACAAAAAACACGTGCAGCCCCATGGGCGGGAGTGGCACCACCCCTAAAATCTTAAATGAAAAGGGGGGTCGAGTGATACCTTATTTTAAAGGTCCTGCAATTCCCTTTATAATGATGTAAAATTCATGTACTTCAGTTCAGTAGTTTTTGAGTTTTATTGATTTAAAGCTTAAATAAAACTCTAATACATCATGATTAGTGGAGATCAATACATTTGGCAGCAAAGTAGTGTAAAAATGAAAAATAAACTGACCCGTCAGCCAAGTAAATGTTGGAAATTACCACCATGACTCTCCATGCAGTAATAAAGATTTTGCTCACAACGTTGCCGCACATTTTGCAATATTTGAAGAGTAATTTAAAGGCACTCATTCACAATTCTTTGTCGCAAATCTTCTAACGATATTGGCTAAGTAGCATAGATTTTGCTTTTTAAGTGACCCCACAGAAAGAAATCCAAAGGTGATAAATCTGACGATCTTGGGGGCTATTCAATGGCACCTCTTCTACCAATCCATCGACCTGGAAACGTCTGATCTAAATATTGTCAAACACGTAATGCGTAATGTGGTGGGGTACCATCCTGTTGGAACATCAACCTATTCGCAATGTACCGCTGATCTTTCTGATTTTCAACTATGGCTGTTAATGCAGGATCTATGGCGTCTTGCAGTAATTCCAAATACATTTCACTGGTCAAATTTCCAGATAAGAAAAAAGGACCAACTAAATAATCGCCAAAAATACCAGCCCAAACATTTAATTTTTGTGGCTACTGTGTGTGTATCTCACGATAAATTCTGGAATTAGAATCGGACCAATATCGGCAGTTATGACGATTTACTACGCCATTTAAGAAAAAGGAACATTCGTCGGAAAAGCAAGTGTTGAATAGAAAATGTTAATCGTTTATAATTCGTTCACTCATATCTTCACAAAATTGTAATCGCCGATCAAAATCGTCTTCATTAAGTTCTTGTACAAGGTGAATTTTATACGGATGAAAACTATGGGCCTTTAAAATCCGTTGGATACTACGTCGACTAACACCACACACACTATCCAATTTACGGGTACTTAACGTAGGATCTTCATAAACTTGCCCTAAAACCCCCACTTCCATTGCTTCGTTCCTTATGGGATTTTCAATGTTGCGTTTTTATTGGCGACTGATCCAGTTTCCCGAAATTTAGCTACAAGTTCTAAAACATATTTTCGATGCACGTTATTGTTCTCATGTCGCTCATTAAATATTTGTGCTGTTCTATTAGCGCACTGATTATTTCAGAAAAATATTTCGATAATTTCAAATCTTTCTGCCGTGGAATATACCATGGTTAATTTATGTATAAAGCGTTAAAAGGTATTTTACTACTTTACTAATTTTTAACGTGTAGCAGCTGCCCTAAATTTGAATATGTCCACTGTAAGCGCAGTTTTAACAACAGTTAAGCAAAATAAATTATTTAAGTAACTTAAAAGGTAACGTTCTTATTTAAAGAGAGTTGTAAATGTGTCAAGATTGAATATAAGTTCTATCCGTAATATTACTTATGGAACGTATGAAACAAGTAAGCTGTATTATTCAAAAACTAATATTTTACTTTAGTTATACTTAAGCTGTAACTTTTTTTAAAACATCATGTAACTTTGACAACTTTAAAATGGAAATTATAAGACAGAGAACTGATCGATGGTTGTCTTAACCCTTTAAGAAGCCTCTTCAAGAAAATAGGTTCGGACGGTAAAAAGATGAACTGATGCGAGGGCTTCTGGAACTTTCTCATGTAGCTTTCAAACGACTGGTATTTCTGAAAGAATATATTAAAGAAAAGAAGCATTCTTGTACCAATTCATTTTCTTGGATGAAACATGGATTTTTTCAGAATGGTACCATTGGTCGATTTTGGCAAGATGATAACAAAATAAGTGTTAGATCTACTAAAGTTGATGGTAAAAGGTATTATGCAGTAAACAAATATATAAACTATGGAAAATTTTTGTATATTTATTTTGTTTTTATGAAAAAAACCGTGTAATTCTCTCACTCGGATATTTTGGTTACAAGCTGGCAACACTGTCGATAACTGACGTCACTCGAAGGGTATGACGTGCATCGGTTTTTGTTTTGCATTAAGTATACCTACATTTTATTGGAATAGTAATGTAATTTTATTGTTACTATTTTTATACCTATGTGCTTTTGATATTAATCTATTTTATTATTCCGAATTTTTATAAAAGTAGGCAAGGCAAAAATATACGTACAATTACACGTAGGTAGTAGAAATAAATATAATTAAGCAAATATGTTCATAGCTATAAATATGCGGTACGCTTCCCATATAATAGATACAATTATAAATAAAAAACTTTACAAAAAAAGCCATTAATATGAGTTTTCCCTTCACCAAAGAAAACGCAAACAACTTTAAAGTAATTACTTATATCGGCCGAGCAAGTGAAAGCATCGCTAAATTTTCTAGAAAACTCAATGTCATCATCGCTTTTAAAACAAATAATTCGATACTTCGACAGATACTTTAATAAAAAATAACAAAACCAAATTAGACCAGGACAATTAATCGGGAATTTATTAATTAACATGTAACAAGGTACATGTAACATGTAATAAGGATAGAAGAACATTTTACAAGCTTTGTTAAGGAAAAAGCAACTCTAATTATCGTAATCACTTATTAGAATGCAATCATAAATTTAATCATAATTACCAAATTTTCGACGCTAAAAATAAAGGCCTTAAATTAGATTTGTTAGAATGTCTCGAAATAAATAAACTTAAAAATACCGACCGCTTATTGAATTGTCAAACAGACTAGAATAAATCACATTTGTTAAATCTATTTTAGTACCTACCCTAATTATATAGATAACTGTTAGAAAAAAACAGAGTTTATACATTTGGTCTCCAAAAATTTTCGCCTGCAGCGTTATTGTTACGCCTTTAACATTTCTGCTGACCCTGGATGCCAGCCCAAGAGCCGCCACTGTTGAACCCTTGCCTGGGACGACAATCCTGAGAAAGTCAGACAGATTGAGCGATAGTCTTAATTATTGAGTGTATGGAAGAAAACTCGAAGGCAGGCAAAATAATCGTGTTTGCTCTAGTTGCAAGATCCGTGTACTGCCCCTTTCCTGCTACTACTATTGGCACAATGATAAGTACTTAAATTACTAAACTTAAGCTAAGTTCTATTTTAAATCATTTCATTTCAACATTAAGATATTTATAAAATAATGGAACAAAAATTACAAATACACGCCTAGCAGATAGACGAGCTGTCAAAATGAAAGGACATACATTCACAGAAAATCGACAAGGTCTAAAATATCGCTAGTGTACCGTTCTTCGAATCTTGTGTTGCCTGGGCGGTATAAACGAATTTTTTATTATGTATACTCTGAAAACCCTTCTCGTCAGTGAACCCTACCGTATTTCAAAGCCAAAGCTTGTGGTATATACAGTGTGTGTATTGCTGTGTATAAAGTCTGGAAAAGCCTTAATAACATCACAATTTATTGGCCGATTTAAACTAACTTTGGTGCAGTTGTGTAAGAGGATCTGACGCACCGAATTACGATATTGGCGTTGTTGCCAGCTTTTTAGTTTGTCTGGAATTCGAACGAATTTTATATTTTTAAATGTAATGCCCTGTATATTTTTTCATTTATAGTTTTTACTTTAAATTTGTTACACCTTTGGTATAAAACACTTTGTTCTTAATATCAGTAGTTTTCGAAATAACGAGTACAGTTTAGAAAAAATATATTTTTTATATTAAATGTTCAAACTGTTTTCCCTGTACAGCTTGACAGTGTGCTGATTATAAAATTTTCAATTGTATTGTAAATCATTTCTGGCGTTATTAATTCAAATTCGTCCAAAATTCGACGCTGCAAATCGGCCAAATCTTAAGGTTTTGTGGTATAAACTCTGTTCTTCAAGTGTCCCCATAAGAAGTAGTCGTTAGGCGACAAATCAGGGGACCTAGGTGGCCACTCGATTGTACCCCCTCTACCGATCCACCTATTCGGGAAAGTGTTGTTCAAAAACTCGCGCACGTTTCGACAAAAATGGGGAGGAGCTCCGTCCTGTTAGAAGAATGTACTTGCATAATTTGGACCCATCACATTTCGTATAGTAGGCACTATTTGCGTTTCCAAGAGCTCAAGGTAAAGTTGTGATGTCAAATTTCCATCAATAAAAAATGAACCGATCTTGTGGTTACCCAGAAGCCCAGCCCACACGTTTAATTTTCCAGGGCGTTGTGTATGACCTTCTCTCATCTAGTGGGGATTTTCATTTGCCCAAAACCTACAGTTGTGTCTATTGACTTTACCATTTAACATAAATGTTGCTTTGTCCAAAAATACTATAAATTTGAAAAACTGATTATTATTTTTGTCAAACCTTCCGTTGTATGGTTAGTTTATTGAGTTAGTCAAATTAAAACTTTTACTCCTATTATTTAATTGTATTTTTCCTTTGCGGTTACATATTGGAAAGTTTTTGGATTTTGCTTATACATATTTTTTCTTTTTCTCTTTATTTCGTATTTGTTAGTTTATTTTTGATTTTTATTGTGCAGGCTACTGTTACTACTCTTTATCTATTTCTGTACAGTTAGGGTGGGAGCCAGTCTTTTGGGTATTTATGTCTTTGATCTTCAGTGGAGTGAACGTGTGAATTTGTTATTAACGGGTTGAGTGAAACGTCCGTTCTTTAAAAATACTTTATTATTAATTTTGTGAAATAGTCATCTATTTTGAAAAACTGGTTATTTTGGTCAAACCTTGACATCATAATATCACAAAACTCAATTCTTCGCTCATAATCATCTTCTGATAACTCTTGAACTACATGTATTTTGAAAGGGTGATATCTATGTTTTATTAAAACATTATGGACGGATTTGAAGCAGACGTCACTTACTTGAGAAATTTTTCTTAATGAAGAAACAGGGGTTTCAACAACATGTTGTAAACTTATTAGGAACAAATTATGTTATACCAAAAGTGTAACAAATTTAAAGTAAAAACTATAAATGAAAAAATATACAGGGTGTTACATTTAAAAATATAAAATTCGTTCGAATTCAAGACAAAATAAAAAGCTGGCAACAACGCCAATATCGTCATTCGGTGCGTCAGATCCTCTTACATAACTGTACCAAATTTGGTATAAATCGGCCAATAAATTGTGATGTTATCAAGCCGTTTCCAGACTTTATACACACACTGTATGTATTATACGTTGGCGCGAAAAGTACCCGAGGCTCTGTGCGTTGATTTGTCAGCGCATCATTTTTTTCACAGACAGCTACGTGGTTTCTTAATTTTTTGTTTCACAGTTCTGCTGACGGTAGGCTGGGAGCTAAGAAATCCTGTGTAATCGACAGAGTTTCTTGCAGTTATAAAAGAATTTTCCCGTAGGTATCCCAGTATTGCATTAAGGATTGGATATGCGGGCCGGACCAGAACCAACGTATTTCTTGATCCAAATGTTGCTTAACTCTTAAAATTGTGTTCTCGGCTTTTCGTGTAAATTTGCCACAATCCGTATTCTTGCTACTGTTTGAGCTTTTTAAATTTTTCTGGCATTTTGATAATTTTGACAAACGACTATTGTGACAGAATTGTTCTAAAAAATGACTAGGTTAGAGAAAAACGTGGTAGCGTTATGATCAATATCAACCGAAGTAATATTCTGTAGCATTAAATGGTAAAGGTAATATGATGTTTAGTCATATCCATTATATATCAATAATAATAGTCAAGGCCAAAGCACTCTAAAGCTCTGTCGGACAATCCCCAGTAGATGACAAAGCAATAAAGCAGAGTAGAGTTTTAGTCTAACCTACCAAACTGGTCCGATTTACTAAAACAGTTGACCTGCCTGGCATCTTAAAGATGACCGCCGCTGTTCTTGAAGTTCTGGCAGAAATGTAGATAAATTTACTATTCACATTCGCGGGTCTATCTCACACAACCAATCGGTAAATATGTCTGTAAGGCGGACCTTAATTTAAAGGCAGCTGGATTATTTAGTTTACAATTAAAGGAAAAAAACTCCCATTTTCACACAACACTAGATAGATGCTTTAATAGATTAAATTGAACAAAATATACATACAAAAACAAGAAAATGATAAAAGTATAATAGATAATAAGGAAAGAAAACTAAATCCAAGGTTCACAAGTTAAACGAATAAGAGAAGAGGATACATATTTGATAAACCCATCTGAACCTTCATTAATTTAAGATGTTATTGATGTATTCTGGATAACCGACATGTGTCTACTATTTGGCAATACCAGAAGCCCTACAAAACCAAAAGTATATTTTTAAATTAAAGGAAGTTAAAATCGTAATTATCGATAAGTTCAAAGATAATTAACTTTTGACATTACAAGAGCACTATTTTAAAGAAAATGACTACCTACTATTTGAAAAGAAGGAAATATCAGAACTGTCAATCAAAGCTTTTGGCATTTGCCTCCTCTAAGATATTTAAAATAAACATAATTGGTCCATGCCAATCAACGTTTTCAAAAACTATTTAACCACGAAAGGGGGTGGTTTTTACACATTTACATTTACGTAGTACTAGATAGGCCGATGGGTATCGACAGAACCATTTGTTTTCGAAGAGTGACCGACAGATGGCTCACCTCATAGTTATTAATTAGCTATTTCTCCCCTTTTACATAACTGTAAAGAAAAGTCTTACAATAGCAATATCAAGAAAAACTACTTCGTACACTGAGCGAAAAGTATTTTACTCCTTATAAGAATTCTTATGACCTTTATATAATCATTTAATACGATTTGGGACAGCAGCACTGCTTATATCCTTTATACACCAGAGACTGCTAACCTGAACTAACCTCATAATTATTAATTAGCTATTTCTCCCCTTTTACATAACTGTAAAGAAAACTCTTACAATATAGCAATACCTAGATACACCTAGAAGTGTTAGAAATGCATCAGGAAAAACTACTTCGTACACTGAGCGAAAAGTATTTTACTCCTTATAAGAATTATTGTGACCTTTATATAACCATTTAATACGATTCGGGACAGCAGCACCTGCTTATAGCCTTTATACACCAGAGACTGCTAAGACAGGTATATAACGATAATAAGACTACTTTATCTCCGTAATATGGTTTTGATTTATTGTACTTATTAGCACGTCTTATTGCCATTCAGAATTGTTTGTTTGGCACTATAAAACGTGCCCCTACCAGGTATTTCATAACCGTCAAAATTAGTTTTATATTCTTTATAAAACGTATATTATATTGGGTATGCGCCTTAGCGGCTGTGGATATACGTAATTCAGTTTTATAAAAATGAAAGATGTGTTTATTTGAACTTGTACGAGTTCATTAGAATCAATATAATTACAAAACAATTTACGAACACTAAACTAACCTTGTCTTAATATTAAAATGGTACGAACACCGACGTATATTTTTGTTAATTCTATAGTAGATATGTGTATGCTTTTCACATCCTATCTGCGCCATCTTAGTGGTAGGACAAGAATCAAAACTATGTGGACGCCATTGGATTTGTTTTAAAATACAAGCCATCGGTTCTCCATCGCCTGATTATGGAAAGCCCCGTTACTGATCCTAAAATAGGATATAATAATTTAGCTTCTAAAATGTTTAGCAATATTCTATTTGGGCTTCTATAGTGCTACCTTTAACCCCGTTTTTATAGCGTAGAATACAAAAATGTATTTACAATTGTAATTTTTGCAACATAACGTAATTTAAAATTAATTAAAAAATAATAGGGGTAAAATTCAAAGCCTCATGCCACGACAAAAAAATTAGTAAGTATTTTCTTTGTATAAATAATAGACTATTTCAAAAAAACTATTCAGAAGCAAGAACTTACCTTAAAGGGTTGTAATACCAGCACAATCCATTGCACATTATTTTAATATATTCCTAATTTTGAGTACTGTTCCGAGAAATCATCCGCTCCGTACGCCGTAATGTCATTAGAAAGTCTAAAATACAGCTGACTCGTTGAAATGCGAAACGCGATTGTCATCGGCCAATTTAGATAATATGTTGCATAAAGGTACCAAAACGTTTTATAAAGGCAATTATCATAACGTGTACAATAAATAAAACGTTTTATATTCGGTATATATGACTCGTTATTTATAAATTCGTTTTTATTCCCAATAGGACTATTTGATTAAATTGCATTCTTTATGAAAATTTTGTTATAATGATTACTGCCCATATACCCAGTACGTAACGTGATAACAATTCTGTATACGGTTCTTTAGCAAACAATTTTATATCAGCTACTATTTGTTGCATAATAGTTATTAAAAATGGTGTTACTGTTATGATATGATTTCTAGCAATCCTGTTTTATTACTCTATTTCGCTCTGTGTAGTTTTGTACGTTCTTTTCATTAAGGGCTATGACTCTCGGTAGGTTTGCTTGGACGGTCGCGGCGAGGACCGAAGCTACTCGTCGGGGAGTGGGCGGTGACATAATCTTCCAGGGCCGATGTTCTCGCGTGCCTATTTTGCTAGCTTATTCGTTTCGATTCGCATTCAGTGCTTATTAATCATTTATTTGTTGCGGGCGCGTATACATCCATAAGAAATAGTTAGCACGATTTTCAATATGGAAAATTATAAATATGTAAGAAAACGGAATATACATTTGTCTTTTAACGGGAAAATAGGTTTTGCTAAGAGAAAAAAAATTGTAAAATTCAATTACTATGGTTACGAAGATACTAAATAATAATCTTATGAGTAAGAATTCTATTCTTATAGCAGAAATAAGGAGAAACCTGTGGTTATAGTAACACCCAGATGCTATTTATAGTCACAAAAAAAACAATAAATTAGATTAGTTTTAAAAATATAACCCGAAAATAACATTCAAATTTCCGAGAGAGAATAAGAATCCATTATTTTTTGCAAGGCTTTTTTCTAATAATTGTCTCAATTTCTTTAGAAAGTTTATAATAAAAAAAAAAGAATTCAATAGAAACAAATGATTTATTAGAGCTTTTTTTACATGTTAACCATTTTTACTTTTAAAAAATCTCAGAGATTCAAAGTCTATTAATTTTTTAAATAGGCAAAGGTTGCTGTTTTGTTTTTGTCTAGTAGTGTGTAGTAGGTAGGTACATATTTTAAGCCTCAAGGCATGCCGCATAGAGCCGGCAGAGTTTTAATACAGAAGAAAGACAATCGTTCAAAACTATAGTTCTAATTTTTTAAAATTTACATACGTACCTAATAAATAAAGTGATATGCTGTCTGTGCAATTATTTATTACAGAAAATACCAAAACAATAATGTTTAGGTACGTTCATAGTATTTTGTTGGACTAGTGTCAACTGGCAATGATTTTTTAGTCAATAACTCTATATAATTAAATTATTATTACAATAATATTATGTCTATATTATATGTGCCAGTGAAAACAAGTAACAGGGAAATTCGCAGTATTAGGTAAAGTAAGCGCCACAAATATAACATTATTGTTGTCTTTGAACATAATATCACATTTTTATGGTAAAAAAATACATTATAATATTCATTTATACATAAAATATAGATTTAGAAACTAACCATGGGTTTTGATTGACCGTACCAAAATATCCGCCCTAACTAACCTACCTACTAAAATCAATTCCTGTCTATTTATATTACACACTAGAAATTAACATCAAAGCTGAGAATCGAAATTGTGTGACAATCGTAGAATATTAACCAGTAGCCTTGAGTACAAAATGGCTATTATAAGTGACAATGGCGCGAGATGTGAACATACTTTTATCGTTTTTACTGAAAATCAGCTCTTTTATAAAATTTGTATATTCTTCTTACAAAAAATAAAACCAAAAACTACAACATGTAGGCATTGACAAACCCTATGATACTGCTAATTTTGGAAACATCAATAAACTTATTCTTAAACACGTTTTTAATCTGCAGAAACGACTAACCACCGAAAATTACATTAAGGTTTCAGCATGAAATAATTAATAAACGCTCCAAAATCCCCGAGTCCGTCCACACATAGTTGGCACCGCCTTCAAGCGTAAAACGTGCGATTGCGGTAAGTTTTGCCTTGAAATCCGCAAGAGGTCGGTAGCCGACGGCCGTATTTTGAAAACGTAGGGAAAATGATTTAGACAAACTTAATTTTTTTTTTTAATTCGTTTAGTTTGGTTGTAAAGAAAATGGTAATAGCCATGCCGATGCAGAACGTTTTTTAAATTTTTTTAATAGTTTATGAAAAAAAAACTGAGTACGTCGGCCCTAGGTCGTGTTGTGGATCTAGCCACGAGCGTTGTGACTAAATTCACAAGAACCTTAAGTTTTAAACTAAGAAATAAAACTAACTCTTTTATACGAAGAAAAAAAAAACACTTTCGTTTATTTGTAAGAAATACGATTTTAAAATATTTTGGGAGCACAAGTTGTTCTTACAAATGTTCAGAAGTAACCTCCCTTCTCAAATTTCTAAGAGCTAACCTAAGGACTAATTTGGGCGTGCCTTTGAAAATGGGCGGTCTTAAATCAACTCAAAGCAAATCAAATAAAGCTTTCTTGTTATTTAGCAAGAATATGTTTTTAACAAAGAGTGATAAAGCCCATTTGCAAAGTTTACAATGTGATACAATAAACTAATTTAATAAAATGAGTAATTTCTCTAAAATGGAAAGTTTTGTTATGGTTAAATATTTCGATACCTGGCGTCTATCATAGAAATTAGTCTGTTCTGTTTGAAAAGGTTTTTAAATAAACAGTAATTAAAATTTAGAAGAAATAATAATAAACTTACAATAGAAGGGTCTGTCGCCGTTTTACTATCGTCTGGTATAATATCTAAGATAATTAGGTATCTATAAAAATAAGGTTGAATGACGTATTCTTACTAAAAATAAAGTATCGTACCTATACATATAAACTTATATACACATGTGGAAACATAGGGTTACAACACCTCCCACCTTAATGAGAGATTTTATGTAATCTAAATGGAGTAAAATCTCAAAACTTGACTTAAATACAATAATGAAATTTAAACTAAATTATTTCGTTAATAACCCTAATAATATGGTTCTTGACTAAGCTACATGTTGATAAGATCAATAAAGCTATTTAAATTAATATACCTAGTTACTCGTTACTAATTTAATGCACTTAAAAATAAATGGCGATATATAAAATCAGTATTTTTATCCTATATAGATATTATACATTTTAAATTTGTTTGGTTGGTCGCCTCGTGGGTGTATAACCAATGCTTTTACGTGGATGAACTTGTAAAGCAATACTTTCTTCCTCTGAATCGTCAGCATTGTTTATATTCTCCGAGGTTCTATTTCTATGAACATAACGTGTTACATATCTATCGTCGGCGAAAGATGGTTCTACATTTTGATTGACTCTAATGCAAAAATTTGGTATTATGCCACAACATGAATTTTTATTTTTTGGACAGCAACATTTTTTATATATCTTATAAACTATAAACAAAACAGTAATTATTGCTAAAATATATGCTAGAGTTGAAGTAAAAGTTGTGTAATGAGAAATTTCTTTCTTTTTTTGAATGTTATCTGCCAGCCTTTCTATGTCGTCCAGCTTATGACTAGCAATATTTAATTCTGGTATGTGTTTACTTAAGATTTTATAGTTTTCACTTAACAAAATTTCAGAAAAATTCATTTGGTTTGTTTTACCTTTTTCACAACACTCATCACTTATATCAACTGATGGAACAATTTCACTATACATCTCGGACTGATATGTGTTGTCGTGGGGCACCAACATTGCCGATGGACTGTAGGCCTTACATTGTTTCGCTAGTGTGACGCTACCACAATTTTTTAACATTAAATCTATCGGTTTATTTTTATTTACACAAGAAATAGTTAAAGTTTCTGTTTGAGGTACTGCAAATAACCAAGTGTTGCTTGTTAATAATTGAATAAAAATTCCTCTATCTGACATAACAATGCGTTTATCGCAATTTTCTGGTATTTTACTTGTACCTTGTAACAATTTTATCTCACAATTGTCTACGAGATGGGCAAGAGATACAGGTTTTTGTTGCTTACAAATAATTTTATTTTCTAGTAATTTAAGACAAGAAGTGTATTCGATATCTGAAATTTGTATAAACTGTTGTTTGCTTTCGTCAATTGCTATAAATTTAGATGAAGGGTGGATCAAAATAAATTCGTTTAATGCTATTAGTTTGGGAAATGGTGTTATTTTATATAAGTAAAATAATTGTGTTTCTACTAGTGGTATATTTATAATATATACTAAACGTTTATTTTCAAAGAAAACTTGTAACTCAACTATATTTAGGAACATATTTGCATTTGCTAAATCTAAAGGTGCGGGGAATTCCAGCCCATGAGGTAGAGATTCAGTTACTTGTCTTAATTCTTTTGTTAATTGAACAGGTGTGATAATAGCAGGGTGTAGTATACCTTTCTTTGAAACAAGGATTGCGTTAGTGAGTGACATAATTTCTAGTTGTAATTGATTTAGGATTATATTTGTTACTACTACATGATCTTCCAATACTGTTTTTAACGTTAAGAATTGTATATCTTTTTGGTTTTTGTTTAATTGTTTACCAATTTTTTCTATATTGCCCTTTAGGATGCTTTCATTAAAGTCTAAGGTGCCTATGGTATTGTTAAAATTCACTAGGGTGGATTGTACTATTTTTGTTTGTTCTTTAATTAGATGAAGTACCGAGGATTCATCTTTTGAAAATTCCGAAATTTTTTGGTCGTAATACTTTGCGTCGTCACTATCTAGAACTCCAAATAAAACTTTTGTAGCTTTACCTATTATATCAAACCATCCTCTTTTGTTTCTAGCAACAATTTTATGCCCTATTGGCTCATGCAAAACTTGTAATTCTCTATCAATTTTTTGTAGACTATACTTAGAGTGTTTTATAAAAGATTCACATATGTAATAGTGATATTGTGCATTTTCGTGGCCGCACAAATCTAAAGTTTTCCTATAATAATTATTTAAGCTTAAAAACTTATCGCTAAGATTATCTATATTTACAAAAGTTATTATTTTCCACTTGTTGTTGTAAAGCCGCATTTCTCCCAATTTCTCAAAATGGATGCCAGGGTTGTGGTCATAGTACGTTACGTTAAACTCAGGTTGAGCCATCGTTAAAACGAAAATATTAATGAAAAGGACAAATCTGAAAAGAGAAAAAGTATTGTTAGACATTTTTTTTTTTTATTATTTTTTTTTCTTTTTATTTTTTTTTTATCTTGTTTTATAAAAATATATTTTTTTTTTTTTTAGTCATAAAAGTGCTTTAATCTGTTTGCATGAATTGTTTGTTTATTTTTTCCTTTTTGAATAACATAATTTAGGTCAGAAATTTTATCTGAAATTATATATGGTCCTATCCATAATGAGGAAAGTTTTTTACTTCTGCCTCTACGGACAGACTCATCATATAGTAGTACCTTATCTCCTATTGTGAAATTTCTGGGAAAACTATGTTTGTCGTAATTATTTTTTGAAATATGTTTACTGTGAAGTAAATTTTCTCTGGCAATTTGCCTGGAATACTGCATTTTTTGTTGTAGATTTTCTATAAAGTCATCATATGTATAAGACATTTTTAAAGGTTGATTAATTGACGTTGGTAAAGTAGGACTAAAACCGAATAAAAGTTCAAAAGGTGAAAATTTTGTGGCTGTGTGTGTAGTTGTATTATAGGTAAATGTAGCAAATGGAATCCAGTTATCCCAATCTTGTTGCGTATCTGATATGAAATGTCGCAAATATTCCTCCAAAACCCTATGAGACCTCTCTAATGCCCCATTTGATTCTGGATGATAACTAGTTGTTTGAATTTTTTTTATTTTTAGCATTTTACACATATTTTTAAAAAGTTCACTTAAAAAATTTGTTCCTTGATCGGTAATTAATATTTCCGGTATTCCATAGAGACAAATTATATTTTTTACAAAATGATCTGCTACAGTAAGTGATTCTTGATTTATCATTGGAATGTTAATGTTATATTTTGTTAAGTCATCCTGGAAGGTAAGTATGTATTTATTGCCCGATTCCGTTTCAGGTAAAGGACCGACTACGTCAAGAAAACACCTTTCAAAAGGTTTAGATGCGGTAGTAGTTATTACCATTGGCATTTTAGTTTTTCGCGATAATTTATTTTTTTGACAAAATTTGCATTTTTTTATAAACCTTTTTACGTCTTTTTTCATACCTCTCCAGTTGTATAATTGTGCGAGTTTTTTATATGTACGAGATACTCCTTGGTGACCTGCTAACGGAGATTATGGTATTCTTCTAGAATAGTGGTTTTATTTGACTCGGTAGGGTTTATTAAATTATTATTGTATATTGTTATTTCGACATCTATATTTGCGAAAAGGTATCTAAGCATTGGGTAGATTATTTCCCATTTGATTAACGGATTATAGTGGTGTTTAATTATTGAAAGTTTAGTTTTAGTGTTACTTACAATATTTCTGAGGTCAATTAAGCAGGACCAGATGTTTTCATAATTAGCGTCACTAAAAGTATTTTCATTATCGATTAGCAAAAACATATTGAGTTCCTGATAATGGAGAGCAGACGGGATATTAAGTTCGGTATTTTTATTAAAGCATTCAAAAAAAATTTTTACTTGTTGGTTATTTTCTAAGACTTTAAATTTTTCTTTGTCAAAATTTTTGGGTAAAAATAATACTATTGGGTCTGTTTCATTGGTTTGAAAATATGTCGTATTTTTTTCTTTTATTTTAGAGTTTAAAACAATATGATTTTTAAGATAACTTTGAAATTCGGTATAATCCGTAATTAGGTTTCTGTTAACAATATTAGTTGTTCTACTTAATGCGTCGGCGTTTGTATTTTTCTTTCCGGCCTTATAAATTACTTCATAGTTATATTCTTCTAATTTTAATCTAAAACGTGTAAGTCGCGAGCCTGGGTCTTTTATGTTAAAAACATAAAGTAACGGTTTGTGATCTGTGACTATTTTAAATTTAGTGCCGAATACATATGGCCGAAAATGCTTTACTGCCCAGACTATTGCTGCTAACTCCTTTTCAGTGGTCGAGTAATTTTGTTCAGCCGCATTTAATGTTCTACTGGCGAATGCTATTGGTCGATCACTGTTAATTTTACCCTGGGACAAAATGGCGCCTATTGCATAATTACTAGCGTCTGTAGTAATTATGAATTCTTTAGAAAAATCGGGGTATTGAAGTACAGGTGGCGAGATTATACTTTGTTTGAGTGTTTGAAATGAAATACTGCATTCGTTATCCCATATAAATTTTTCATCTTTTTTTAATAGTTTGGTAAGAGGTTTAGCGATTTTTGCGAAATCTTGAATAAATTTCCTATAGTAGCCAACTAAACCTAAAAATGATTTTATATCTTTTGAATTTTTGGGTTGAGGAAATTTTGAGACGCATTCTACTTTTGCAGGATCGGGTTTAATGCCGTCCTCTGTGATAATATGTCCTAAATATAAACATTCTTTACGTAAAAATGAGCATTTTGATGGTTGAATTTTTAAGTTATGTTGCCTAAATCTTTGAAATATTTCGGTTAATCTCTGGTTATGTTCTGTTAAATTATTGGCATAAATTACTACATCGTCTAAATAAATGAAACATTTTAAACCATTAAGACCGCTTAAAACCGCATTCATTAATCGTTGAAAGGTTGCAGGAGCCCCCTTTAATCCGAATGGCATTCGATTGTATACGTAATGTCCGGTTGAAGTGCTAAATGCAGTTTTTAATTTATCTTTTTCATCCATTGGTACTTGGTGAAAACCATTAGCCAAGTCTAGGGTAGTAAAATAATTAGCTTTTCCGAGTTGATCAAGAATATCTGTAATGTTAGGGAGGGGAAACGCATCTGTACCTATCGTAATATCGTTAATTTTTCTGAAATCTACACATACGCGATATTTTGGTTCGCCCGACGGATCGGTTTTTTTAGGTACAACTAATAGAGGACTATTCCATGGGCTACAAGAAGGTGAAATTATATCATCTTTTAACATTTGATCGGTCTGATTTTTTATTACTTCGCGATGTTTAAATGGTAATCTATAAGGTCTAATGTTAATTGGTCCTTTGGCGGAATCTGTTTGTATATTGTGTTTAACTGTGTTTGTGTGAGAGAGTTTATCACCTTCTAAATAAAAAATGTCGCTAAACTGACTACAAGTTTCCAATAATGAGGTAGTTTCTTCAGTATTTAAGCCTTCAAGATTAATAGCGTTTCTTAATTTATTTAAACGTTCGATATGATTAATATTATTTGTTTCGATAACATTATAATCATTAGAAATAAATGGTTCAATATTAACTCTTGGCATTGCTATTGTTAAAGTTTCGTCCGAAATATTTAGAATACTGACAAAACATTTATGGTTTTTCACTTTTGTTAAAGTAGACCCTAAATAAAGTTTATCAGAAATTTGTTTTAATTCTACTATTCCCTCAGTATTTGAAATATTTGCTAATGCAGGAATTATTGTTTCGCATCGCGCAGGAATAAAAATTTTACACGGTTCGGATGGTAAAATTTTAAAATAATTACCATTAAAGAACAACGTTTCTTTTTCATAATCGATTTTGGCTCTATATTTTTGCAAAAAGTCACGCCCTAAAAGACCGTCGTTTTTGATTGGTAAATTATCCGAAACAATGTGAAATGAATGTGTTACGGTTTTATTGTTTTCTAATTTGATTAAAATACAACAGGTACCTAAGGTGTAAATTGGTTGTTCGCTAATACCTTTTAATTCTACGATTATTTCTTTATTTATAATGGAGTGGTCCTTTAATTTACCTGCTTTTAAAAGAGAGACATCGGCACCCGTATCTAATAAAAGTTGCACTGTAGAATTATTTGTATCAGAAGTATTTATTTCAATTATATCTAGTTGTTTATGGTTTTCGGAAAGTAAAATTGTTTTGCACGAAATATTTGATTTTATGTTATTATTCAAAATATTTTTATTAGGCGTATCTGGAGAATAAAATGTATTATTATTATTTTTTGAACAGCTATTATAAGAAACCATTGTCGGCTGTTCGCGGCTATGGTTTACAATTCGTTTCCCGAACAATTTTCGCGAGGCGCGCTAGTTAGTGTGGTAGAATTGACGGGATTGTTTTGGGTTGACATTTGTGCTTGAACAGTTTGTACTTGTGGAATAAAAGATTCACTAGAATTTTGTTGATTGGGGTGATATTGATGTGAATGATTTTGTTCGTTAAAAGTTCTTTGTTGCATGGGGTATTTTTGATAATTGGCGTTCTCAAAAGAAAAATTTTGTTGATTAGAAAATCGATGCCTGTGGTCATTATGATTATTAGAACTACGATTATTATAATTTTGTTGATTATTATAATTGCGAGGATAATTGCTATTATTATTTGGAATTGAACGACTCATATTATTATTTGGCGTATAAGAATTATTTTCCCTAAAATAATCACGGCGGTTGTTATGTATTCCAGAATTACTAAATTTTCTTTGTTGTGAATAGAAATTTTGATGATTATTATTTGAATTAAAATTACTATTATTTTGATTATTTTCGAAGCGGTAAAGTTGTCTACACTGTGATGTAAAATGATTATTTTTGTGACAAAACATACACGAGCTTTGACTTTGGGGGGTCATAACATTTTGATTTCTACTTGGGCGATTTTGTGTGACATTAATATTTCTAAAATTTTGACTAGTTTTATATTTATCATTTTGCTCAAGTTCGAGTTCTATTGCCACTGAGATTGCCCTATCTAAATCGACGGTGTTTTCTGCTATTATTCGCATCTGCACTTTTTCGTCATGTAAACCCTTTCTAAAATTGCTTACTAACACAGACTGTAAACTATTTATAAGCACTTTAGCTTCATTTAAGTTATGATTTAAATTACAAGTTTCTTTGTACTTATTAAAAAGAGCTTGAATACGCTCTCCGTATTCTTTTATACTTTCCCTATAGTTTTGTTTAATGTTCATTAATAAATTTAAAAAATGTGAAGGAGGTCTCTTATCTGTAAAATGTTCAAGTAAAAAGTCTTTTATTGTTTCCCAGTTTTCAAATTCGTGATATTGAGTTACTTCTTGTGCTTTCCCTTTTAATTTCATTGCAAAAATTAACTCAGCTAACTTATTTTTTTCTGTTTCCTTAACAATTTTCATCATAGCGTCACAACTTTTAAGAAAGAAATTTAGTGAATTTGTATCGCCATGCCCATCAAAAGAGTCTATTTGGTTTAAAACGTCAAATGCATTTTTATCACTCATTTTTTTTTTTTTGATTACTTAACTTAATGTAATAATAATAAATTGATAATTTGTCAGTATAATTTTAGTTGATTTGATAATTTTTTATAATAATAATTTGTTATTTGCAGTATCACAAAAGAAAAATATATTTTTATGTTGAAATCAAATACCTATCCTTAACCTAACACTAAAAAGGTTACAAAGAAAATAGCGTCACACAGAAAACAAAGAAGGGACTTACTTGTTCATCCTGCACTACGTCTCCGATTTTCCAAAGCCTTGGCTAACCTGGATTCGTACTCCGCGTCGGGAATCTGCAGATGGTTGTGAACTAAGGTCGACTTCCGGCTGTAAAAGTCTGCTGCGTCTTGGCGCTCCTTCAAACTAATTCAGTTGATTTCTGTTTCCTTGGGGTCTTTGCTGCGTCTTGGCGCACCTTCAAATTGCCTCTGGACTTTCTTGCTTCCTTCTCTGAGACTTCTTGGATATTTGCTGCGTCTTGGCGCTCCTTCAAAAATCCGAAAAGTTTTCCGCTGCCACCAATGTTGTGGATCTAGCCACGAGCGTTGTGACTAAATTCACAAGAACCTTAAGTTTTAAACTAAGAAATAAAACTAACTCTTTTATACGAAGAAAAAAAAAACACTTTCGTTTATTTGTAAGAAATACGATTTTAAAATATTTTGGGAGCACAAGTTGTTCTTACAAATGTTCAGAAGTAACCTCCCTTCTCAAATTTCTAAGAGCTAACCTAAGGACTAATTTGGGCGTGCCTTTGAAAATGGGCGGTCTTAAATCAACTCAAAGCAAATCAAATAAAGCTTTCTTGTTATTTAGCAAGAATATGTTTTTAACAAAGAGTGATAAAGCCCATTTGCAAAGTTTACAATGTGATACAATAAACTAATTTAATAAAATGAGTAATTTCTCTAAAATGGAAAGTTTTGTTATGGTTAAATATTTCGATACCTGGCGTCTATCATAGAAATTAGTCTGTTCTGTTTGAAAAGGTTTTTAAATAAACAGTAATTAAAATTTAGAAGAAATAATAATAAACTTACAATAGAAGGGTCTGTCGCCGTTTTACTATCGTCTGGTATAATATCTAAGATAATTAGGTATCTATAAAAATAAGGTTGAATGACGTATTCTTACTAAAAATAAAGTATCGTACCTATACATATAAACTTATATACACATGTGGAAACATAGGGTTACAACAGTCGTCTAAAAAAAAAGGGGCAACGCATCGGCGTATACTAATATTTACCTATATACCATTCCAAATTTGAAATCCATTGAACTATAAATAAACTCACAATTCATTTTCTGCTATGTACCGTCCACAACCGTAGCCCTTAAGTAGGATATAAAAAGCATTCCTCAGACTTTGTTCATGTTTCTTCAAAGTATAGATTCCAATTTGCACAATTTGTCCACTTCATAATGAAATATATGATTTAAATAATTTCCTTTGTTTGAGAGTTGTTTTTAAGAAGTTTATTCTTATAATTTAAGTGATGGTATATTTCATATTTTCTCGATAAATCGCAATGTATCGATAACGGAAGTAATACAAATAAAGCTTGCGCCACTTTTAAAACTTTTATTATTCCGGATGTTCTCTTGCCAAAAGGTATTATAAATACATATCCGGTAATTGATTTCATGAGAACTTGTATAATGAATGAAACATCGGAAAATATATACTAAGATATTTCATACTTTACACCATACACTTTTAAACAAAAGTCTAAATGAGTCAAAACGTATTTACATTATAACAAAAATATAGTAAACCCATTTTTCACAATTGAACATGTAGTTTTGCCATATGTGTAGGAATTTTTAACAATTACCATAACTAACAATAGGTGTTATGATGGGATTTTCTTTTTTTCATATGCCATAGATAATATATAAATTGTTTAATAATATAGGTAATACCGAAAATAAATTTCTACACAAAATTTCTTAACACAGACTGATTGGCGAGATTATTTGTGGGTAAGGAAATTCGATACCTTAATGAAATAGGCGCCGCAACGCAACGCCACGAAACACCCAATCGATGATTGCTATGGGAAAAAGAAACGTCGCAAAATAGCATTTTTAGCTTAATAATATTGGATTTTGTTGGCTATTCCATGCCCAAAATTTTTAAACAACGCAAAGAGTTAATCTGTGCTCGTAATATGATATAGCAACCGCATTAAGTAGATGTGTATGCCTCGAGCGAGATTAGCACACAAGTTGTCTTGCCAGAGGTGCATGCTAAATTCTCCATAGCAGCCACTGTATTACTAATGTCGCTATAGTATTATTTAGTTTATATCTTAGTGTTAAAATTTGATTTATAAATTGATAGGGTCGGGATGTGTACAGTTCTTAAATTATGAAAGAGAACCAGTAGATTTTGTGTATTATGTCTATAATCTTTTATAAATAAAATACAATGATAGTATATTATTAACCAAGGTTTAGACAGCCATCATTATTGCCCGAGCGGCAAGTTTAAATCACGAGGAGCGGAGCGACGAGGGATTTAGGACGCGAGGGCTATAAGCTGTCTAAACCGTGGTTAATATAATATTTTTTCCACTACTACAAACTTTTATAAGACATTTATCTTTATATTATTAATAATTATAAAAAATTATAGGTAGGTATAAGTATATTTTTTAATCAAGTTACCAGCGCTTTGGAATTGGCAAAATATTTTGTTGTTTTGTCAGGTGGCTTTCTTAATGTCAAATTTTTGTTCAATTATGTCATCAGATTTCACGAGTTTTTTCCGTTTTTGTAAAAAATGAGTGAAGAAAATGTTAGTGATATTATTATGTGTACATCTCCAGAATTAAGGATGGAAGCAGAAAAAAGTTGATTGTATCGATATTTTACAATATCAAGCATCTCTAATAATCTAATATGTATTGATAATTATCTGGTTGCCTAACCACAAGAAATCAGCTTTCAGGCTATTCCTGTTTATGGATTCATGTTGTAGAATCAAAAAATCAAGTTACCTGCGTTCAAATGGATTCTTGAAGATCGGTCAATAATGGTTTTCAATGCCTTATTATTGTCCATGGTCAATAATAACTATAAGGTAGAGAAAAACGATTCCTTACGTTAATAATCGGTCAATAATGGCGATGTTATAGGTTAGTAGTGGAAAAAGATATTATATATTATACACTTCGTCCCCAAATTTACGAATTGGCAATTTTGTAGGTTTTCAGGAATTGTGAAGTTTGGGGTAATCTTTGAACTATCATATTTTGTAAAGTAATTAAGCTATAGGTTTGAAATTTGGGATAGTCATTAAAGAGTTGGAACATTCTAAGGACCTTATAAAAGTTGTTTTTTTTTTGATAGTATATGCCAAAAAACAACATACCTACGCCTTTTTGAAAGTTCAAATTTATTAACAACTTAACATATGCCTTAGATAAATATACATAATACCATAATCTTATTTATCTAAATTAACAGAAAATTATCAATTAAGCGACAGAATATTAACAGGGTAATTTTTAATAATATTTTTGATATTCTTGAACTTTTATTATAGGCGCATATCCCTTACAGGGAGACTTTAAAAAATTATATTTTTTTTCTGATACTTTTTGTGGACCTCTATTTAGTTTGTTTAGTTTGGCGTTTGATAGTTCAAAATTTCCCAGAAGTGTAATGAGCTAAAATTATCGGTAAAATGGCTTGTTTTTATGTATATTGTGCTAATTTTTTGTTTCTCTACCATTATACACAAGATTTTAGTCCCATTGATTTCTGTTGTGCCCGCTGTTTTTCTTATTGTCAAAATTGTGTATATCCCGTGAAAAACTTTTAAAATCCAAGAAATCAAAATATTCAGTTCAATGACGATGTATGAATGCTTTCGTCTGGCAAGTTTTATAACTGGGGGAATCTGGCTGGGAATAAATAGATTTCCCGCTGCACTGATGACTCTAGTAATCGCACTATGGGCTGAATCGCCCTCAGTTTGACCATGAAACGTTTCAAAAAAGTAATGGGTTACCTTCTTTACATTTTTGCTATTATTTAAAAAATACGTAAACATGATGGGCATAACAGAATTCTTATTTTGGCTAAAACGTCCATCTGAAACGAGGTCTACAAGCTCTGCTCCTTTTTTATCACAATATTCAGAAAGCCGTAGTTCATAAGATGACATATAGAGTGAGAAAAGCCCTTTTTAAGAAAACTAAGTTTACTAAATTATGTTAAGCCAGACCGGAGTTATCAGCATTTATTACAAATAATGTTCAACCGTCCCCCACCACTTTATTTGAAAAGTGACGAACACGTTCTGTAGGTGAATTTTATTATTAAATCTTCGAAATATGCAAAAATGTTATTTTCGGGATACCTTAACTAGGCGACTTATGAGGAAACTTCGTGATTCATATTTAACGTTACTGTTGCGCCCTCTAGCGCCAGTCTGAGAAACTTGAAAATAATTTCCAGCAATTTCTCATGACCACTTTACCCAATATATTTTTTTTCCGCAAGCCATACGACTAACACTTTCTGAGATACGGCCGACAGCCATTCTTAGTGGGACACCCGGTATATTGTGCTAATTTTTTGTTTCTCTACCATTATACACAAAATTTTAGTCCAATTGATTTCTGTTGTGTCCTCTGTTTTTATTATTGTCAAAATTCGTGTATCCCGTGAAAACCTTTTAAAATCCAAAAAATCGAAAATATTCAGTTCAATGACGATGTATGGATGCTTTCGTCTGGCAAGTTTTATAACTGGGGGAATCTGGCTGGGAATAAATAGATTCCCCGCTGTACTGATGACTCTAGTAATCGCACTATGGGCTGAATCGCCCTCAGTTTGGCCATGACACGTTTCAAAAAAGTAATGGGTTACCTTCTTTACATTCTTGCTATTATTTAAAAACACATAAACATGGCGGGCATAACAGAATTTTTATTTTGGCCAAAACATCCATCTGAAAAGAGGTCTACAAGCACTGCTACAGCTTGTCTTTTGCTTTCTTTTTTAATTTGCCTTATTTTTTTGTTCTAGGCGTCATGTTTGTCAAAGATTTCTTTCATTTCAAGTTTAGTTTTTTCATCTCCACCCATGTACGTATTACAAACAGTACACTGGCCTTTTTTAGGTCTGTGTACAGACAAATTCATATCTTTGAAGACTTTTCTGTAGGTGTATACTGTATATACTACCATAATCATTCCCCTCATATTCTTTAATATACATTTCATACATTTTAGTAATACAGAGCTCTGGCGATAAATACTCTCTAGAAGACTTTTCACTACAATAATGAGATTCTACCCTCGGGAATTTATTAATGTGACTTTCAATTTGAGAACGAATTTTATAATCACGTTCTACAGCATTTTTCGAACCATCTCGCTACACTACAAGAACATCCATTTTCTAAAACTGGTCGTAATCTCTCAAAATTACAATAATAACTAGCATTTAATAGGTTATAAAATTTGGCGGGATATTTTATTTTTAGGTTAAAACAGTTGGAGATTAAGATTACAAATCGGCGTATATCATGCATTCGCCACACACTCCGCGTTTGGTTTAGGTTTAAAAAGAGGCGAATATCGAGTTCGCCAGTTTGTGATAATTTAAAATAACCTGTTTGTAGATCCGCCCAAACAAAAAATGGCAATATCTTTTTACCGATAATAGACACAGATTCGCCACTTTGAGAACTCATTTGGCATTCTTTTTCCGTTATAATGCGCATAAAATCCAAAAAACGATTTTTTTCATACACGCCACTTCGTGAATTTGGGGACGACTTAATACACAAAAGCTACTGATTCTCTCTCTTGATTTATAAATGGCTAACATGCATTACTTTTTGTGGTAAATAAGGATAGGCAACGCGCACATCAGTTTTTTTTTTGTTGATTAGAAATTTAAAAAAAAATTATTTATTTTATTCTAAAAAAAAAGGCTGGTACTTTCAGCGACGCTATGATGAGCACCGCTGAATAAGCAAAACCGTAAATAAAAAAATTAACCTAGAAAAAAAAAGAAAAAAATTAAGTTGATTAAATTAAATTCTTTAATGAGTTTATCAAATATTAAGGAAGAGGGGGTTTCACAAGCGCCACCAGTTTTACAAAGGAAAAGCTGGAAACCTTCAAGATGGTCGTGGAGCTAGCTCGGACCGTGTGACCTGACACCACGTAAACTAAAATTAGAAAAAAAAAACAGGGCGGAGCTGTATAAATAAAACGCTGTATTTAATAATAAGATATTGTGGGCTTTATTAACAAAAAAAAGTCAATGGGGTTAGTACTTAATACTAAACTTATCTGTATTAGTACAGGATAATTATACTTTTGATAATGCTTTTCTGGGAACTAATTCCGAGCAAGCTGAAATTTTGCATGGTTATGGGTTACCATAAGGAGAACTTAAATCTGAATTTGAACCATTCTCACCTCTTCAGGTTCGGCGCCATCTTGAATTTAAAGGTTGTATTGGTTTTTTGCTCAAAACTCCTGTGAATTTCATTTCTCAAAAAACAGCAGTATATCATTTTGTATAAAAAAACACTAGCTTCAAAATGACATATCATACCATATTGCAGGTCCCGATACTTCGCTATTTTCTCAGCATGCTACACTAGAAGGTTGTTGTTATTTGGTATAGCTACATCTATGAAAGTCGTTTTCCTGACCCTCTTGTCTACCACAGCAAGGTCCGGTCTGATGTGGGCCACCGTCTGATCAGTAAGAATAGTCCGATCCCAGTACATCTTGTATTGGTTGTTTTCTAAGATCGTCTGTGGTGTATATCTATAATATGGGATCTTCTCGTTTTGTACTTTTTGTGCTTTCCTCCTCTTTTTCTCCACCATTTGGTGCCCTGTAGATTTCCAATTTTTGGAATATAACGTTGTCTTGTCTCCTCGCATTGCTGGCTTTGTGTAGTCTCAAACGGCCTGCTGCGTATACGGGCAGTCTCTGTTTTAACGTATCAAGGCCTTGTTGTGGGAAGATATTTTCTGTATCTTGTCTTGAGTGGAGCCTGTTTTGAGTCATTATTGCTTCTACAGATCGTAGTACTCTTTCTGATCTAACTGCACTTAGGTAAGATTTTCTTCTGCATCTTTTTATTATTATCATTATTACTAATGTCATTATTATTATTGTTATTGGTGTTTAAAGTAAACGTTGTTTACTGTCTTCAAAATCGGGTTTCTTCTCTCAGAAAACAACCAGTAGAAATTCTAACTTTTCATGAATATGGAGAAAGACAGAGGTCCTATAAAGGTGATATATGTGATCTATTCAATACTATTTACCCCGAGAAATAAATTAAAAAATCTACCGTATGAAGAAACTCACAAAGTTTAAAAAACACTTTCTAAGAGTTTTAAGTTCATCTTGGTTACTGTTTGGCTAACAATGGTACTCACTGCGAACATTTCAGTAGTAACTGTTATAACATGCCGTACTTTTTATTTCATTTGGATTATTATTAAATGTTTTGTTATTGCTAATTTTTGTTATTATTACTGTTACTGTTACTGTAACCGTAAGTGTTATTGCTTTTATCGTTCTCTTGTCATGTTTACAATATATTTAATATATATTATTTACGATTTTTGTTTTTTGGTTTGCAAGCAAACATTAAAAAAAGCAGATGTTAAATTATTATATTAAACTAAGTTATTGGCTTAGATAATAAAATGGGTTCAGAAAAATCAATAAACCAAATCTACAGAAACTTTGCAACCTTGAAATATCGTTATTATATTGGTGCGCCCAGTAATCTAATTTTTGTAGGGATAGTGGAGGTGCCTTGAGTATGTCCTATGATTAGTGATCACGACATTATCGGTATAAATTTGGGGCTATCTTGGGTCGAACCAAGAAATCATGAGGCTTGTACCAGGAACCTCAACCAACAAAATATAGAAAATATTGTAGTGACTTTAATTGGGCAAAACTGGAATTATACGTCAACCCACGTAAATGTTGTATATTCTGATTTTGTAGACATTATGCACAGGCCCGTCGATGAGATAGTTCCACTGGGAAAAACTCACCCCCATAAACATCCTTGGATTACACAAAAATTTAAGCAGGCACAGCATGAAAGACAGGCTGCATACAAAAAATTTAGCTTTACAAAAAACGAGCATGACTGGAATGACTAACAGATTAAAAGAAATAAAGCGATCTCAACAATTAGGAGCGCAAAGGAAAAATACTATTACAAAAATATTAATAACTGCAAGGGAGATGGAAAAAAAATGTGGAAGACGTTAAAACAACTTGTTGGTAAACAGACACAAACAGCAGACTTCACAAATATCGATTTTAGACAATATGATCAGGGTGTAGAGGAAAACATGAACAACTTTTATGCTGATAGTTTAGTAGAAATATCAGATAGCATAACTAAAAGACAGTGGAATGTTGGTGTGAGGCAAAAAGACTGTAGCCTGGCCTATTTTAAAACATTAAGTATATCGGAACTTAAAAAAGTGGTGCATGGCTTGAAAAATAAAATCACAAGTGATGTTTACTAAACATTAAACTTCTGAAAGATCTCTTCTGTGTTGTGGGTAACCCTCTACTAGATTTGATTAATTCATCCTTAAGTACCGGCAAGTTCCCTAATAAATTAAAAACAAGTGTAATAATTCCGATATCAAAGGTGTCAAAACTAAATAGCATGAGTGATTTTCGCCCGATAAATCTTCTACCAGTTATTGACAAAGTGCTTGAAATCGTAGTGTGCGACCAGTTACGAGAGTACCTTGAAAAAAATGGGCTATTATACAAGGGACAGTCTGGGTCTAGGAAAAAACATTCCTGCGAGTCCGCACTGCAATATGTGTGTGCTGTATTGAGATAAAATATAAACGAATCAAAGGTTACCTTAAGTGTTTTTGTCGATTTGAAACGCGCCTTTGAAACTATTGACAGAGATATTATAATAAACAAGTTGACTTTGTATGGGTTAAATGATTTGGCCTTTTTTTAAACATATATGGTGTTGTAATTGATTTTGTTTCTGAAATTAAGTATTGGGGGGTTATATTGGATCCACAATTGTACTTCACTAATCATGTGAACTATATGTGTCGGAAAATTGGTAAAAAATATAGTTTTTTAATCGGGTATCGACCGGTTTGTCTCAGTGGACTAGGTTGTTGGTGTATAATACCATTATATTGCCACACTTTCCTTATGCATGTTCCTTATTAATTTCTTGCACTACAGTACAAAAAATAATTATGTAATTTTCAGTAACATTATGTTGGTCACACAGAGGCCAACGTAATGTTCCGTAAAATTACATAAAACTTTTCTTGACGTTATTCAGTTTAAGATTCCGTAAAATTACTTAATAAATTAATAGGTAAAATTTGATATTTTTAAGTTATATCCTACGTAAAATTATATGAAACCGTTGGCATTCTTCCGTTATATTATTATATTAAATAAATCACATAAACAAATTAGGTAAACTTTTACACCATATATACAATTATTTTTATTTTTCCCTTAAAAGTATAGGAATTTTCCGTATTTAATAACTGTAAATTTAGTTATATAATCATGAATTTCAATTAGATTTCCTATGAGAATTACTTAATTTATACTGGATTTTTTTATGTAATCTATTACTTAATTTTAATCCGTACTATTCAGTAATAAGCAATGTAAATTTACAGTAGTTAATCAATTTTGTGAAAAAAATAAAACCTTGTTATAAAGCAAAGAGCTACAATTACACGTTAAATCTATCTCATTATTAGTAAGCGACATAAATTTAAATTGTGATTACATAGTTGTCTTTGAGCTTTATAGACTTTAGTTTAATAATTATGCAAACTACATCTACAACTACTGTCAATTTAACTGTGAAAAGTGGGGTCTATATTATAGGTATTATAATAAAAACAAAATTTGTAACGAACCTTCAGTCGGTCACACATTTGAATGTTACATTACCGCAAAATACTTTAAACATTCGTCAGATGTTTGATCAAATTTTATTAAGTCTGCATATTATATTATATTTTATATAATATATTTTGATATACTTAAATATTTTATTCTACAGTGACATACGTTAAACAATATTAGTGTATGTCATATACAAATAAGATGTAACACAAAATAAATATTAATATAAAATAAAGTAAGATGAATAAAAAGTTAGCCACAGCTTCAACTATAGTTTTTATTCACACCATTAACATAAAAATATGTGAATAACGAAAAAAAGATAAACTTAAAAAAATAACACACACACCTTTGATATAAATGTAAATAATAGGTACCCTAATTAAACATAATATTAAAAATAACAAAATGTTACACAAACACTAAACAACTACCTTACAGTATATAAAAGCTATTTTACTTTATTAAGTAGCAAAAAAATCTTACATTTACATATTTTTCTAAAGGGACATTTTGATTCAAACCCATTATTTATATGTTCGTAAATATGCGAAAGAATTGTTTTTCTCTGCACCCTTAAACTTACAATTCGGAACAGAACGTGTGAATCGAACATTTTTGTTAAAATTTAATACTTTTTCTTTGCAGTGTAAATGACCTACATCTTATTTAAAGCTCTTATAAGTTTTAAACTGTAATGTACAATCGGTGCTTTTGAAGAAAAATGAGAATTCCGATGTAATTAATATAGATGTTTATTATAAATATCAATGGAACTTAAATTAACAGCACACAATTCACATTTTATCATAGTATATTAGTAAGGTGTACTTACCTCATACTCCGAGTACTATAATAAATAATATAGTCAACCACTGTAAATTAATTAAGAGCACAACGGGAAAAAGCCTGTCTCCTACTGGAATGTCGAAAGATAGATGCCGAATTATTATAGTCACAGTGCGCCGTCGCGGCCTGCATGCATCAATGGAATATTGGCGAAAATAAAACATTTTAATTTTTGAGTTCTGTGATTTTCAGTAATATGTTATGCGATATTGTCAAACTTGTTAAGACTTTTACCAAATATGTACCGTAAAGTATTATTCAGTTATAATAAAATGGGTTTTAAATTGTAATTTTTTCATTTTCAGTAAAATGTTATGCAACTTTGTCAAATGTATTTTGACATGAAGCGGCTTTGACGCATTTAAATAATATATACTTTAAAATTTTTGGTTATTTATGTAAATTATTTATTTTGGTATTTTCATAGGAATTTTAAAGTGTAATTTTGTTTTACCTAGCAAATTTTAGTAATATATTAAGAATTTTTAGTTACATCTGAAAAATCCCAAATATATTATTTAAAAATGAAAACGCACGTTTTATTTCGGAAATTTAACAAAAGTGTATTCACTACTTTTTTGCAGTGTAACGCGGAATTTTAAAGACTGCAATTACAACAAAATAAAGCAATGCGCATCCTACTAAAATGTGATTAATATACCCCAATTAATGATATGTTGCGGTCACTGAGATGGTTGAACATGAGCAGTGCGTGAAAAGAGCGAATCTAATATTACTTTATAAGATTGAGCATAAATTACAGCCCGATTATTTGCAATCGTACCTAGAAAAAAGATTAAATCATTATGAATACAACATAAGGTCAAATGAATAATATACTATATCCAGGGTAAAGACAACCTCTTTACAAAAAACTCTTTTTTATGATGGAATTCACTATTTTAAGGATATGCCCGATAATATTAAGAGAGCACCAAACCTAAGAATCTTTAACAGAAACCTTTTGTTATACTTAAGGAGCTGAGGTGTGTACTATTAAGAATGTTATTTTTGTTATCCGGTTTAAATAGCCAAGTGCTAAATAAAGGATATATTTATTATTATTATTATTATTACAGTTCCGCTTATTTTATTAATTAACTAATAAACATTTTTTTCTTAGAGAACTATTTAGGATTAAAATTTGATACTATCACAAAAAAGTAATGTTGATGGAAGGAATCAAATTAAATATAAGAAAGAGTAGTGTTACATTTGAAAAAAAAAATCCTCGAGCTACGGGAAAAACGAAAAAACTGGCAACGTCGCAATTGTCAATTTTGAATTCAATTTCCTAAGTACCTATACCAAAATTCGTTATAAATTAATGCTAAATGCCTTAGTAATCTTCAAGCAAATAGTCCGTTCCGGTTATTTCAACTAAACCTATAAATCTTTTACAACAAATCAAACTAAATTAGTTTTAATAAATATACGGAATATATTTCTATGCACAGCTGCTATTTTGGAATGCTTTGTTTTCTATATGCTTTATTTCATGTCGATATTCATCAGTTGTTTTATTAATGTAAACAATGTAGGTAAAGTTGGCAATCATTTATTTATTTTTTTAATTCCGTGACTTTGAAAATAACTTCCATCAGTGCCAGTTTACTCAAAAAAATAGTTTCCTTGAAATCTATGACAAATAATTTTTGTGCGAATTGAAAATACTTGTGCTAAACTTATAAATGAGACAATGATAATTGAATAGGTACTTCTGAGATCTGACTTAATGATTCTCTGCGAGTTTTTTTTGGGGCAAAATAGCCCGAACACTGGCAACTTAAAATAGCAAAATGTTTGTGAAATATCTGAAGCAATGATTATTAGAAACATAGAATATGTTAGGTTTACAAAAAAAGCAATATTTCAACATTAACCCAAATAAACCCCCTTAAACAACAGAACACTTAGATGAACATAAAAATAGCACAAGAAATACAAACCAAACATAAACGGCTCCATCAAAACATGCACATAAAAAAACTCTACAATTTTAACTTTAACAATATAGACATTTTGCACCATGACCCACCCTAAAACAATAAGAAAGCAATGACTAAAAGAATAAAAATAATTAATTTTGGGACCGACACCGATAAACTAATCTTACTACTGTTCACAGTAATTATCTAACAAACACTTTTTTGCCAACAACAACATTGGCTTAGCTAATTTTAAAATAATTTTTACATTTATTAGACCTTCTTAAAATTCAGTTCATCTGTGAACTTTAAAGGGGGGTTCCCATTAGTCGAATTTCTTAATCAATATCGTTGAATCTAGGCCATTGAATATAGAATTGAATGTAAAATTTGATGACATGATAAAAATAAATTCATTTTAATATCTTTTAAATATAATTATTTTATCCTTATGATGATGATTTGGTTATAAAGTTATCCGGAACGTCAACATTATCAAAATTTTTGTTTCACATTGCCCAGAAATTATTAAGAAATATATTACCTAAGTATTTTTTATTCCAGAAGAAAACCAAACTTTATTTCTGCTTTTATCACATTAGAACTAGTCAAACTTAATAAATGGCCACTTTTTTAAAATGCCCCACCAAGCCAACAACCTATTGAGCTCAGGGATATCTTTAAATACGAGCCTCTCCCCAATTTCTAATAGTTTAATATTGTCTTCGTTCTCAACCGCTTTCCATAAAACATTGAGTTTGTCGTCCGGAGTTGGATTTCCGTATTCCGCAAAGTTAGTCCAGAGTTGAACAAAAGTTCGTACGGATTTGTCTTCCAGACTTCCTGGCTCTATTTTGGGGGTTATGTCACAGTGAAAAAGGTATCCTATGTCGTCAGCATGGCATACACCTACAACAATCATTTAAGGAGGTAAAAATAAGAACGTATGAAATTTTTGTAAAACAAGAATAAACCGATCAACAGAAAGATGCAAACATATTTTTTTTTGGTTTTTTAAAGCTCTTTAATTTGAATTATCTTTAAATAAGTGAGCTAAACACCCAGTGCTAATTATTGTAAATAAATAAATATAGAACTATTCATACCAGGTTCATCCAACTTGTTCATCAGGTTTTTTAAGTGGTTCAATTTCCCAGCTAGTGACATGCGATAAAGATGTACCGGATTCTCTATTGTTTTTAGTGTATACCGCAGAGTTTCTATTAAACCAATAAAGAAACTGTTGCGCAATGGATGGGAAAACCATCAATAAAACCGCTAGGCTTGCTTCCAACGTTTAATTTACGACTACACTACTAATATTACAACAAAAGATCACGACATTACCGCGAAGAAGTTGACCGCTGTCAGTCTTCATTTCAACTACTTTACAGTGTTGCCACATCTTAACAACTAGAAAGGTTGCCAAATAATTGTATTGTACACTATTATTACAACACGCCCCCTCAATAAAATTATTTTGCACCTTAAGTTTCTTATAACTAAAATGGCAGATTGCAAATCGCCCCCTGAAGAAGAACAACTTATATGTATAACAAACACAAACTCAACAATCTCTTATTTTAAATTAAGCTCAAATGTTCTCTAAACTTTAACATTTTAACATTAGATACAGGCTTTGTCAACATATCTGCTAGTTGATCGTCTGTTTTAATATACAATATATTTATCAGACCCTTATCAATATTTTCCTTTATAAAACAAAATTTAATATCTAAATGTTTTAACCTTCTGTTATTTTCGGGATTGTTAGCGATTTTTATAGCTGATTGATTATCTTCATATAATTTTATTGGAGTATTTAAGTTAAAAATCTTAAAGTCTGATAAGACTTTTTGTAACCAACGAGCTTCCGTTACTGCCATAGACAATGCTATGTATTCAGATTCGGTTGACGAAATTGACACTGTTTGTTGTTTCTTACTACACCAAGAAACAGGACAATTAAAAACTTTAAAAACAATTCCAGTGGTAGACTTCCTGTCGATTACGTCACCACCCCAATCTGAATCCACATAACCACAAATAATTTCATCATTATCGGTAGAAAATTTAATTTTCAAGTTCAATGTTCCCTTTATATATCTAAAAACTCTTTTTAATGCCACATACAAGGTCTCATTGGCTGTTTCTAAAAACCTACTAAGAACATTAACGCTAAATGATAAATCAGGCCTTGTACCCAACACTGCATACATAAGACTACCTATTATTTGACGACACAGTCTTATATACTTTTCATCTCTAATATTGTTCCTTAGCAAATTAAAATCAAAGTTACTATCTATTGATACTGACCGATTTACACTCTGACATTTCAAATTTCTCAAGAACTCTAGTTAAATATTCAGATTGATCTAGTTCTGTGTAACCATCTGTAATGTTTTGACAAACACGTATACCTAGATAGTTAGAAACCAATCCTAAATCCGTCATATCAAAATTAGTGTTTAACTCACTTTTAAGTTTGTCAATATCTTCTACATCCGTACCCATTATCAATAAATCATCCACATATAACAGGACATATAACTTTTTCTTATCAGTACATTTAATGTAAAGGCAAAAATCATTTTGCGATCTTACGAACCCTAACTCTATCATTAAAGTGTCAAATTTGCTGTTCCAGCATTTTGGAGATTTCTTTAGACCATATATAGATTTATTAAGTTTACAAACAAAATCACTGTTATCTTTTGTCATACCTGGTAATGACATATAAACTTCTTCAGTGATGTCCCCATATAAAAATGCACCCTGTACATCTATTTGACAGATTGATAAACGTAACTTATTAGCTATTACAACAAATATTCTAAATGTGCTTAACTTTGCAACAGGAGCATAGATATCACTAACGCTATCACATTTTTGTTGAAAGCCCCTAGCAACTAATCGAGCTTTATATTGCCCATCCCCTTTAACTTTTAAAACCCACTTACTTTCTATTACCTTTTTGTTTTCAGGCCAAGGTATTTCAATCCAAGTATTATTTTTATTAAGCACACTAAGCTCCTTTGTCATAGCTTGTCGCCACATTCCCGCACTATCACTACTCATGGCGTCTTCATATGAAATGTTATCATCGACCGCACAAAAGAAACTTGTGTCATAGTCCTCCATCCACACAGGTGGTTTAATCACTTTTCCCCTTCTGTCAGTCTCTAATCCTTGCTCATGACCCCGGTTTACACTGCTCTCGACACTGCTTTCTAAATTTTCTTGGTCGTCACTCAAAATATCATTAGTCTCCTCTTCTTTTTCTGAATCAGTATTTTGGTTGTAATCTTGTTCTGTTCTTTCAGTATTTTCTATAGTTTGAGGATTTAACTCTTTATTTTTGTCATTTTCTGTGTCTTCTTCATTTCCATCATTGATATCCAACATAACTACTTTTTCTTTTGTATTCTGGACATTCTCCTCCATCTGTAGGTGAGGTTCTGGCAAAAATACCACATCTCTGTGTATTTCAACCTTATTTCTTGTTTGGAAATAAATTCGGTACCCTTTGACCACATCGCTATAACCTACTAGGACACCTGTTTCACTTTTTATATCTAGCTTTCTTCGCTTGTCCTTAGGTACATGAACTGCGACCTTCGCACCAAAACTCTGCAAAGTATATAAGTTAAAATCTCTTTTAAACCATAATTGAAATGGTGTTGTATTTTTTTCAGAACTTTTTCCAACTCTATTAAGTACAAAAACAGCTGAATTAATGGCTTCAGCCCAGAATCCTTTCTCCATGTCACCACAATGAAGCATTGTTCGTGCTGCTTCTACCAGAGTTCTATTCTCCCTCTCAGCTCTGCCGTTTTGTCGAGGTGTATATACACATGTTTTTTCATGTTTGATTCCTTTCTTCTCTAACAATTGCTCGAGCTCTTGGTTCACAAACTCCAAACCATTGTCTGTACGAAGTGTAGTGATTTCTCTGTCTGTCACATTTTTAACCATGTTTATAAAACTTACAATCTTATTTTTAGTTTCTGACTTGTGTTTTATAAAATACACTACCCTATAATTTGAATAGTCATCTTTTAGCAGCAAGAAATATTTAGCACCTCCTAAGGACTCAGTCTCAAAAGGCCCACATAGATCAGCATGCACCAGCTCACCTATTCTACTTGCCCTTGATTTACTTGTTTCGAAAGGCAATCTATGTTGCTTTCCTGCGAGACATCCAGAACAAAATGGTTTCTCAACCTCCTTAAAAACACCATTATTTTTCTTCAGAACATGCCTTACCTGCTCAAAGTTCATATGCGCCATTTTATTATGCCAATCAGTGATGTTGTCTTCACAACTGTAATATGACAAGGCAGTTGCAGCTTCCACATTGTTCACATAGCTTTTAAACATCATTTTAAACAGTTTACCCTGTCGTTCAGCCATAGCTCTAATAAAACCATTTCTGTCTATTATTTCACACTTCTCTTTATTAGAATGCATTACCATTTCTTTGTACAACACTTTTCCAACAGAAAACAAGTTCATTTTCAGTTGAGGCACAAAAAGTACATTGTTTAACTCAGTATCTAACCACTTTTGTCCATTCCAGGCTTTTAATGTCACTGTTCCTACACCTTTAACTTCAATATAGGACCCATCACCAATTTTCACTTTCCTGTCTTCAGTTTTATTTAGATATTTAAATTGGCTTTCATCATAACACATATGATCGCTCGCACCACTGTCAAGAATCCAGTCTCTTCCACTCAACTCTGACTCACCAATTAAGGCTACTGCTTCTAAAGTGTCATATATGTTTACCATACTAATAAGTGCATTTGACGTACCTCCACTTGAAATCTTGCCCTTTTTGAACCAACAATTAGCCATAAGATGTCCAGACTTCTTGCAAAAATGGCATTTAACCCCTTTCTCATCATCACTTTTATGATTTTTCTTAGGACAATTTTGCTTTATGTGCCCAAACTTATGACACAGAAAGCATTTCACACCCTTTCTTTCAAACCTTCCAGCAACAAAGGCTTCTACTTGAACATCTTGTTTTATACGTTCCTCTTCCACCAATAGTCTTGATGTCAATTCAGTCAATGTTTGTTTGTCCTTGGGTGTTGACTCCCAGGCTGATACGAAGTGTTTTAAGTTTTCTGGCAGGGACATTAGGACTTTTGTCATGACCATCTTTTCACTTAATTCTTCCCCCAAGTGCTTTAATTGACTCTTGATATCTTCTAACTGTGATATAAAGTCTACGACACCACAGTGTTTATACTCTAAAGTGAAGAATTTTTGTTGAAGCAAGTGAACACTCACTGTTGACTGATGCTCATATATTGATTTTAATTTATTCCACATATCATAAGCCGTTCCACAACATAGCACATGATTCAGTGGCTTTTCATCTAACCTTGCTACTAAAACTTCTTGAGCTTTCGCGTCTTTTCTCTCCCATTCTTCAACATTTGATTGTCTTTGGACAGTCACCTATTACCATACTATACAGCCCCTTGGCTTTCAAGGCTATTTGGGTTTGAAACTTCCAGGTGTTCCAATTATTTCCTATTAGTTTAACAACTACAGCTCCTGAGTGATCCATTTTCTTTTCCTTAAAACAACGTTTTGTGATATTACTTCGAACAACTTTCCCCAAAAACCGGGTCTTCCCACAAACACGTTTTCTAAGTCTTTTATCGATATTCACTCAATGTCGATACTTTTGCTTCTCTCTACTGACGCCGAATACACATAACCTTCAATGTGGATATTCGACTTTTCTAAACGTTTTTCCCCACAAATAACTTGTCTGGGCCCATAACCTGTTGCGCAATGGATGGGAAAACCATCAATAAAACCGCTAGGCTTGCTTCCAACGTTTAATTTACGACTACACTACTAATATTACAACAAAAGATCACGACATTACCGCGAAGAAGTTGACCGCTGTCAGTCTTCATTTCAACTACTTTACAGTGTTGCCACATCTTAACAACTAGAAAGGTTGCCAAATAATTGTATTGTACACTATTATTACAACAGAAACAACTGTCAGTGATTTCCTAAAAATTGTAATATATACTTGTTACAAATCACTATTGTACTGAAAAGACAATTTAATCATTTTATTTTGTAAAAAAAATAATATAAACAACCCATTATGACAACACTCACGGAATATATGTATTTTTCTCGTGGAATATGGATGTTCTTGTGCTCCTTTCTTTTAAACAATAAATAAACAAAAGATAATAACGATAAATGATTTAATAAAACGCGACTAGTAAGCAAAAAGTAACTAGACATTAAGACATTGTAACTAAGATACTTTAAGAGTAAGTAGTTACTCTGATTGTAATTAAGATACTCTAAAAGTGACTAATACTTCTGAAGTCACTATTATACAGCGTGTCCAGAAAAGTTCTAGACATATTATGGGAAATTTTTTTATTGTTCATTTTACGAAAAAAAGTTATTCTTTATAAAAAGTTCTGCTTGATGCGCAAATAATATTGACATATCAAAACTTAAGATATCATGCACAGGGCGACAAAAAATATAGAAACAAAAAATTACGTCAGGAGGGAAGTACCCTCAATTTTTATTTTAGTGTAAGTTGTTATGAGAAAACTTTACTAACGACTACAAAACGTGGTCAGATACAATTTTTCGTTGAAATATTTTAAATTACAGGGTAGGTACCATCAGAAAGCCTTTGGAAAATCTTTTTTATTTTATTTCTTTAACAGTTACCTGCAATAATTTTGCAACAACTATGTGCAATACTATTATAGTAACGAATATTAACATGTAAGTCAAAAATCATTTACTATTTTTCGACTTATTAACAAGAATTTTTCGTTAGTTATTAGGTTAGCTATTAAGGAAGCTGCACTCATATTTAATACTAGACACTTTGACAAAATGGTATGTAGGGCCACTATAGCAAACGTAATAAATAAATTTAAAGCTACTGGTTAAGTCGAAAATGTATTTAGGAAACAACACAATAAATGGTCCACAACAGAAGAAAACGAGCTCAATGTAATGCATGCGGTTATCGAAGACCCGAAAATTTCTTTAAGAAAATTGTCAAGAACTATTCCAGTTGACGTCAAAATGTCTACTGCTAGTAATATTTTAAAAATAAATAAATTTCATCCATATAAACCAAAATACATTCATACGCTTCTTCCTAGAGACTTTGAATCCCGTTTCCTATTTTGCGCGTGGTTCCAAGGCGAGTGTGAAGTGACACTTCACACACAATATTCACTTAAAACCAATGTTTGGTCGGCATTTTTAATGATCGGATCGTTAAATCATACTTTTTCCGACAAAATATAAATGCTGCCATTTACCTGGACTTCTTAAGAAACAAGTTGTCTCAATTTCTTGATGAGCTGCCACTAAATACGACAATTTGGTATCAACATGATGGAGCCCCATGCCATAGTACTAACACAGTAACTGGGTATTTGAGTGAAGTATTTCCGCACCGTTGGATACAGGGCCGTCGTTATGTATGTGGGGGCCCCTGGCACTTTTGGCGTTGTGGCCTTTCTACTATCTTTGTTTGTTAAAAAAAGCGCAGCAGGCAAATTTTTTTTAGGTGCCACGCCCTTTTTTTGGACTATTTAAATCTAGAAATTTACTTTTCGATAGCCCAACCCGAGAAAACGTAAAAATAAAGAAATTTCTAAATATAAACGGCAATATTTTTATTTTAAATATTTTTTTTTTAGTGGGGTAGTATTTCTGTCGATGTACTAACACAGTAACTGGGTATTTGAGTGAAGTATTTCCGCACCGTTGGATACAGGGCCGTCGTTATGTATGTGGGGGCCCCTGGCACTTTTGGCGTTGTGGCCTTTCTACTATCTTTGTTTGTTAAAAAAAGCGCAGCAGGCAAATTTTTTTTAGGTGCCACGCCCTTTTTTTGGACTATTTAAATCTAGAAATTTACTTTTCGATAGCCCAACCCGAGAAAACGTAAAAATAAAGAAATTTCTAAATATAAACGGCAATATTTTTATTTTAAATATTTTTTTTTAGTGGGGTAGTATTTCTGTCGATGTATTAAATTTGAAATATTGATTCATGTTGTTAATTATTGTAAATGAATGAATGATGAATAATTTAATTTTAAGTTTTCTCTTTACTATTGAGCCGAGGAAGCGCCACGCCCTACGCCAGAGATTCTCCATACTATATACTGCCACTCACCAACAGATGTCGCAGATTACCATTATTCTAATTACAGACAAATTATTGTTGCCAGATTTTAAATGATTACTTTTTTTTTATGATTTTTTAAATAAACATTTTAGTCAAATTAATGTTAATTCCCAGTTAATAGTGTTAATACATAAGCCTTTTTAAGAAATTCTGTCAACCGTAGAGGGATCGGCGGGGAACCCCGTGGCCGGGGGCCCCGGGCCCATGCCTAAAGATGGCCCTGGTTGGATAGGCAGATGTTCAAACATTCCTTAGCCAGCCAAGTCGCCTGACATCACACCATTTTTCACAAAAAAGAAGAGGGGCAGGTGGAGACATAATTTTTTACTTTAAACTATCTGTTTTTAGATAACTTTTATCATATAATTGCTAAAATATTGTTTATTGTTCAAATTTACAATTTATTTTTGCTGTAAGCAAATTAAATGTTTTTAATATTCCTGATAAGTAGATAGGTTCATTTTAGACCATGAAATAATCTCGCATTATTTTTTTACGTAATTGGTTTCCAACAAGAGGTAATGAATGCTCAACGTGTTTTTGATGCTACCCTGTAAATTAAAATATTTCAACGAAAAATTGTATCTGATCATGTTTTGTAGTCCTTAGTAAAGTTCTCTTATAACAATTTGCTCTAAAATAAGAATTGAAAGTACTTCCCTCTTAACGTAATTCTGTGTTTCTATATTTTTTTGCCGCCCTGTATATGATATCTTAAGCTTTGATATGTTAATATTATATGCGCATCAAGCAGAATTTTTTATAAAGAATAACTTTTTGTCGTAAAATCAACAATAAAGAAAATTCTCATAGGTCTAGAACTTTTCTGGACACGCTCTATGTTATCCCTAAAGAGTAACTAGATACAAGATATCTTTAAAAAGTAATGTAGTTAACATTTTAACGTAATTAAAAGATATCTTAGTTACTACGTATCTAGTTATACTTTAAATAACGAAATGCTAAAAAGTGATAAGTTACTGAGAGCTCTGACAGAGTGAAACGTTTTTTCTGGTCATGTAACATGTTATCTCCTCAATTGTTTTTTTGTGTAAAAACTATTTTGAGAAAAAATTGAGAGAAAAGAAGTGTCACGATAAAATGGAAAAACTAACCAAGTGATCAAATTCCAAAGTGGCGACCTGCCAAAGTGTATTACTCAGTAGATTAAAAATGTTACGTGTACCAAATTTAGCTAACTTCTTTTATAAGGAAATAAAATAATTTTAAGAAACTTAAAAAATAACAAGTTTGAATACCGCGTATCTTAAAAACTAAGCATTATTGGACACACAAATAATATTTCGCACTTATTTATAAATAGCCTGTATAATAGTTGAAAAAACTAAGGAACGTTTACTTGGTCCTGCACTGATAAAACTGTGCTCCCTTAATCAAATAATCTGATTTATTTGATGAATAATTATTGGTAATAAATAAATGTGATTTTAATTAACTAAGTTTTATTTAACTGAAATAAATGAGAGTATTTCATTTTATTTGTAAAATTATTTGACAGTTGGTGGATTTGTGTCAAATCATGGAATCTTTCAAACAAATATCTTACCAGAAAACAACTAAAATAACAAAATCTAAATAACTAATTATTTAATCGAACTAATTTTCATTTTGGAACTAAAGTCCATTAATCGCTAGTTAAATCACCCATTAGAGAACTATTTAAAGGTCTAGGTCATTTAAACTAAATAATTATGTATTTACATTAAATCCTTAATATAAAACAACCAAATATTTACAAATAACTAATTATTTAATCGAAGTACATTTCAAGTTAAGAACTAAATACCTTTAACCCTAGTTTAAATCATTCAATGCCGAACTTTTCAAACAATTTGGTCTTCCAAACTAATAATTAAGTATTTAAATTGACTCCTGTCGCCTGCTTTGGACTTTTTAGTAATTTGATTGGTTATACAAAAGTGGCCTGACAAATCATCATCGCATTTTTGGTTATTGGTGTTCGATCTTGTCTTGTAGAAATTTATGAGTGAGAGTGAAATCTTCTTTGTTAGTGGCACAAAAGTTAGTGGTTCCAGCAAAAATTAAAAGTAAAATATAGGGGATAAACGTAATATGAATAATTTATAAATCATAGCTACCTAGGTGTATTTTTTTAAATCGTGTTCCAAATAATTTTTCTCAATTTTCAGCATATCTCAATATCTATCAAACAACGGTGGGTTTATACAGCAAAATAACATAACACCAAAATAAAATAAGAGTTAAGTCTACATATCTGCAACAAGACGTTTATAGAACCAAATAACATAACATAAAAATAAGAAATAGAATAAGAGATGGTTATCTTTTAACTTTTATGTTAGTTTTATGTGAAAATCGCTGTGCGCGTGCGCGTAATTTGTCATAACCTTTATTTTCGCCAAAAATGTGTTTTTTTTTTGTTGGTTTGCCTTATTACTTGAACACTATAAACAATTTGATTAGGTTTGTGATTATTATGGAATAAGTACTGATTAAACCATACCCAATAGCAATAGGGGATTTGATCTGCTTATTTGTTATTTTTATGTGGCGTCTGTATAAACACGTACTTGGATAAAATAAGAACTGATTTGAATGAACTTTCTGATCTATTTAAAATTAAAAAAAAAGTATTTAAACCAAATAAAATTATACTTGGTCTAAATAAATATAAAAGACACGTTAAACAATTACATACTTGAATAAAAAAAAAACAACTGCTTTGATGGAAATTACCGGTTTATTTAAATCCAATCACTCAAATTGTTTGATTAAATAACGTTGTTGTTACGGCAAATACATGTAAAACAAAAGTAAAACAAATATATACTTGATAAATCAAATAAACATTTTGTTAACTTAACTTTTGACCTATTTACTTTAAGTCATTGAAGCGGCTTATTTAAGTTAGGTTAGTGTTAAAAAATAAATATTTGCTTGAATTTTGCATTCAGTGAATAATAAAAAGTAATTTGTATCAAACCAGATAATACTAATTATGGCAAATAATCCCTTGGTATTTTTCAAATACATATTTGTTTGGCTAATAGGAAACAAATATTTATTTGGGTCAATGAAAAATTTTTTTAATTCAAATACCTAATTAATTTTATCAGTGTACTGAATTTCTTACTTACATCGTAATGTCGATTATCTGACTGAGAATACAACTTTCCTAAAATCTCGCATATTTTTTTGCAATCATCGCTTCCTGCTAAGACATTCAATTCATAAGGAATGATGTAAGGCAATTCAAACTCAGGAAATGTTGCACCCAATTTGGCGGCCCAAAATTTTTCCAAATCAAGTAACATGCCCTCTGTTTCTGTATAGCCCATCATTATGGGTACTTTATTATAACTTCCTTCTTTCATAATCTCTATGGGTGATTTAGAGAGAAATGCTCCTTCGTGAGGTGTTTCAATCACGGCGGAAAAGTGCCTTCTATGAGCTGGATAAAGCGTCTAAAAATATAATATCAGTCTACGTATAAAACTAAATAAAAAAAATAATAATAATAAACTTATAAAAACCTACAGGGTGAAATATTAGGACGCCAATAAGGAGGTCGAGGGACATGTTTTAAAACAATTGTGAAAAGATATTATGATGATCCACACAAGGCGACTGTAAAATTACCGTAAAACCCTACAACTTTACTCATTGCAGACAACATTGCTCAAAACGCACCTACATAATTATTACTTTTATTTCTGACCGGTATATTATTAGCTTATAACGTCTTAGTTACGCGGGAATTATAAGGGTCATAACTCCCTTGGGATATTAAGAAAAATTTGACATAAAATCAAACGATTGACATCTATTGTCAATTTGATTGTCATCTATTGAAACATTTATTCCACTTTAAAAATGAACAAAATGTTAATAAAATCGGTCAGAAATAAAATTATCTATGTATCACTGGAATTATAAGGGTCTCAATTACCTCGGGCAATTGCTGTCCCTCGGGCCAAAGGCCCTCGGGACGTAAACTTTGCCCTCGGTAATTAAGACCATTATAATTCCCTAGATACATAAATAACTATTTTTTAATCTGAAAACACTTTGGTGTCTTGTAACAGTTCTAACGGCTGACCAATCCTGTTACTTCATACTCAGTTTAAATAAAGTGATCTATGGCGTCCCTGCTTTAATAAAACGGAAAGTTAAATTTTTCATATTTCCGCGCTTTTTTAAAGTAAAATGTTAAGAACTACGGCAGAAAACACATATGGCATGTTCGTATGTGGTTCGCACCAAAGTTTCTATAAAGTCTGTTTAACAGAGTTCTGTAATAACCTTTGGAGTTATTATAAGTAAAACTTTTCAATTTAATAAAAACAGAGTGGGCAATGTTGCCACTTTATCGAGAAAAGTTAAATAAGTATTATTTGGTTTTTGGTTTTTGCAAAAAACATTTTTTATGCTGTATTTACTTATAATTCGTACAGTATGTGTATACCATAGGTATGACCAACTTTTTTATATACCATGAGACGTATAAGGAAAAAACTGCGATCGCGACAATATAAAAGTTATTCCCAGGAACAGACTGAGGCGGCATTAATAGCTGAAGGCCCGACCTCAAGGGACGCTGAGAAGAAATTTAAAATTTCCAGAACATTATTAAACGATAATGCTTTGTTAAATTTTTTAACAGATCAACAAACACCAATGAAACTCATTAACAGGTGAAAAAGAAAATGCTTAATATCCAACCAGGAGCATTTATAAGTTTTGAAGAAATGCAATTGTCAAATACTTCAGTTTTTATCCAGTAAGGTAATAGCAACCGGTAAAAGCACTGACCTGGAATCTACACCTGAAGAGCCTACTCAACTCTTAGAGGTTGAAAACATAAACGAAAAAGGCAGAAACATACTGGAAGATGAAATAGTAAATAAAATTGTGGGGACTGATACTCTTAAACAAGGGATGTATGTGGTGGTGCAATTCTCCACAAGAAAAGGAGCTGCCAATATTTTATTGGGATCATCATTGAAAATGAAAATGTAAACAATAAGTTCTTTAAAAGAATAAATATTGGATTGATTTTTCCAGATATTGATGGCGAATAATAGAAGGGGTCTTTACACTTTTCCCAAAATCTATGTTGCTATAATTTGTAATTTTTAGAAATAGTTTGACAAATAGTTTCTATTTATTTGTTCCTTTCTAAACAAGTATTATTACTAAGTGTTTTCGCTTAATTTTAAGGATTATAATATAAGGTTGTTTGTTTTTAATTCCCTTGTATTTTAATATATTAGCACTACTTTCAAAAACTTTATGTGTGGTCAATATTGCCTTATAAGATCTGAAAAGCTGCCCGAATATGTAATATTCATTGATGGGCAAAACTGTCAGATTGCCAGACAAATTTGTAAACCTACTTTAATACATTTTTTTTCATCCGACTTTAAAATTTTAAAGATGCCTGAGAGAAAATTGGAGAACTGAAGTTCTTGCATGTCTCATTTCATTTTTTAACATTATTATTTACCGTCCCACAAAAAAATAATTCAAGAATAATAAAAAAAATGAGCAGAAAGTTTCCGGGTTTTACTACTAAAGGTTTGACAATTTTTGAAAATTAAATATTTATGGTAAAAATTTAATACATTTAACAAAAAACTTAATCTTGTAACTTGCGTTATGACTCTCCATCTTAAAATCAAAGGAACTACGTTTTATCTCGGTTTTATCTGGCGTAAAAAAAGGGCTATTTTCAGCTATAAATATTAAGGATGGATGAAGAAAAACCACAATTTCTAGCTAAATCGGTTGCTACTAGAAACTCTCCCGATTGAAAAATTGAATAGAAATTTTATTTTATTTTATATTTAAATCTGAAAAACACAAACTTAAAATAAGTTTGTGTACAAAGTTGTCTGACTCAGGCCCGGGGCCTTGCTGAAGAGCCGTAAACGGCGAAACGAGTCCAAGGATTGGGTCTGACGGAAGGATAAGGGACAACTTTGTACACAAACTTATTTTAAGTTTGTGCTTTCAAAATACATGCTTTCGGTAAGCTGAACCGATACATTGGCTTCCAGCGACACCCAACGTAGTTTGCCCGCAATGGGCCGCCTTGCCAGCGTTTCAACCTATATGGATTCTCCCTGTCCTGGTTGGGTTGATACGTGTGGTTGCCACGAGATGTAGCCACGTGCTGCAACTCTCATTCGTATATTTAAATTTAATTAATAAGTAGAATATTGACTGAGAAAAATAATGGGGTTTGGGGCTCACTGAATAGCTGAGTATGGTTTTCCCAGTGCAGACTAGACTGGTCGATCTTCTAGTGCCGAACAGACAAAGCAAAAATAAATATGGATAGTAAGTGTCTGACTTTAAGTGAACTAGTTTCTGAGCTTATGATTCAACATTCAACATTTATTCTTTTAATTTTTCTTAAAGCATTTGACAACACCCTTTTCATCTAAATTTAGTTTTGATTTGGAATAATTGAGAAAATTTAATAGAAGTATTTTATTTTAAGTTTAAATAAAGGGGGGTGTGTTATTATATAAGAGCTTCCTCATTTTTCTTTGACTTGCTAATGAGGTTATTGTATACACGGATGTCCGATTTATAAAGCAGTTTATCAACCTGAATGGAAGGTATATTTTGGATAAAGTTAGTCAGAATTTTAGAAAAGAGTTTATGGTTTTATTTACCCTAATTTTATTATTTTTTTTAACAATTGAATTGTTGAGTATTCAAAGGAATAAACGCCGAAAATTTACGACTTTGACTTAAGTGAAATGGTATTTTTGAGCATTGCCGATGGATTGGTAAAAAAGAGAACTTACTCCCATTAACCAGCACCTTTTAAATTGTAACTCATTAATAGGGTTAAGGGATGAAAGAAACTAAGTTCCGGAGTTACCAGACTTAAATTTCAATAAATGAAAAAATTATAATTTAAATTTCTTTTTGTTTTCTTTTTCTTTCTAATTCAAAAATGTATTTTTGAGATACCAAACATTTCATATTTTTTGCTTTAACAAATTGACTTTGCTTTACCAAATATTTAATAGTTTTGTTCTACCAAATTGATATTTTGCTCTACCATTTCAAGTTTTTATTCTTTCTTGCTTTAAACCTAATATGAAGTGTTGGGTGCACAGTATTAGAAAGCATTATGGAAAAGGGGTTTTATCTGTAATCTTAGCTACCGACAATTTGACTATTTTTATTTGGTAAGAGAGATACACTGCGAATATTACCTTCAACCCTTGTAGCTGCTGCTTGGAACACTAGGTCGAAAAGACGGTAAGTAAATTACTAAGAAAAAGGTAGCGCAGCACTAGAGTATTTATTATTTTCGATATCTATTCTCCACCAACAACTACTTAAACAAGCAAAAAATTGTTACATTAACTCAACTGGTTGCTTAGTATATTCGAATATACAAAGTTAGAACACTTAAAACTACATATTTTAAACTAGGATACCTACCTCTTCGGATTATTGTTTATCAAAACTTTTAATTCTCATGGTATCCTACTGTCCAGCCTAGCCAAAATAATTGAAAAGATAATTTTGAGTCGCTTGATCAACTTTGTCATTGAGCGCAATGTTCTCCCTGATGAACAATTATTTGGTTTTAGGGCGGAGCATTGCACGGTAAGTCAGACAACTAGGCTGGCAACCAGGGTGTTGGTTTTAATAGGAGGGCACACACGGTTGCGGTTTTCTTCGATATCTCAAAAGCGTTCGACAAGGTCTGGCACTGCGGTCTGACGTTGAAATTAATAAGGTTGGGGGCCCCCAACTACCTAATTAAAATAATCACCTCCTTTTTGAAGAACAGGAGTTTTGCAGTCTCGTCAGAGGGCGCGATTTCTGAGCCAAAACACATCAGGGCGGGAGTCCCGCAAGGTTCTCCTCTCGCTCCGATGCTGTATAATGTATATATTCATGATATCCCAAAGGACAGACAAAATGAGCTGTATCTATTCGCCCATGATACTGCAATCACTTCGGTGTCAAAACAACCGTGGCTGGTGGTGACAAGACTGCAGAGGCAGATCCGAGCTATAGAAAAGTGGCTTTCGGACTGGAAGATTCGCTTGAATCCTGCCAAGACGAAAGCCATTTTCTTCTCGAAGAGAAGGGTGAAAAGACCTGAGACCAGGTTGTCGGTAGATGGCATTTAGGTAAATTGGATGCAGAAAGTCAAGTACTTGGGACTAGTTTTTGACGCAAGGTTAAACTGGAGGAAAAACTCTGAACTTAGAAGAAAAAAGGCTGCTAAACAGCTAAGTTCAATTTACTGCTTGCTTCACAAGAAAAGTAAAATTGGTTATAGAACCGAAATTAACTTGTGCAAAGCCTTGGTCAGGCCGATCCTGGCTTATGGTGTACCAACATGGTGCACAATAAGCAGGACAGAGCACAACAAGTTCCAGGTACTGCAAAATAGGACCTTAAAAATCATCGCGGATGCCTCAAGGTATGCTGTAACTAGGGTACTTTACAGGGACTTTGACATACCAACACTAACTTAATTTTGTGACAAAATTATAACGGATTACTACAGACGGACGGACGTCGCTACAAATCCACTAATTCGACAAACTCACGTACAATCTCCGCCAGGCTCAACTTACAAGTTTCCGAAGAATTGGCTGTCCCAGCTAATGTAGAGAGGCACTAATGCTGGCGGCCTCGACAAGCCCAGCTTTCCAGGATTACACGGCACATAATAAGTAACTTAGGGCTCTGCCCAAACCAAACATTGATAAGAAGATTCGCCGACACAAGCATCACAGGATAAAAGAAGTTAAAGGCACTGCCTGACTTAGAAGTCAAAGAAGATCCCGAAGAAGGTATACTAGGATACTACTTTTAACTTTGACAAAGTAATGTTCTGATTTGAAGATATTCTTTGAGTTTGACAAAGTTTTTTATTCAGTGCAATTATGCAACAATCGTAGACATGTTATTGATTCTGCGAGAATGTAGTTGGAACTACCGAGAAGAATATTAATTGAATAACATATTTATATTAATAGTTGATTGCCTAAAAACATTTAAAGCAATAAACCTCCAATAGGCAAATTAGGATTTAAGGTAAGTTTACTAAACGTTTTGTGTTTTTTGGTTTCAACTGATTAAAAGCTAAATACTCTTAGTGCCGGTACTTTTGGCACCGATCAACTCGTTACATAGACGATTAAAATAATCATGGTTTTCATTGTGCCAAAACCTTCAAATTTATATTGACATTGGCACTATTCAAAACCCTGAATATTTTAATCGTCTATTAGAAGAATTATGCAGTATCAAAAGTATCGGCACTCGATGAAACGTTCGGAAACAGATAGGTTGGTCGTGGTGGTACTGTGAACTAGCCTGGAAGGTCACCGGATTTAACCCGATTGAATTTTTTTTGTAAGGTTATATGAAGAATAAAGTTATTCTAACTCGTATTCGAGAAGCATGTAGTTTAGTAAGTCCTCAAATGCTAAATCGCATGCGCTATTAATGTCAAAAAAGAATTGCAAAATGTTTAGAAGTAGATGTTATTTCGAATATCTTTTAAAGTACGTCGTTAAATTTAAGATATAGAGTCCGCCCAAGTTCAAATGGGTACAGCCACGTGCATGGCAATGCGCGACGGTGTGACGGCAAAATCAGTAGCGGAGATATGAAAGTTTTTAAGACAATTAATGACTAGTTTATTTTCGTTATTTTTTTCGATAAAAATATGCGGGTATGCTATGGGTATAATAAAAATATATGGGTAACTATAACGATTTAAATATACTGAAAATCAAAAATGCAACATTTCTGTTTATAAAGGTTTTAAAAAAACATATCTCTTAAAACATAGATCGATGTTATCGAAGGAATTAAAAAAAACTAGAAAATATTTTATAAGGGCATAGGGGTGTATAGACCCCCTTTTTTATATTAATGATGAGATTTTTCTACAGTGTACATTAAAAAATTAAACAAAAATAAAAAATAAACATTTTTTATACATATATACTTTATATATAATTAAATATACATATAACAATGGTATTAAATGCAAACAATAAAGTCTTAAAAACCAAGACCCTCATCTAGTCTTAATGTTTCTCTGCCTCCATTAAACTACATGCCTCTATCTTTCATTTTTTGTCAGAGTCCTAAAAATCATAATAAGTATATGATTACTGCTTATTCTCTATATTTGTAAGGTATAATTAAAAAACTTAGTTATTTAATACTTGCCTCTAACCATAGGTGATCATTTTTCTATAGCGATAAACTCGTAAATAATATTTTTTATATCATAAATATTTCCAGGACTCAGTACGAGCTTATGAGAAGGTCTTTTTTTGGTTGGCACGTACTTTCTACCCTTCTTTTCTAATTCGTTGCAAAGTATTTTTTCCGATGCCAGTTGCTGCTAAAATCCGTTCTCTAAAATATGGAAAAAACGGTATTTATATACATATAACACGAATGAAATTTAAAAAACAAATTAATTTTATCGTTATGTACCTAATCTATAAATAATTAAAATTTATAGATTACATAACGATTAACAACCACATTGTAAACAGTACTTGTAAGTAAAGACATATTATATAGCTAATTCATGTTCAAATGATACTCATTATTGCAAAAAGTGTAACATTTGGGTAAAGGAAAAACATAGGTACTTAGACGATAGATAAATAGTAAAAAAAAATATTTGCCGATCTTGTTCCATATTAATTTTTTAAATGTAATATTCAATATTCAAGTAATATTAAATGTAATATTCTTTGCACTAACCTGCACTTTTTTAAAAGAATTTGCATTCCTTCGCTTGCTTCTTTTTCCATAAGTCTAGAAACATTGTCTATTATTTCCCGCACTTGACTATTTAGAGGCTTCCCTCGTCTGCCAATTGTCTTTGGCGCCATTCAAATCCAGAATAATAATATGTTCTAAACAGAACAACCACAGTTCACACACCACCTTACACAATATATCACTTCTACGCTAATATTAATACTTCTGCCACCCTCTAACAATGTTACGGCACTGAATCGTTTCAGATGATGTTGCATCGTGGCCGTCGCTAGGCAACTAACGTAAATAAACCACTGCGCAACTTTAGTGGCCGCCATTTATTGTACCCATTTGAACTTGGGCGAACTCTAGTATGATAGTTTTCAGTGTTCTATTTAAGAATTTGTATGTAAGTAACCAGTACAGTAAATGTAACAATTTTTTGCATACTTATGTAGTTTTTGACGTACAATCAAATTATCGAGGAAAATAAGCACCTTCCCTTAACATTTGAAGCTTGTCACCAGCCATATAAAATCTGGAGGGGGTAAATGTCAAAAATTTGTCCACCAATCTCGCTATTGGCGTCCTAAAACTTGAATAAAATATTTCCAACCATCGCTCGCATGTTGCGTTGTGGCACTTTAATATCGTCACCCTGTATAACACATTAGGTATATTTTATCAAAAATGAATATAACAACTATGTTAAGTAACCTCGCTCATTTTGTCTTGTGCACTAAAAATGTCCATTCCCTCAAGTCCCTTTAATATTTCCAAAGCGTCGTTTTCACTATTGCCATACTTTCCGAGTTGTTTAACAATTTCCCTCGCATTATTCTTGCTGCCCCAAAACCAGGAATTAAGGGTACATCCACTTTGTAGGATAGCTTTGTGGAAAAGGTCCTTTGATTCAGGTGACAAAATGTGAGCGTGAACTGATGCAGCTCCGGCACTTTCCCCAAAAATTGTTATATTTTTCGGATCTCCGTTGAAGTGGACAATGTTTTCCTGCACCCATTTCAAAGCCAGATTTTGATCTTTCAGTCCCATGTTACCAGTTACACCAAGTGCTAGATCATCAAATCCCAAAAAACCTAAAAGTGGGTGTGATTTCTCAATTGTACTTTTTTTTAATGTAACGAAAAGATAGCAACTAAATATATTACATTTTTAAAAATTTATCAATAGAACACCCCATTCAAGTGCGCTTTAGTTCATAATATTATTTTTAGCTAATCTTCACCCGAAAAATGCGCTTCACCAGTGAGAAAAATTAGTTTATCCACAAATTTTCATCGCGTACCTAGTTGAGATATTTCTGATATATGTTTATTTATATTCAATAACATGTAAAATGCGACTTTACTTATCAAGGGTGTCCCGAAAGTAACGGGACGTCTGTATAAACATGTAAGTACTTGGATAAAACAAGAACTGATTTGAATGAACTTCTTGATCTATTGAAAATTAAAAAAAAAAGTATTTAAACCAAATAAAATTATACTTGGTCTAAATAAATATAAAAGACAACCTTAACAATTATGTACTTGAATAAAAAAACAACGACTCTGATGGAAATTACCGGTTTATTTAAATCCAATCACTTAAATTATTGTTTAATTAAATAACGTTGTTGTTACGGCAAATACATGTAAAACAAAAGTAAAATAAATATATTATGATAAAATATGTATAAATATCAATCAAATAAACATTTTGTTAACTTAACTTTTAACCTATTTACTTTAAGTCATTGAAGAGGCTTATTTAAGTTAGGTTAGTGTTAAGAAAATAAATATTTGCTTGAATTTTGTATTTAGTGATTAATTCCAAATAAAAAGTAATTTGTATCAAATCAGATAATACTAATTGAGGCAAATAATCCCTTGGTATTAGTCAAATACATATTTGTTTGGCTAATAGGAAACAAATATTTATTTGAGTCAATGGAAAATTTTTTTAATTCAAATAATTAATTTTATCAGTGTAGAGTACTTGGTTTTGTAATACGAACCACAAGGAATTTCCACAATACGGTGCTTATTAAAACTTTATTTTTTTCCTTCGTGTTATCTAAGCTGGAATACGCATCAGTTGTTTGGCCCCCTTATTACAACATTCATATAAATTTTGTAGAGTCGGTGCAGAGACGATTGGCTAAGGCTCTATGGTTCAGAACCGATGGTATTTATCTGATTCAAGGTTTTCCTCATGAGCAGCTGCTGCAAAGATTCTCGCCCAAAAGTTTAGAAGACGCAAATACCTTTCTCAGTCGTTTTTGTGCAAGCTTGTCAACGCTTGTATTGTTTGTGAAGAATTATTGGCAGAAGTAAATTTTAGGGTTCCTACGTTAAGTTCTCGCAACACAGATACATTTTACCTACCACCGTTTCGTAGTAATATTTATAAGTTTGCACATATTAACTCGATGTGCGCCTACTATAATTCTAATATTAATGCTTTTGACATTTTTGCCTGCAGGTTAAGCGCAATCAATAGTCACTTTTATCAACAAGAAATTTTTTGATTTTCTGTTTTTTGTAAGTGTCTTTGTTGCTTTACAGTGTTCTAATTATCAATCTTCTTATCTCTTTTCATACACATATGTAAATCTAAATCGCTTTATGTTAAATCATATGGGTTTAATTGTGTAGTAAAATTAGATTAGTTTGAAAGTTTTCGTTTGTACCTGTTTTATAATTGGGAAACTGTTAAACAGTGTATGTGTTACGCCCCAAAATCGAAAACGCTCAGTGAGCAAAAACTATGACCACAACGCGTTGTAGGCGAAGCTAAACGACCAAACACCGAAATCAATCTCTTCTTCGCTTAATGGTCATCAATAATCAACCACAACGCATCCTGTGCTTTTAAGAAACGACCAGAACGCATTATGTCATTTGAGAAACGGCCATAATGCGTTATGTTTACTTACTACAAAATGGCAACACGTTCGGAAAATTTGGAATATCACAAAAACATTTTATGTTTTTTGTAGTTACAAAAAGAAACGTAAAACTTAAGAACTGACAAAAATACATTATTTTAGATACAACCATGACACCAAAATGTAACCTGCAATATAAAGAACATAAACTTATACTTCTAATTTTTGAACAAATGAAATAAGAACTGTCCTTTTAATAGAAATAGGATATATACTTTAAAAAGTATTATAACAAATTATTTGTTCTTGCAAGAGCTACTGTTGTGACACTTGGAGTTGCAGAGTAGTCGCTTATAGTGGCAAGTGCACTTTTTAGTGTTACAGTAGCGCTTGCAGTGACATGACACAAACCCTTGCTTGGATACCGACGTTAAAGCTGAAGCTTTTCTTAAACTTAGTGAAGTGGTGGGGACTTCCGAATGGTCCATGAAGTTTGAATCCGCAAAAGTAAATTTATTTCGATCATACATTCGTTCTAGTATACCTTCTTTAGTGCTCAGCTGATACACACCAGATTCATGTATACTTAAAACCATAGCCAAAACATTTCTTGGTGCTAGCCTACCTCTGTTAACATTTGGGACTCTAACTAGAACATTTTAACCTACTTTAGCAGGAAGTAGTTTTTGCACAGAGGACGCTAACATCTTTTTTGCTTGTTCTTCCAATCCGGATTTGGCTATTTCGCGTTTATCATTAATAGATTCAGATCTGCTACAGCGGCTACATATAACTTGATGTTCTGTTTCAATACTACACTTTATATGAACGTTTAGATTACATTTTCCACAGAATTTAAGAATTCCAGTATCTTTACATATGGCACATACGATTGTACTGTTCTCGTCAGCTTCTTCGTCTACCTCCTGTATCCCATTTAATACTTGCTCCAAATCTTCTTCTGTTGCCAGCTTTTCATATATTTCCTTTTCCAGAGTAGAATCTGCCAGTCCAATTCTTTGTCTGCTGCCAAACATGGCCTCATAGGGACTTTTTCTGATTCCTTCGTGTAAGGAGCGATTCTTTTTGCTCTGAACAAATCTTATCCCTTCTGATTACTGTTTAGTATCGTTGTCTAGCATCCAGGTAACCAGCATGTCTCTTACATCCTGTGACCGTTCCACTGAACCTTGACTTTGTGAGTGCCTCGGTTTTCCATGTACCAGTTTTAAACCTGGCAACATCTCTCTTAAATTCTCAAGAATTTGATTGGCAAATTCCCTCCCGTTGTCACTTTGCAGAATGCTCGAAGTCAAACTAAATTAAACTCAATACCAAGCAATACATGGAAGCAATGGAACAGACAGGTTAGAACTGGAAAAATCCGGTGTATGGGCGACCTAAATCATCCAAAGTGCATTCTGGTCGTTTCCTAAAAGCACACTACGCGTTATGGTTGATTATTGATGATCATAAAGCGAAAAGGAATTTGATTTCGATGTTTGATCGTTTAGCTTCGCCCACAACGCGTTGTGATAATTTTTTTCGCTCACTGAGCGTTTTCGATTTTGGGGCGTAACATATGTATAAATAAATAAATAAGCAAATAAATAAAAATAATATACCGAACCAGGCGAACCATGTGATACTACATAATATTATTATCATGAATAAAGAATGTAGTTTAAATTCTCTCAAACCTACCTTTTTGCATAGAAATAAATAAAAATTAACGTGAAATTAAATAATTTATCATACATATATTCAATGCAAATCTAAGAGTATTAGATATAAACAAAATTTAGGCTTGGCCTCCAAAAATTATCGCATAACAACGTACCTAATATGCCCAAACGGTAATTGATTGTAACCAGTACAATATCCTTAGTCATTAAGAATTCTGGACCATATATTCCAGGTCTGCTGCATCCCAACTTTAATCCACCTCCGTGAATGTACACCATTACAGGTCTGAGTTTCCATTGCGAAATTGGCAGCTACATGAAACAGATTATGAGGTTTCCCTATTGTAACGGCGTTTATTGACATTTTATTTTGATAATGATTTTAATCTTGGATCTGGTTTAGATTTTCAGGGCATGATTAAGTTTTAGTTTAAGCCAACGGAATTTAATTAGAACTAAATTAAATTAAGCGCTGATCGTTGGAAATTTTAGATCATGTTTAATCATCACGTATCTTTAAAACCAATAGATGGACAGGGCAAATTTAGAGAGGCTAATTAATCTGCAGTTAAACGACTTCATGCCAACAGGAAGTCAATAACATGCCATCTCCAAATATAATATATAGAGGGTGTACCAAATTAGGTGCGCACCATTGCTAACTTTTTATTATTGGAGATACAAAGTCGGTTAAATTAGCAAAGTAGTAGCATTCTTCCTGTTAATTAAAACGGTGAAAGCAGAAAAACAATTGGACATAACGTTTCTGAATAAATGAGGAAAATGTATTTTTTTTAAATCGCACACCCTGTATATTTTTAACCGAAACGTTTGCAAATCGTATAAGGAATAAAAAAGTTAATATGCAATATTGGCCTAAAATTGAAACAACATCAACACAACCATGGAAATAAAAAAATGGCTTGCTTTTGACGTTTTCATCAAGACTACCATGAAAACAAAAACGAATTAATTAAAGTTTCCTCGTTTTGGGTAGCCATTATTGTTAACGAAGCCAAAATTTTGGTAGTTTTGCGTTAAATTATCTAGTTTTTGCTTTTAGATATTACAAAATGGCGTTCACGCATTTAGAACATGGCGATATGTTAGAAGCGTATTTTGATTGCAGAATAAATAGTGTACTAGCAGTCGAGCAATACGGTCAAATGTATTCTGAACGTGAGCAACCAGACAGAAGGTATTTTCTAAGGCTGTATAGAAAATTTAGAAGTAACGAAAGAGTTTTTATAAAGACAAGGACTAAAAAACAGTTTATAATAAGTGAACAAGTAGAAGTAAATGTATTGGCATATTTTGAAGCGCACAAAAATAATTCAACTAGAGATTTGGTAAGAGACCGTGGTTTCAGTTTATTTACAATTTGGAGGATTTTAAAAAATTATAAGTTTGTACCTTATAAGTACCGACCAGTGCAAACATTATTACCTGGTGACACTAAAAGAAGGCTCATTTTTTGCCAATGGTTACAAAATATGTGGGGGCAAAATCCTAGGTTTTTAAAGAAAATTTTATGGAGCGATGAAGCGAACTTTTCAAATAGGCGTATGTTTAATCGTAAAAACGCACTATTGGTCTAGAAAAAATTTGTTTATTGCTGTTCCCAGAAATCCGCAAGTAAGATTTAGCATTAATGTTTGGTGTGGTCTCATAGGCAGCCAAATTATTGGGCCAATTTTTTATGAACGTACTCTGACCGGCAGGGGATACGTTAATATGTTGTCAGAATTACTAGAAGAATATTTAGATGATGTGAACTTAGAGGACCTTAACCAAATTTATTTTCAACAAGATGAAGCTCCTTCTCATCAGTTTCACGAAGTGAGAATATTGTTAGAAAGGCTTTTGAGAGATAGGTGGATGGCAACAAATAGTCCGATATGTTGGCCCCCAAGGTCTCCTGACGTAACTCCATTAGGCTTTTACTTCTGTGGGTATGTGAAGGGCGAAGTCTTTAAAACGAGATATGCGAATCTGGTCGAACTTCAAGACAACATTAGACGCATTATAGCATCCATCGATGGCAGAACAGTTTTAAAAGCTACAAAACGTGTATTAGAGAATGCCTGCAAATGTATTGAGCAAAACGGTGATGTGTTTGAACATTTAATATAGTTTTTTTTTATTTCTTCCGCTAAAATTAAAATCAAGTTTTAATTTCTGAAATAGTTTCGTTCGTTTTTGTTTTCATGGTAGTCTCGATGAGAACGTCAAAGGCAAACCATTTTTTATTTCCAAGGCTGTGTTGATGTTTTTTTCAATTTTGGGCCAATATTACATAATAATATGAACTTTTTTATTCCGTATACGATTTGCAAACGTTTCGGTAAAAACTATACAGGGTGTGCCATTTAAAAAAAAATACATTTTCCTCATTTATTCAGGAACGTTATGTCCAATTGTTTCTCTGCTTTTACTATTTTAATTAGCAGAAAAAATGCTACTTCTTTGCTAATTTAACCGACTTTGTATCTCCAATAATAAAAAAGTTAGCAATGGTGCGCACTTAATTTGGTACACCCTGTATAGGGTTGTAAAGTCAATAGTTTTAAAGTTAAATTAAAAATTAAATTACTGTGTTTTTTCAATTATTGCTTAGTTTGTTTATTTACTTACTTTCCTAGTGTAAACATTTAAATATAAACAATCTTCGGAACCTACGATCTCCTTAGTCAGGTCATCTCTGGAAATAGAGGAGTTACCAACGCAGGTAGCATCTTTTACACCCCTCCATGGATCGATCGGTAATGGAGGCTGTATATATAAAAAAAAATCCGTGTCAGTGACTCATCGTATAGAGACCTCCGGGCTCGGCGATGTCATATAAAATAAATTCCAGTGGCGTGTGCATTCCAAAAAATAATAGATGATGAAATTTCGTCGCAGCGTAGTATAGTTTTTTATAAATATAAATTTATTTCATTATCCCTTAAAACCTGATCTTATAAGACGTCGGCCTTGTCCACTAGAATTTCTTAGTCCTTGCGAAAATCCATCCATAAATGCCTACCTTAAACTTAATATTTAGAACTTGCCATACCTTCTCAACTGTATGTCCATTATTGAGTCGGTGTAATACATATTTTTCCTATTTTCCCGAAACTCCCGTATTTTTTCCAAATATTTCCGGCGCCATACAATAATTTATTTTTTCAATTCGTAGGCTTTAATTAATTTTTTTTTTGTAGGCAGACAACTAGTTGAAGGTTCGCTAATATCCATAGTTTACTCTATTAAAAATAGATTACATCTCTAAATAACGTTTAATAACGATTTATATGCATAAAACATTATCTATGTGAACGACCCATGTATACTACGAAAACTAAAAAAACAACTAACAAATCTATCTATAAATGAATAATAAAAACACAAATTATTCAAGCAGTGCGAAAACCCTGCCGACAAGCTTATTTTCAAATCTTTGAAGTTGTGAATTCGGTCTCTGTGTGTTGCCACATTTATTTGCTCTGCGATCAGAATCCCAGTATTAGAATCGCCGTGCTATTTTAAATGTATTTAGCTGATTGCGGCTTATATGACAACGTCGCCTCTTAAGTTTACTGTATTTGTAGCAGTAAAGATTATTATATGCATAAAAACATTTATAGACAATGTTCAAAAAGTCCCGGACCGGTCAATTATTTAGAAAATGGCGCACAATATAAAAAAAACTTCCGGTACAAAAGTTGTAGGCCTCTAAAAAATCTGTAAAACTAGGATACATGTAACTATACAGGGTGCCTCAAACAGTCATGGTAAACAAAACTTTGGTTTATTTAAATGGAATGACCCCTTTTTAATCACAATAATACAACAGGTAAGATATTACCTACATTTTGCATTTTTACAAGCTGGTACCAGAATGTTTTGCGTCACTGTCATAACAATTTCTGAAACTGTTTCTCAACGAAAGGGAACGTATAACTTTACTAAACTTGGTTCAGCCAGTAATCCTGCAAGATGGCCGACATGTCATGTGACAACAGTCATATTTCAGCTATTTAATTTTTAGTAAGAATAATATTGGCAGCAATACAATGGCGAGCAGCTGTTTATGGTCAGAACCGCACTTAAAATTGTAATAAAATATGTTAATTTCCATAATAATGAAAATAATTTTTTTTAAATATACAGGGTATTCCTTAATAACCTAGTAATATTTCGGGGTGACTTCTCATGATATTTTTAGGAGAGAAGTTTATCTGAACGTATGCCCGCAACGGCCACATTTTTTTGCTACTAGGTGTTTCTATTTTATACTATCTCTGAAAGTACTTAAGAATATTTTAAATTTTAGTATGTGTTAATAGGATATAAAACCACATACTTTATTTAGAAAGTAGTGCTCCACCAAGTGGCTTGCAAACATGTCTTCTGATAATTTTGTATAAAACAAGTAGTGCACTGCTGTCATTTTTTCGTATGCGTATTTTTTCTGTCATTAGGTGAAATAGCACTTTGAATCAACATTTTTTTTTCACTTTATTTATTTATTTACTGTTACACAGATTTACAAAGTAAATATTAACATTGTCAAACTATTATTAAAATTTTAAAACTAGTCGATATAAATACATAACATAATAAATGAAAATGGAAAGAACATACACTTTAGTGTATGTTACATCAGACATACATAACACACATATGAGTCGCAAGATTCATGAAGGACCGAAATACTTATCAATGGAATAAAAGCAATTGTATGTGAAGTAGGATTTAATTTCACATTTGAATCTGTTTATATTTACTATTTTTTTGAACAGGAGCCAGTGATTAAAAACTTTTTGAATGCTCTAAGCCGAAAGCCAGGAATGTGAATACTGCTCCTGCAATCCCGTGTAAAGTAGGAGTGAAATTTGTCCACTGTCCTAAACTTGTCATGATGTTTATCATTGATTAAATTATTGGAATTTCTCTCTTGTAAGAAAAGTAAACGTATAATTAATAATAATAGGTAAAAACATTCTGTTGAACTTGTCTAGTAAATACACAAGAACTGAGAGCAAAAAATGGTACACAAAAAGGATCAAAATATAGGTAGTAAAAAAAATGGCAACATAAAATTAGCTCTACTCGTCATCATCTGTTGAGTTCAGAATACATGTCGTATATTTCGTTTCTTATCTCCATGCAGAGGTTTTTAGGTGCTTCATCAGTTAAATATTTTCGTCTGGGTCGTTTCAAAACCAGTGTGGATTCCTGGCATCTATTTTTGTATTTTCGTACCGATTCAATTGATATTTGCAAGGCTTTGGCAGTTTCCTAAAATTAATGTGGCACTATAAATATTTAATCATTTACCGAAACAAAGCAATTTTTCAATATAACTTTTCCAAACCGACAGCCTATATCAGAATCTACAGTTGTAAGAACAGTTCAAAGATTCGAGGAAACCGCGTGTTGTAGAGATAAAGTTCGTTTCGGAAGACCAAAATCAGCAACTAGTGATGAAAGAAAATTAGAGACATTAATTCATTTTGTTCAGGATTCATATTTGTCGTTGAAAAAAGCTGCTACCCAAGTTGATGTATGTTTTAAATCAGTTAGAATTATTTTAGAAAACAGTAATTTTTACCCCTATGAAATAACTTTAGTCCAGGAATTATCAGAAGACGACAACATTCAGGTTAAACGGGAATGTCAATCGACATAATTGTCGTTATTGGGCTGATCAGAACCCACATTGGATGAGAGAAACACACACTCAACACCTCCAAAAAGTAAATGGGTGGGCCGGTATTATTGGCAATAGATTAGTGGGACCTTTTTTCATAAAGGGGAATTTGAATGCGGTAGGGCCACTATTACGACATACGTGGTTTCAGCAGGAGGGAGCTGATCCTCATTTTGGGCGAGCTGTAAGAGTTAACTTAAATTATACTTTTCCTAACCGCTGGATAGGGCGAAGGGGCCCCATAGAATGGCCCGCTAGGTCGCCAGAGTTAACACCCCTTAATTATTTTCTCTGAAGACAACTAAAAAATAAAGTGTATGTGACAAAACCTGCAGATCTGAACGAATTGAGAAGAAGAACTATTAAAGAATGTGAATCTATTAACCAAGAAATGTTACAAAACGTCATCGACAAATTTTATTATAACTTAGCCCATTGTCAAACTGTGGGAGGGGGACATTTTCAACATTTAATTAAATAACGACTTACTTAAATTTATTTTTGTTCTTGTGAATTTGTTATTAATTTTACTGTTTGTATTTAATTTAATTTTTATTAATTTTTTAACAAAACTTACGTGGGTACATTTAGTACAATTTTTGTTTTTTTTCACAGTTTTAACGCAAAACATTCTGGTACCAGCTTGTAAAAATGCAAAATGTAGGTAATATCTTAACTGTTGCACTTATGCCCTTTAACTCAAATTATTTCTTAAGCTAATGGGTTTAGCCAAATTAGATGCTTCATAATTGTTGTTTAGAATGTTTAGAGGAATCAGAAAACGTGATTAAAAAGGGGTGATTCCATCTAAATAAACCAAAGTTTTCATAGATTTGCTGAAAATTTGAGGAACATGAGCATAATAAGTATGTGTATAAACAAAAAATATCCATTGCTAGATATTATATTTATTTATAATAATATAATTATATAATTACAATATTTTTGAATTTTATATGAAATTATAGTTATTTTTTAATAAGTGCATTATATGTTTAAACTTAATAGTTTCCGAGGCATCGACATTTTTGAAATTTTACAACTTCTAGCTAGCGGTTTAACTTAAAGTACTATATTTCGACTTTCGAGTTACATCCGGTTTAACCGGTTCAGACTTTTGAGAAGATAATAAAATAGTAAGATAGTGATATGTAAGTATAGAAGCTGCCAAAGTTCAAGAATGTTATTTTTCAAAAGTCGATATCTCGGAAACTATTAAGTTTAGACTTATAATGCATTTAATTGTAATTTTCTGTGAAACCCAAAAATATATTAAGATATAAAAAATATGTATGTTCACGTTGTCCCGCTTTTGTGATACACCCTGTATATTCGAAAATAATCTCAAAATGTAGTCCTCTATCATAGCTGTAGCAGATCAAAATCTGTATCTCTAATAGTATGGAATTGGCCAAGAAAGCTGAGTTACAGGGCCCTGGTAGACTATAATAGTATAACATAAAAAAAAATAGATTGCAACAAAAGTACGCTTACTTACTTCTGCACCACTTTCCCTGTATCAATAATAAACAATCTACTTTTTCCTCCCAGGTATTATCATCAAAAATACGCAAAATTTTCAAAGCAAATTGTGAACTTTTCCGTCAAAACGAGAGGGTGTTATCATAAATAAAAAAGTTTCCACAATCTCTTTTTATGAAGAGATTTACATCGAGAAAATAAACTTCACCCTGGCGGAAACCACTGAGAATAAACATAATAAAAGTAAATTTGAGGCATGCAGCAGCAAGTCCCTGTAGACTTACCTATATAAGGATCTTATCATATATGAGTTGGGGATGGAATAACAATTTAAGTTTGATTTTCTTGATTTTTTAAACTAGGGGATGATCGACCCCAAACAAATTTATTTTTTTATTAGGTTGTAGAGATACATTGTATAATTTGCGGACCTGTATATTGTGTTTGCAGGATCCTGCAATAATGGGTGAGGCTCTAATAATTTATAAGTTAAAGTTGGAAAGTAATACCCATTTACAAAAACAAAGAAATAAATTGTGCTGAGAACTACAGGCCGATAACTATCCTGAATGCAATGAACTGTTTCAGAGGTGTATTACAAAATGTTAAATATTTTATCCTTAAACAGATAGAACTCTTTATGTATACATTGAGAGCCATGTCTCTGATATGACGCAGACCGACATATGAGTGCCCCAGGGATCTGTGCTGAGACTACTGTTGTTTCTTATTTTTATTAATGAAATCTCAAATTATATCCATTACATTAAAGTCATTATGTTTGCTAATGATTCATCAGTGGTGGTCACGGCACGGAGTCTTGATGGGCTCGAAAACCTCGTGTTGAGTATCGTCGATAATTTTTGTAAAAGAGACAAGATCAGTTCAGAACGTTTAAAAGACAGTGTTGGTTAATTTCAGATGTAGTACTAATTCAATATTAATAAATGTGAAGTCAGTGAGTGCTGCGGAAAGCTACAAATTTTTGGGCTTGCATGTGGATCAATTCTCCTAACATGGGAATCCCATGTGGACATGTTGCAAAAAAAATGCAGCACTGCATAGCTTGCCATTCTTCAACTAAGGCGCCTAGAAGGGATACTGTTGCAGGTACATTTATTTATTTTTTGGTTTATAGTCATCTCAGCTATAACGTGATACTCTGGAGAAACTCGGTTGGCCCTAGGAGAATATTTATAATTTAAAAGCGGGTGATTCGTCTTATTTATGGATTGATAATGACGGATAGCTGTAGACCCTTGTTTCTAGATAAAGATATTATGACATTCATACGTATATACAGTGTGTGTATAAAGTCTGGAAACGGCTTAATAACATCACAATTTATTGGCCGATTTAAACCAAATTTGGTACAATTGGGTAAGAGGATCTGACGCATCGAACGACGATATTGACGTTGTTGTCAGCTTTTTAGTTTGTCTGGAATTCTAACGAATTTTATATTTATAAATGTAACATCCTGTATATTTTTCATTTACAGCTTTCACTTTACATTTGTTACACTTTTGGTATAACATACTTTGTTCCTAATATCAGTAGTTTTCGAAATAGCGAGTACAATTTAGAAAAAAATATTTTTTATATTAAATGTTCAACTGTTTTCCCTGTACTGCTTGATAGTGTACTAATTGAAAATAAAATTTTTCAATTGTGTTGTAAATCATTTTTGGCGATATTAATTTAAATTCGTCCAAAATTCGACGCTGCAAACCGGCCAAATTTTGAGGTTTTGTGGTATAAACTCTGTTCTTCAAGTGTCCCCATAAAAAGTAGTCGTTAGGCGACAAATAAGGTGACCTAGGTGCCCACTCGATTGTACCACTTCTACCGATCTACCTATTCGGGAAAGTGTTCAAAAATTCGCGCACGTTTCAATTAAAATGAGGAGGAGCTCCGTCCTGTTGGAAGAATGTACTTGCATAATTTGGACCCATTACATTTCGTATAGTAGGCACTATTTGCGTTTCCAAGAGATCAAGGTAAAGTTGTGATGTCAAATTTCCATCAATAATAAATGGACCGATCTTGTGGTTACCCAGAAGCCCAGCCCACACATTCAATTTTCCAGGGCGTTGTGTATGACCTTCTCTCATCCAGTGGGGATTTTCATTTGCCCAAAACCTACAGTCGTGTCTATTGACTTTACCATTTAACATAAATGTTGCTTCCTCCGAAAATACTATAAATTTGAAAACCTGGTTATTTTGGTCAAACCTTGACATCATGATATCACAAAATTAAATACTTCGCTCATAATCATCTTCTGATAACTCTTGAACCACATGTATTTTGAAAGGGTGATATTTATGTTTTAATAAAACATTATGAACGGATTTGAAGCAGACGTCACTTACTTGAGAAACTTTTGTTAATGAAGAAACAGAAAATACTGGCCCCATTTTATTTATTAAATTACGAAGAAAAAATTAGACTTCTAAACGGAAATAAGTTTAAAAAGAAAACTAAGCGATTTCTGGTGGGTAAATGTTACTACTCAGTATCGGGATTTTTAAATGATGGAAATGAATTATCTATATAGCAATTTTGCCTGGTAGTATATATTATGCAGTAACGTGTTCACCCATTTTAAATGGCTGTTTATGCAAGTACAAATAAAGAATTTTGAATTTTTGAGTTAAGAATTTTATACATATGCTGCCTAATACTGTATTATAGGGTATATTTCAGAAAAATAATTTCGCATATTATACCTGGAGGCCCAAAAAAGTGTGATACCATAAAAACTAATTTTTTTAGTTTCGGCAAATAAATCAACAACAACGTTGACACATAAACGTTTGGGGAAAAATTGTTGAGGAACATGTACTGATGGGCTCACGTTTTTAAACGGTCAGCTTAACGGCCAAATGTATTGGAAATTTCTGACAAACTACTAAGATTGCTCCAAAATTTACATCCAAACATCTTTAATATATGGTTACAATTGGATGAAATCGCAGCTCATTTTTCACAAGTTCCAGTCCTGTTAAATAACGGGTAGGAAAGTCCATGGATTAGGAGAGGAGGACAAGCTATTTGGTCTGTGAGGTAGCTCGACCTAACAAAAATTTATTTTTTTCTCTAGGGATATACAGCGTGTCCAGAAAAGTTATTTCACGAAAAAAAGTTATTCTTTATAAAAAAAGTCTGCTTAATGCGCAAATAATATTGACATATTAAAACTTAAGATATCATGTACAGGGCGGCAAAAAAATATGGAAACACAGAATTACGTTAAGAAGGAAGTAACCTCAATTTTTATTTTAGAGCAAATTGTTACAAGAAAACTTTACTAAGGACTACAAAACGTGGTCAGATACAATTTTTCGTTAAAATATTTTAATTTACAGGGTATACCATCAAAAAAACGTTGAGCATTCATTACCTCTTGTTGGAAACCAATTACGTAAAAATATAATGTGAGATTATTTCATGTTCTAAAATCAACCTATCTACCTATCAGGAATATTAAAAACATTTGATTTCCTTACAGCAAAAATAAATTGTGAATGTGAATAATAAACAATATCTTAGCAATTACATTATACAAAGGATCTAAAAACAGATAGTTTAAAGTGAAAAATTATGTCTCCACATGCCCCTCTTCTTTTTCCATGCAAACTATAGTACGCCTTTTAATTTCTCTTACTGTCGCCCGTATCATATTGGGAGTGATTTCTTGGACACAGTTTGTTATTACTGCTTCAAGATGGTCAATATCCTGAGAAGGTCTATGCCCATACACCATTTCTTTTAATCGGTCCCATAAAAAGAAGTCCAGGTCCAGGGGTGTGATGTCAGCCAAGGAATATTTGAACGTCTGCCTATCCAACTGTGCGGAAATACTTCATTCAAATACCCAGTTACTGTCAAGCACGTATCCAGGGGGGGGGGGGGGGCCGGCCCCCCTCCGAAATTCCGAAATTTGAAAATTTGTTCCATTTGAGGTTTTTCATAGAAATTTCATTAGTACTGATTTAACTTTTGTTATTAACAGGTATTTTTTGTTGAACATTAAAAATGCTCAAACTTCTTTCAAACATAGTAGCTGTTTATTGTACACCTTGTACTGCATCTTTTTATTGCACTATAAATAATAATAGATTAAACGTCACATAATGATTTAAGTTTTAATGTGTGATTCGCTTTGCTTTGAATTAATTAAAATAAGTCCACATTTTTAAATGATTTTCGTCCTTGAGCCCCCCCCCCCGAAACGAATTTCTGGATACGGGCCTGGTTACTGTGTTAGTACTATGGCGTGGGGCTCCATCATGTTGATACTAAATTGTACGTCTTATATTTAGTGGCAGTTCGTTAAGAAATTGAGACAACTGGTTCCTTAAGAAGTCCAGGTAAATGGCAGCATTTATACTTTGTCGGAAAAAGTATGGTCCAACGATTCGATCATTAAAAATGCCACACCAAACATTGGTTTTAAATAAATATTGACTACGGCAGTCGATTATAAAATTTGAATTGTTGTCACTCCACCACCGACAATTTTGGGAGCATACCACGCCGTTGGAAGTAAACATGGCTTCTTCTGTAAATAATATTTTCCTTGCAAAAAAAAAAGGATAAACTTCACACTCGCCTTGGAACCACGCGCAATATAAGAAACGGGATTCAAAATCTCTAGAAAGAAGCGTGTGAATGTATTTCCGTTTATATGGATGAAATTTATTTATTTTTAAAATATTACTAGCAGTAGACATTTTGACGTCAACTGGAATAGTTTTTGACAATTTTCTTAAAGAAATTTTCGGGTCTTCGATAACCGCTTGCATTACATTGAGTTGCTTTTCTTCTATTGTCGACCATTTGTTGTGTTGTTTCTTAAATACATTTTCGACGGAACCAGTAGCTTTAAATTTAAATATATTTCAACGAAAAGTTGTATCTGACCACGTTTTGTAGTCCTTAGTAAAGTTTTCTTATAATAATTTGCTCTAAAATAAAAATTGAGGGTACTTCCTTCTTAACGTAATTCTGTGTTTCTATATTTTTTTGCCGCCCTGTACATTATATCTTAAGTTTTGATATGTCAATGTTATTTGCGCATCAAGCAGAACTTTTTATAAAGAATAACTTTTTTTCGTAAAATCAACAATAAAGAAATTTCTCATATGTCTAGAACTTTTCTGGACACGATGTATATTGAACCCCGAAGAAAACATGACGCGACTGGATTTACACTCGTGTATGTTTCGTTATATTTCTTCATGTATAACTACATGTGGCAACTTCACAAAAATGTAATACCTGAATATTCATAGCTGGAAAAGTTAATACCTTAAAGAAATACATAATGTGTATAAATTGATAGAATAGAAAATTTTCTAATTTTTTCGTATTTTTACCTGTCCGTTTCTTTTAACGCTACCAACTGATTTCATTGTCTCCACAACCTGACCTTCTTGTTTTGAAAGAAAATACTGTGATTCAGTGCGCTTTTGGCAACGAAGGCAAATGTTTTTGGATTATTCAATAATAAATACTATAAGTAGTTTAATTCAAATCTGCTTTTTAATAATATTTTGGAAATTTTAAAATAATTGCAATTACAAAAATTACTTGTTTAATAGTCAAAGGTATGTATAATTGATGAGAAAAATTAGTTTAAATTATGTGATGCTTGAACCCCTATCTTTAACACCTTGTATAAAATATCCTTAGATCCCTTATCATAAATGTTACATAATTCCGTTGTTCCAAAAAAACGTGTCAAGTGTTTTTTAGGTATTTTTTAAAGGCTGGAATTTTTTTTTTTAGTTTTTAATTTATTGTTCTTAAAATAATAAAGTAAATTAAATAAACTTTTAGTCAAGTATAGACGACACTAATACGAACCTAAATATGCAAAAAAAATGCTTGTCACATTTAAAAAAAATAGAATTTTATGTTATCACACTTTTTTTGGGCCACCCTGTATCTGCGAAAGTATGTTGCTAAAACATGCCCTATGATAGAGTATAAGTCGGTATATGAATGAAATTCCCTAATTAATTCATATAGAAATTATAGACGCTTGACGCACTATTGCAGGACCTTGTAGATGTAAGTACAGTGGCGCAACCAGAAAATAAGTTCGGGAGGGGCTGGAAAAAGAATAGCGCCGCAGGTGAAAAAATTTTGGGTGCCACGCCCTTTTTTCAATGATGATGCTTGGTTTTCAAGTAGAAAAAATAAAAAACACAACAAAAAACACAAATATAGCTAGACTCGTTTCAATTCTTGTGTAATTTTAGGTAGTGATAAGTCTATTGTTATTGTAAACAGGTAGTTAGACGACCCGAGCTAAGCTCCCCCTGGTTGCGCCACTGTGTAAGTATCTACCTATTAATACAATGCAAAACTAAATCTAAATAACCCTAAAAGTAAGAAATATTACCTTAAATCTCAGTTCACCGATAGGTGGTTTACCATAAGGTATTCCGAAAAACTGTAAAAAACTATCACCGTCAAGATTTTTTCCAAAAGTCCCCTTAAGTTGTCCGTCTTGGGTTGTTGCAATGGGTGCTGTAACTGGTTCTGTAGTCCTGCAATCAATACTAGTATCTGCAGGCAATTACATTAAATCGATTAAAAAAACTTACATCTTAGAAGAAGCAACACTATAACACACTTTTTGTTGCGGCTCTCTTTGTCACAGATTGTTGTTAATCTGTCTCTTTCGGATCACTCCGCACCTTCAGTGAATAAACCAATATACTTTCATTTCATGTTACCGTATTTGTATGACATGCATTTAAAGACAGTTGTGCATGATCGATGGAATGTTCTAAAAAGGGTAACATATATTTAACTTTTTTTAAATAGATTGTTTGGAGAAGTATATCAGTATTACTTATTCGTTATACGTTCTATCGTTCATAGTTGCTAGGAAACTGTTTCGTTTATTAACCGTTCGAGGAAATAATAATGTATAACTTTTGCTACTTTCACCCGCTATACTGACCATGATAAATTAATATCTAGTTCAATTCCTCAAACAAATTATTTCTTCATCGCTTTGTCTGTAATTTTGGCCGTTATATATAACATAGGATAAAGTAGTTTTTTTTAGGACTAGTCATAGAGTTGTGCAAACTAAATTTCCAACCCTATTTTAGGCACTGTTCTGTTAGAACTAATGAGCTTAAACGCCGCTGAAAAAATTTGAAAGTTTCGAATATCTTCGGATATTATCCGAAGAAAATACGAAAATTAGCAAATTCGTTTTTAGTTTTTCCTGATTTCATTTGTTGACATTATTTCAGATAAATATCACGTATTCATTGGCACTTTTTCTCTTCTACAAGCTGACATAATTTTAAATTCGTTTTCGGGCCACCATCTTCAACTTCATTTTTTCGAATACGGACCTGAAATGTTATTGCATATTTTTGATTCTCATACCCCTAAAACCTTTTATTTATTGTCTCTTGAACGCCATTCGGATATTTTATTGCTTTGACATTCGTTAGCAAGGTTTTTGGATTTTTACAAATACTATCCCGGTGAAAGTCAAAACAAAAACATATTGTATAAACATTCTTAAATAAGGGACTAATAATTAGAAACGAAATAACAAATATACTCTAATGAAGTAGCCGATACTTGATGGAAATTCATCATTATAAAATAAATAAATAACACTCAGGTTATAATTTCCACTATCACTTTTAATTTGCCATAACAATTGTTTCGACACACAGTGTCTTCTTCTAGATGGACTTTACTGACTAGGATTAGTAATTTACAAGTGTGTTTTCCAAATAAATTAAGGTGTTCAATAAACTAATAAATAATAATCCAATTAAGTAAATTATAAACCATTAAGAGATTGGGTTAATAGTAGGTGATACCTAAACTTAACAACTGACAAATACAGGGTGTAATCTATAAGTTTAATAGTGGGGAACCGTTTAGGTCTAGTTGGTCATTTAATAGTATGTTGGATTTTTTATATTTGTTAATTTCCATTGATTCTAATAAATTTAATTTGACGGATTTGTTTTCTTGGTACACTTGTAAATTATTAATCTTAGTCAGTAAAGTCCATCTAGAAGAAGACACTGTGTGTCGAAACAATTGTTATGGCAAATTAAAAGTGATAATAATATATATAGTGGAAATTATAACCTGAGTGTTATTTATTTATTTTATAATAACAAATATCTCTGAGGACACCCTGTATAAATGGACTGCCGCAGCGTTCCACTCTCATAATATCTGGCGAAGCCTTAATGTCCCTTAAAAAGTTTCTAAAACTAAAATTTGGTTGGAAATTTACCATGTATCATCTTAAATGATATTCACTGTATATTTTAAAATTACCTGCAATATTTTATCCTGTTTGATTTGCCTTTAATTAAAGGGGTTATTACCGTCCACAGAACGTACACGTTGCCTCCAAGGGGAATACTTTCAAATATTTAAATGATGAATTGAAAATGAGTGGCAGCAGGGCGATAACTTAGTCTTGCGAGGGAAGTTTTGAATTTCAGCTTTTAAATAAATCTTTGTGTTTAGTTATGGTTCCTTTTGATACTTTAAAATCTAGATATATTATGGAATAGAATACACGAATGTATACATACGTTAAGCAACTTTATTCTTATAAGCAGCTTTGTGTACAGTATACAGGGAAAGGTACATATGAAGACGGTCGAATATCTCTGGAACCGCTGCGCTGATTAGATTTTATTGAAACTTATTATACAGCGGTAGCAATGCGGTGAAAAAATGATACAGAGAATATTGTCAAATCTTTTTATTCAGAAATGATATCAGTATTATTTTTTTTACGCTATACATCGAGATACAAAAACGTAAAGCTGTATTCTTCTCTTCCTTTCCTCCTCCTCACGTTCCTGTTTCTCCTGGATCGACCTCGGTCTTTTCCGAAGCGACTGATGGAGACGGACTGGTCGGTCTGGGGAGAGAATTGGCTCTCGGGGAAGACCCGATACTATGGGCTTCCACCTAGAACCAAACCAAATTTATTAAATAAAAATGTTAACAATTTCTTATAATAAACAACTACATGTTATGTTATATTTAAACTTTTATGATTTCCTTTATTTAATCGGTTAGTATCCAACCTAAATTATTTTCTTAAATCTTCGTGACATTGACTTTCATTCAGAGTGACGATATGCCAGTTCAAGCAGGTATATTATTTAACCGTTTGTTTCAACTTGATTTATTTGTTGTTAATGCACACTTAGATAGATTTGTGAAATCAAGTGTGTGGCGTTCATTGATCATTGGTCATTTTGTCTGTAACCTCTCTAGATCGCTCCACCATGTTAGTATTTCTATTTAATGTATATTATTTTTGATTAAAATAAAATCCTGTTAATTTATTTACTTATATCATTGTTTGATTTCCCAAATTTTCGTTAGTAGGTGGTGTTCTATGGCAAACTCTTCAGAATCATCCAAAATATTTAGTACATATACTTGAAACAGTTTTAAGAGGGTTTGCATGCAACACGCTCTATATTATAGTTCATCAATAATATTTTCGCCAAAAATGTAACTTCCGGTGCATAATCTGCCACTACGAGTCACTGGATCGGAAAGGCAACAAATACTTGGGCAATCAATGCTAGAACCAGAGAATATCCCGAGACTCTACCCAGTTGGCCTGCACAAATTAGTGCAAGGAACTAGGATCAATGAGTGGGTGTAATACCAAGCTAGAGTAAGCGCAATGGGCCAATCCTAACTGAAGCGCATCTGGCACTTCCTCCAAATCTCTCTAGACGCACAAGGGACTGGCTTGGCAAAGGCTCAACATAAAATATGCTTGGAAAGGGCGAAGAGCTTGTACTATCCACTGTCTTTTCCTCCGAATTTGTATGCAACTAGCAAAATTTTCATATCTCACATCTTGGACGAGTTGAACTTACCTATATGGATGAGCGTGCCGAATTTCTGAAACCTACTTCCCTCGTTTGTCTGTCATTTTGCTTCGAAAACACTAACAATTTAGCATTTTTCCCAGTCTAAATCCGAATCAATTTAGTCAATAAAACGCGGAAAAAGGGTTTTTGCCATGGAGATGGAGTGAGTGTGGTATTGGTAGCAGCCCTCCATCTACAGTCATATTTTTTGGCGAACTTTATCCCTTTTTATCGTATTCTGCATCCTCCAAAATGCGGGGTTGCGGGGATGGGCATAGGTTTCAGAGCTGCGGCACCACCATTCAAGAAACGACCAAAATCCTTATTGTAATGCAATGATGATTTACTCAATTCGAGAATACGCATACAGGTAGCAAAGGGTTCTCAAGCATCATGTGAAGGAGCGACGGCAAATCCCATTTATATTATAGAAAATAAAATTCTGGCCCACTTCAAAAATGGCTAAACGACTGGAAGATTAAGGTAAATGACGCCAAAACCCAAGCCATCTTCCTTTCCAAGGCGCGAACTAACTTGCCCGAAACTATGGAAAAATTTTAGAACACCAGAATCCCATGCATGGCAAAATAGTGCAAATTACCTAGGTACGTGCTTTGGCGAGAAGATGTTCTGGAACGCCAATGTTGATCAGCGGATACAAAAAGCCAACCGTCAAATTGCAGCGCTGTACCCGCTGATCAACAGAAAAAGCAAATTGTCCACCCGAACGAAACTTAGTCTATCTAAGATGATAATACCGGCCCTGCTCTACGGCGTCCCAAATATTTCAAAAAAAGTAATAGTTAACGCCCCCAGATACACACCAACAAGAGTACTTCACCATGACTTACAGACGGACACAATACACGACCACCTAGTAAAACAAATATGAAACTATTACAAAACGACGGAAGCTTCAGAAAACATTTTAATCACACAATCTCACATACATGCACAAGGACGCCGTATAGACCCCCTCCCACGTGACTGGCTATCACCCTAGGAATGTACGCCCACACATGACATTGTAAAACAAACAAAAAAAGAAATAAATGAATAAAAAAATAAATAAATGAATAAATAAATTTAAAAAAATAAATGAATTAACAAACAATGAATCACAATAAAAACATACAAAGGCATAAAAATATCTAATAATCATCACAAAACGATTTAAAACCAGCTAGCTAGTAGCCCACAGTCAATCAACAGGAAAAAAAGGCGTTGCCTATTCTCAAATTGAATAATCGTTCCAGCAAAAAAAAATTTCTGGTGCAATACCGATCCGCGGTGGCACCATAGTGAGAATAGACATGTTACCTTCTTTTTCGGCAGATTTAATCCTGGGATCATAAATAATAGAGATTCCAGGATAGCAGGTAGATTGCCGTTTTTATTGCTCGGCATGAAATTATTAGATAAAAGGACGACTTATTATTTATTGCAACATCATCTGGACTCATTCTTAATTCCAATGCAGTGATCTGGTATCGCGAAACTCTACCAATAATACAAAAAATAAATTTCAACTATATTCAGTACGTACTCTTTTATAAATCTCCATGCACAGCGAATTCAAAAAGCTGGCGACTTAAATTTGCAAGATTCTCGTATAGATCCCGGTTTGATATAATAAAGTTATTCGAGCAAGCATTTCTTGCTGCCTCATTTTCAATTCACTTTTCGAGAAATAAAAAGCGTCTCGACTCGAGGAGCCGACCGAGATACAAATGTTTTTATTTTTACACAAATCTTCTGCATTCTAAAGATAAGGGCTTTATTGGCACCGGTATTTCATTTCAATATAAAAATAGAAAAACCGAAAAATATTTTTTTCATAAATAAAATTACTTTGTATGTATTAAAAAAAATGGGATAAATGCTACAGTTGTTGGCCATGTGATAGTTAATGGACATTTCAGTATTTTTGGGAAAACTAACAATGCATTGCAACAATAAGTTGGTTAGTAATTTTGAGACAATTTGGGCAATATCTGTCCACGTGCTGTCAAAATTAGAAATTAAACGTGTGTTTATTGGTCTATGTTTTCTATTGAAATTTCTTTATTTTAGCCGAAAGCAGAGTCCAAAAAGTTAGTTCAAAAAACTAGATTGATAGTAAAAATTGATTGGTGTTGTTATTACATGCTAATATAATGTTTAATAATCGATATTTTGCTTTTAGGATGTAAAAATTTTAAGCATTAAATTTTCACTTAGTCCAACACTAGCAACTAGTAGGTGCAAAAAATTAGCAATTTTAGTTATTGGCCGCTAATGGCCAATAACTGTAATATAATTTATAATGTCAACGGGATTTCAATTATTGGCGTAGGCCAATACATACATTTTAAGGGTGGCCAATGAATATAAAACTGCGAATTAATAATAAAATATATTTAAAAATAATGCAGTTTAGCATTGGAAATAACTGATGTAATAACAAATTTATATGATATAATTTTGCAAAACATGATACTAAAAATTATGATTTAATGCATAAGATCGTTTATAGATTTAAGCAACAGATCGTTTATAATAATTATAATCAATCATATTACTTATTACACTGACAAGTTTTACTTCTTGTTATTAAGCTTTTGTTTTATTTAATGACAATATCCGGAAACTCTTTTTGGAATACCTTTCATAATACCTAGTAATTTGAACAAAATGGTGACTTATTGAATAAAGTGAACTTACCTGATGAAATTATCGTTGTGAGTGCTAAACCTAACACAACAATAAATTCTGGACCGGGTTCTTGTGTAAATACATCTTTGTCGCTAAAATCTTTTTTAGTGTGAACTAATACCCCCTATAATATAGAAAGGCAGAAAAAGGAAAAAAGGCAGAAAAAGGAAGACTGAAAAAAAAAACCGATAAATAAAAGCCCTCGAAGGAAAGAAATTAAAAAAAAAACGGGATGAAGATAAAGAAAAAACATTAAAACGTGAACCAAACCCTTAAATTATTTGAAGACCGCCTTTTCTTTACCAAATCTAATAAAGGTTTATACTACCAACCAACTGCTGATTCTGTTAAGATCAGCTTGGACAATGAAAGTAATAAGAACACTGACTATCGACACCGCCTTTATTTGCTTGCGCCAAATATAAATTGTTTACTGTATTTCTCATAGGTTGCGTGGTTCAAAATATGACAGTTGAAATAAAAGGCTTTTTCTCACACAAAATATATCTATTTACTTCTGGTAATTTCATTTACTCATCTTCACATCAGTTCTGCTTAGCAGCAAATGCTTTTTTACTTTTACAACTTAGTATGGTAACTTCTTACTGAATTAAAACAGCTATACATTTTTACTTTACTAACATTACATCACTAAACAAACAATAGTATCGGGACACACTACTGTATTCTTAAACCCTCGAGAATTTATCGTATCTACGAACTTGAGACTGCTTTTTACAATACATAAACAGGACTCGTGTCGTGGTATAATAACTACGTTATTCTACCTTCAGGCATTCACCGCGAATTGACCACGTTATTTCAACAGATACCTATACGGAACTTGAGTTGGGGTGTAACAATCACATTAGTTACACCTTCAGGATACAATACCGCGAATTTTCCGAACTACTATTTCATGGCTTGAATACCATAAAATCAACTAAACCCGCGCAAAATGCCGCGAGGAGACCGTGTGCTTTCTGCCAGGCGTGTTTCGGAACTCTACTTAAGTCTGGATATAATAATTACATTAGTATATCTTCGGTATAACACCGCGAACTGACCGACTTAATTACTTGGCTTGAGTGCCGTGAAAAAACTAAAAACTCGCGTAAACCGCGCAAGGGAAAACGCGAGCTGTTACAGATCTCTTCTGTCCGCCCGAAAACCTAAAACACGTCAAGTTTTACTTGCGATATATCGTCCACCTTCAGTGGCGTAAAAACCGCCCCCGCAGGCCCCGCATTGCGGGGGGCGCAGCAAAGCCAGGGGCGCCCTCAAGTCCCTTGATAAAAATAATAAATCAAATGAAAATCGACGAAAATAATAGTTTTATTATCACAAAATTAAAGTTAAAAATAAACAATAATTAATGAGATATAATGTAATATGAGTCGATATAAAATAAGGGTAACGTACTAAATCATAATTAACAATTTTAATAATTTAATATTATACCCCAATAACAGCATAAGATAAAAGCTTGTTGTCATTATTTTTACAACAAAAAATTATTCTTGGTTCTCTACAATACTTTATATCCTTCTATAATAAACAACGCTTACAAATGACAATATTTTTTACTATAGTGTGGAGGATTCAGGGGCGCACATGCCCTTAGCTACGCCACTGTTCATCTTCCTCGTACACAGTAACATTATGTCATACTGTTTCAACCCCTGCGCTCAGTCACGTAGGCTTATTCCGCCTTCAGCGACGCTAGAGGCTTGCTTTACTTCGGCGGATTCTCGGAATATAGTCTGGGTGATGTAAACGACGTATATTCTAGGAAATTGTTATTGGTTATACGTGTTAGAACTCCACTGTCTTGTCTTGTTTCCATGCGGATTTTTCGCCTCGATGCACCGCAGATACATTAAAAGATTGTAAACGGCGGCGTTGCCGTGCTTTCTCTACTTTGATTTGATACCGGTTTGTTGTTATTTAATTATGCAACTGGATAACTGAACCTTTCTCCAACACTGACAAAATGGAATTCAAATCTACAATTTCCAAAAAGGGAGGCAAAGTGCATATCAGGAATCAAAAAATTAAAACCTAGTCCGAAGTTGTGTTAAAGTTATCTTCATTATTTCTTCTGTAGATGTGGGAAAAGGCGGTTATTTAAAGATAGTAAAACGTCCTAAAAAAACTTGAATTGTTCTCCCACATTTCGAAGCAAGCTCCTAAATAAAAAAAAAGTAACGAAGGGGTTGTGCAATATTTTCCTCTTCAATATCACATCATCAAAAAAGGAATGCAGTGTAAAACGTTGTATAAGACTATATCACAAGAACTGTACCCAGAAAAGGCGTCCATCAAATGCTCAAAGGCAAGGCAAAGGTTATATTTTTCATCTCTGTCGATTGGGAGGCCAACTATTATAGCGCCATGGCCAATGACTATGCCGTCGGCAATATATTCTTAAAAACAAATTTAAAGATATTTCAACACTTCTTAAAGTAAAAATAATATTGGAATCAGTTTCATAAGAACTACTGCATGTTTAAAAAAAAAGTATATCATATAATGCATTTCTTTTGGCAAGTGGGAGTATAATAAACAAAACCCTCCTTAACAGGCCAATAACTGTAGCATTTACTCTAATACCTTTAAGTTACTACTGTATTTCTTTTGTCTAAAGCCCTGGTGACTAACTAATTACTAGCAAAACCACAAATAATTTAAACAAACTTACCTTTACTTCAACTTCCACGTTGCGGGCGAGTACTGCGGTTGTGATTTAGTACAGGTTAATATTAAATATTTTATAACCAATTATTTAAAAATTTAAAAACTTCTTAATAATTTTTCCAAAAACAAAGTAAAATGCAAAATATTTACATATATTCAAAAATATGGGGCATAGCCCCATACCACCACCATGTCAGCTAAGACTAATTTTCATAAACATTTAAGATTCTTTTTCATAAATATATAATTTTAATTTTTTTCTTAAATAGCTTAACTCGCTCATTTAAATCAATAAAATATAAAATAAAACCTTTTCCTTCATATTATTATGTATTCAATCAGTATATTATTATTCTATCAAAAATGTTTCTTCATCAATTTAAATTTTAAAATTTAATCAAAACTTCAATATTCTTAATAATTTTTCCAAAAACAAAGTAAAATGCAAAATATTTACATATATTCAAAAATATGGGGCATAGCCCCATACCACCACCATGTCAGCTAAGACTAATTTTCATAAACATTTAAGATTCTTTTTCATAAATATATAATTTTAATTTTTTTCTTAAATAGCTTAACTCGCTCATTTAAATCAATAAAATATAAAATAAAACCTTTTCCTTCATATTATTATGTATTCAATCAGTATATTATTATTCTATCAAGTCACGTATACGTCAAAGTGACAACATCGTGATTTTTTTTGCGCTAAGAAGTAAAAAAGAGTTTTTTCGACTAAAAGCGCTGTTGGGGATGAATCCCTCAAGAGAGAAGCCGGCCAAGCCGCCTATCCCGCCGGGGGACCCTATTGTCAATGACGATTTTTCTTCAGAAGAAGAGAGAATACAGGAGGAAGATCCTCCACTACCTTCAAGTTTAAGGGAGAAAATGGAAAGAAGAGCCGAACTTCAGGAGAAGAAATGGGCTAACGCGCTCCAGGAGCAGCACAAATCTTGGGAGAGAAAATTGGAGGAGGCAATTTTAAAAATACAAGGGGAAAAAGACGAGCAAATTTTGAGACTGTCAAAACTAAATAAGGATCTTCAATCTAAACTGGACAGGTATGAGAGCCAATCTCACACAAACACTAATACACTGCTAAACATGGACACAATTACAGAGAAAACACAAACACAAACATATAAACCAACAACAGAACAAAATACCGGGATTCAAAGTAACAATAACGAACAAAATACCGACATAGACATGCAAAGCGAGAACACTACGGAGGACGAAAATGACGGGCAAGAAGCATACAGAGTTATAAACAGGCAAAGAAAGAGGCAAGCGACAAAAATGACTAACAGTGACGCCAAGCGACAAAACTTACAGGATAAATTTCCGGCACTGAAGGAAGTAGAATCAGATAAACTGAAAGTGTTCAAGGCAACAAGCCAACCTAGTACCTCAAGTGCCGGAAATTCAGCACAAAAAACATCGATTAACAAAACTACAGGGAAAGCAGAAAGTGAACAAAAACCAAATTCCACAAACATAGATGAAGACGAATTAAAACAGAGAGTTCGCGTCCCCCCCATTATAATAAAAAACAAGAGCCTTTATACAAAGTTAACCAAATATTTTAAAACACAAAAGTTTGATTTTGGCAATGGAATCACGGTAGCAGAGGGCGTGAAAATACATCCGCCCACCCCTGTGGACTACCGTAAAATCCGTAATTTCCTGATCGACCAAAAAATTGAACATTTTTCCTATAAATTCGCTGAGGAAAAGGAATTACATGTAGTTCTCAGGGGTGTCCTTGAGACCTGGAGTGAAGAGAAAATCAAGGAAGATCTTGAGGATCTAGGTCTCACCCCTTCAAAGGTGATAAGGTGGAAAAGGGCCGATGGCACTGCCATGCCAATGGTGCTTGTTATGTTGCCGAAGGCAGAAAAAAGAATTTACACTCTTAAGTACTTAGACCATATTAAAATAAGAGTTGAAGCCCAAAGAACCAGACCACAAGTCACGCAGTGCCACAGATGTCAGTTATTTGGACACTCTCAGCATAAATGCACATTTGAAATTAAATGCCTGAGGTGCGCAAAAAATCATAGGCTAACAGAGTGCCCGAATCCTGACACCCCAACCTGCGCGAATTGTGGGGGAGAACATGCAGCTAACTCCAGGAAATGTAAAAAACATCCTGATACAAAAAAAGAAGAGCAACGAAATATTAACAACACAGAAAATAAAAATTCAAACAGAATAAGATCGAATTCAAATTTTACTTGGGGGCAGCAAAATAACGCCAATCTCAGGGAAAATAGCAATAACAATGACAACAATGTAAGAGAAAACAGTCAGGCACCAGGGGCATGGCAAGCTATTCTTCAGAAGTCAATGCAGTCGCTTCTAACCGAGTTTCAAGCTAAGTTGCAAATGGAAGTCCAAAATATGATGACGACTCTAACAAATGCGAATCGTTAATGACATTACAGGTAGAAGTTGCTTTTTTCAGCTTGGTGACAATCAATATAAACGGTATCAGGGGCAAGAAACTTGAAATTGTTGATTTTGTAGAGAGAAACGGCATTGACGTACTTCTTATACAAGAGACATGGCTGAAGGGTGAACGTTTTACGTTCCCTAATTACAATGTTTTTAGGAATGATCGAGAAATCAGACGGCTCGGGGGAACCATGATTCTTGTAAAGAAGAATGTGATTGCCCAAGTTGTGCCAGGTCCATCGAATTGTACCCATATCGAAGGTACTTTCATTAAGATAAAAACTAAAAATAAATGGCTAACTCTGGGTTCTGTTTACACTGGCCCCAATGTTAAATTCAATGAAAACTGTCTGGCAAAAATTTTTGACTGCCGTGATTCGATAATTATAGGGGGAGACCTCAACGCGAAGCACAGAGTTTGGGGCTGCCGCACGCAGAATCCGAGAGGTCTCACCCTGTATAATAAATCATTAACATATGATTATCATATATTGCCGCCGGAAGAGCACACTCATTATCAAACAGGATCGCTACCGGAAATCCTGGACATCTTTGTAATTAAAAACACTGGCAGAATATCTCAGCCAGTAGTTTTGTCAGAGCTAACATCAGATCATAGACCAGTTATGGTAGAATACGGCAATCCGGAGGAGAAGGGGCAAGGCTTCGTCTCAGTGACCAGGACAAACTGGAGTTTATTTAGGCGAAAGCTGGAAAACGACGAAGCATTGCCCCCAATTCAAACAAGGGAAGACATTGCAGTAGCAGTAGAAAATTTAACTACAAAAATAAATTCTGCCATGACTGGATCTTCGGAAACAAAGGTGTCCAGATTTTCAAAGCAGGGCGACTTAGGGCCTGAACTTTCTCAGAAAATTAAGAGTAAAAACAAAATTTTAAGATTAGCATATAGAACTGGCGACCCGCAGATCAAAGCTCAAGCGAATCGAGAGTCTCTCGAAGTAAAAAGGCTGCTAAGCGAAAAGGAATCGAGCCTTTGGCAAAACAAAATGGAAAATTTGAACACGGAAGATAATTCCGTGTACAAGTTTACAAGGGCACTGTTAAAAGGGGGAAGAAAACCTGTTTCCCATCTGAAAGACACCAAAAACAACAATAAAATCGCCTCTGATCCAAGCGAAAAAATTAAACTGTTCACAGAAAGCCTCCGCGAACAGTTTAATGAAAATGAGACAGGAGACCCAGAGAGAGATCTGCGAGTCGCCAGAACAATTGAAATTTACAAAGCAATGCAACATCCGCCAGCGGACCTGCAAAGGGTTACATCTGAGGAAGTTCGGACCATAATGCAGAACATCAATGCAAAAAAAGCGCCTGGCTTTGACGGCATACGGAACAAGGCAGTCAAAAACTTGCCAGAAAACACAGTAACCGAAATTGTAAACATAGCCCAGGCAATTCTTGAAAAGGGCTGCTTTCCGGATACTTGGAAAAACGCCAAGGTGGTATTAATACCTAAGACCGGCAAGGATCTTACATTGGCTGTCAATTATCGGCCGATAAGCCTCTTATCGTGCCTAGGCAAGATTATTGAAAAATTAATACTGAATCGGGTAACCGATTTTGTACTTAACAATAGTGTTTTACCACTAGAGCAGTTCGGTTTCAGAGCTGCTCATTGCACAGTGCGCCAAACAACAAGGTTGGCAACCAATGTGCTGAGAGGTTTTAATAGACGCATGTCCACGGGAGCAGTCTTTTTTGATGTCTCAAAGGCATTCGATAAAGTCTGGCACAACGGCTTGATACTAAAATTAATAAGATTAGGTATGCCAAACGTTTTAGTCAGTGTAATTATCTCTTACCTTGAAGACAGAACATTCGTGGTGTCATCAGAGAACACAATATCTGAAAAGACTCGAATCAGGGCTGGTGTCCCACAGGGTTCACCATTGGCTGCTATTTTGTACAATATATACACAAGCGACATCCCTAAACTACCACACACACAACTTTATCTCTTCGCTGATGATACTGCGATAACTACAACTTCAAGGGCGCCCTGGTTAGTAGTTTCACGCCTGCAACGTCATATCATGCTCCTTCAGAGCTGGTTGGACAGCTGGAAGCTTTGTTTGAATGCAGACAAAACCCAGGCCATCTTTTTTTCGAAAGCAAGAATCAATTTACCTGAAACCAGGGTAAGGGTTAACAATAAATTAATAGAATGGTCAAACAAGATAAAATATCTTGGATTGACTTTTGATAAAAAGATGGCATGGGGAGACAATGCAGATGAGCGAGTGGCAAAAGCCCAAAAACAGTTTCACGCTATATATCCCCTAATAAATAAAAATAGTAAATTAAATTTAAAAGTAAAAACAACGTTGTACAAAACACTAGTACGCCCGGTACTTACTTACGGTATACCGACGTGGTGTACCGTAAATAAGACCAAAATGTTAAAAGTACAAAGAGTACAAAATAAAATTCTAAAAGTAATGGTGGGGGCACCAATGTACATGATGAACAATGCATTGCATCTAGACCTAAAAATTGACACACTCAAACAATTTACAGACAAAATAATAACAAAATACTATAGCAGAACAGACAATTCACCAAATAGACTAATTGCAGAATCTCACATACACTCGCACGAAAACGATAAACATAAATACCCAAGAGATTGGCTCCCTCCTTAACAGATTTAAACACAACTCAATTTCTGAATTTATTCAATCAAAATCTTTTCAAAATTCATAAAAATACAAAAATCAAAAATCTTGAAGACAGCAATAAAATAAACACAAACAAATAAAAGAGTTCAAACAAAAAACTTCCAACCAAGTAATCGAAAAGAAATCCCTACAACTAAAAAGAAGTAAAGGAAAAGGATTCCAACTTAAGAAACTACCATTACTATATATATTATTCTATCAAAAATGTTTCTTCATCAATTTAAATTTTAAAATTTAATCAAAACTTCAATATTCTTAATAATTTTTCCAAAAACAAAGTAAAATGCAAAATATTTACATATATTCAAAAATATGGGGCATAGCCCCATACCACCACCATGTCAGCTAAGACTAATTTTCATAAACATTTAAGATTCTTTTTCATAAATATATAATTTTAATTTTTTTCTTAAATAGCTTAACTCGCTCATTTAAATCAATAAAATATAAAATAAAACCTTTTCCTTCATATTATTATGTATTCAATCAGTATATTATTATTCTATCAAAAATGTTTCTTCATCAATTTAAATTTTAAAATTTAATCAAAACTTCAATATTCTTAATAATTTTTCCAAAAACAAAGTAAAATGCAAAATATTTACATATATTCAAAAATATGGGGCATAGCCCCATACCACCACCATGTCAGCTAAGACTAATTTTCATAAACATTTAAGATTCTTTTTCATAAATATATAATTTTAATTTTTTTCTTAAATAGCTTAACTCGCTCATTTAAATCAATAAAATATAAAATAAAACCTTTTCCTTCATATTATTATGTATTCAATCAGTATATTATTATTCTATCAAAAATGTTTCTTCATCAATTTAAATTTTAAAATTTAATCAAAACTTCAATATTCTTAATAATTTTTCCAAAAACAAAGTAAAATGCAAAATATTTACATATATTCAAAAATATGGGGCATAGCCCCATACCACCACCATGTCAGCTAAGACTAATTTTCATAAACATTTAAGATTCTTTTTCATAAATATATAATTTTAATTTTTTTCTTAAATAGCTTAACTCGCTCATTTAAATCAATAAAATATAAAATAAAACCTTTTCCTTCATATTATTATGTATTCAATCAGTATATTATTATTCTATCAAAAATGTTTCTTCATCAATTTAAATTTTAAAATTTAATCAAAACTTCAATATTCTTAATAATTTTTCCAAAAACAAAGTAAAATGCAAAATATTTACATATATTCAAAAATATGGGGCATAGCCCCATACCACCACCATGTCAGCTAAGACTAATTTTCATAAACATTTAAGATTCTTTTTCATAAATATATAATTTTAATTTTTTTCTTAAATAGCTTAACTCGCTCATTTAAATCAATAAAATATAAAATAAAACCTTTTCCTTCATATTATTATGTATTCAATCAGTATATTATTATTCTATCAAAAATGTTTCTTCATCAATTTAAATTTTAAAATTTAATCAAAACTTCAATATTCTTAATAATTTTTCCAAAAACAAAGTAAAATGCAAACTATTTACATATATTCAAAAATATGGGGCATAGCCCCATACCACCACCATGTCAGCTAAGACTAATTTTCATAAACATTTAAGATTCTTTTTCATAAATATATAATTTTAATTTTTTTCTTAAATAGCTTAACTCGCTCATTTAAATCAATAAAATATAAAATAAAACCTTTTCCTTCATATTATTATGTATTCAATCAGTATATTATTATTCTATCAAAAATGTTTCTTCATCAATTTAAATTTTAAAATTTAATCAAAACTTCAATATTCTTAATAATTTTTCCAAAAACAAAGTAAAATGCAAAATATTTACATATATTCAAAAATATGGGGCATAGCCCCATACCACCACCATGTCAGCTAAGACTAATTTTCATAAACATTTAAGATTCTTTTTCATAAATATATAATTTTAATTTTTTTCTTAAATAGCTTAACTCGCTCATTTAAATCAATAAAATATAAAATAAAACCTTTTCCTTCATATTATTATGTATTCAATCAGTATATTATTATTCTATCAAAAATGTTTCTTCATCAATTTAAAATTTAAAATGTGGAGGAAGACTGCATTGTTTCATTTACATTACATTGACTCCACTGAAAGTATGGACTATTTCTTCAAAGTCTCGGCTATTGTGACTAAGGTATGTTTTGGTAAACACTAATATTTCTACACAAGAAACCTGTTGTTATGATGTGTACCAGAAATTAGTGAGCACCATGAATATACCTTCCTTGTTTTCCATTATAAAAAATTAATCGTTCGCTTTAAGACAACTTTTTAATTAAATTGAGAAATTGATATTAAAAGTGAGTTTCATTAAGCTTTGATCATTACGCTTAAAAAGCTTATACGAACCTTTTTAGAGACAGGCGTCTTTTACAGATTTCTTTACACAGTCTAAATTATTACTGAGAGTTTAAGATACTTTTTAGAAAATTAAAAATATCTTTAAGAAGCCGACTGAATAATAATAAAAATGTTTTAAGTAAATTCATTTTAATTCAAGGATACAGTAAGGCCTGTGCCGATTTGCATTCTTTATTAACATATAAATAATCCTTTTATGCAGATGATACCAAATTGTACAAGAAAACGACCAAGGAACTTTCAGGGCGATTTGGAAAAAAATTTGTAAGTGGAGGCAGAAGCGCATTTTTTACTTAATTTTGATAATTGTGCCGTTTATAATTATTACAGTGACAGAGAAAGCGATTTTTCACCAGACAAAAATAAAATTATATTTCAAATACAATTTTTCGTCGGTGGAACTTTTTGACAGGCCCGGAAATTAAAACAGTGATTTAGGTGTCACAAGGATTGTCTTTTCTCAATATGCTTGACAATAGTTTTTGGGCATTTTACTTCCTTATTGTAGTTCAATATGGGTACGTATAGATTATGCCACTAAACGTTTAATATCGTACAATTAAAATTATTAAGCTATTGCACATTATTTCTAATATCAAAGTATGACAAGAAAAGGAAACAATAATAGCAACACCTAACTCGAGCGTGGTTGTTTCCTTCTGCCTCTGATACAGTTGAATTTACACAGCTCGCTCCTTTACCTGGTTATCCCATACGTCAATTCCTTTGATTTAACCATATGCAACGCAAATTATTTTGACATATCAAGCAACTGAATAAGGGCAAGTATTGTGCTGGTGTAGACCAATGTTTCTCAACCTTTTGTAGAGCGAGGATCCCCGGAGCACTTCTATTTTTTCTGAGGAACCCCTTAGCACCAAAATATGAGATATTCAATTTTTCATCAGAACAACATCATGCTACTTTTATGGTTTTCAAATACATAATTACAATAAAATCAAAAACAACTGTAAGAACAAAATAATATGTAAATCACTAAAAACGAACATATACATTTAGTCATTAGTTATGTTTTATTGAATAACATTTTATCTAAGCAGCCGTAATGGGTGGCTAAGCTTGTTTTTGTGAGACAAGTTTGTCAAAATCAGGTTCAAAGTTGTATCCGCATGTGGTTCAGGATTTAGTTTATTTCCTTCTTCTTTGGTCAGTCTTTGTAAGAGCATACTTAGAAAATCCTACTTCACAGCCGTAAGTTGTAGCAATTGGTAGTAGTTTTATTACATCACAATTGTTAATTTTTTGGTATTTACATCTAAGCTGGGCTCAAAACTAACTAACAAGGTAGCCGAGTTAAAAGTAGTTTTTCGGTTCTCATCAGCTGCTATATCAATTAACTGTTCGAATTGTTTTATTGTTAGGGTTAGGGATTGTGACTGAGAATGGATTGCGAAACCACCTTAGATTCTCTTCTCATGTTGGAAAATATTCTTTGAATGAAGTTTGTAAATTCTAAAGGTCTTCGACTCGATTAAAATATCATATAGTGTAGGAAAGCACTCATTTATACCTCTGTTAATACAAGATTTCCAAAATAGTTCTTTTTTAACTCGGCTTCAAAGTTTCAGTACCGTCACACATAGTCCCTAAAGTGAAATGTTGCATTCATTGACGCTCGAAAATATACCTGCAAGATAGGCCAAATGTTGTAACCACTTGACTTCAGTTAATCTTGGTGACAATTATTAAAATGAGGAGTCACTAAGAAACACCAAGACCTCATTTCGCAGACTAAAGAGGCGTACCAAAAGCTTTCCTCTATATAGCCACCGAACTTTTTTCTGTATGTAACAAGAGCATAGTTAACTGAGCTCCCATATCTTCACATAGAGCAGCGAAAATTCGCGAATTTATAGGCCTGGCCTTTGTGAAATTTACGATTTTTACTGCTTTTTCCAAAACGTTTTTAGGACTGAGTGAAATTTTCTTTTACTGTTAATTCTTCTCTGGATGGATAACACAGTAGCTACCTCGATTTCCGAAACGATACTTTTAACACGCACAATAAACTTACAGTATGTGCCAGTCATTGTTTTTATACCGCCGCTGCAGATATTAATGAATTTGTTCCAATTAAGCTCCTTTTCAGTGATATAAGAATCGACCAAGTCGGAAATTTCCTCTCTGGTTGTATTAGTCTTCAGAGGTTTGCAAAATACCATTTCTTCTTTTGCATAGTTGTTGTGTATACAGGGTGACAATTTGAAAACGAACAGCATTTAATATTGCCTCTACCAATGATACTATGAAAATTTGGCGAAACACGTCAATTGATATATCAAGGGGGAAATTTTTTAAGGTATTTGTTGTCGTGTTACTTTCAACCCCCTGACCCTCAGGGCACCTACCCCTAAAATTTTAAATGGCAACCCCTATTTCTTTTGCCATTTTTGTGTTCCTTATAAAATTCTCCATAAACTGTACTTATTATTTTTTTTTTCAAAACTGTGATTATTAACCTCCCAAATTAATGAAATGTATTTAATATCGAATTTTAAAACGGATTGCATTCACCGCCTCATAGCACTTCGTTTAAAACTGTTTGAACCTACCAATAGTTCCAAATTCTTTTATTTATTAACATTTCGTCTTCGATATCGCCACTAGAAAACATAAAATAATTTAATTTTTTTGCTGTTTTCGACAAAACAAGATTCTCGATTTGCTTATTCCTGATATTTCGAACAAATGATAAGTACTTAGTAGGTACTTTATTTTCCGACCCCTGGTGTTCATTATTTATTTCATGTTCTTCTAGAATCAGTGAAATAAGCTGTGAAAGTTAATTTCATAAACATTTCAATAGTTTTTAATTATTAGTGTCGTTTCTTAAAATGATTTACACTATTGCGGAACGCGTAGAAATGATTTTCATTCACGGAGCGGAAAATCGTTGCTTTGCAAGGACGGCGGCCGTATTCAACGAAAGACATCGTGAAAGAAATGTTGGACACAAGTACATCCGTGACTTAGCAGCTAAATTTGAAGAAACAGGATCTGTTTGTAGTAAGAAAAGGAATGAGCCAAGACTGCTCAATGAGGCCGCTCAGATTGAGGTTCTTGGTGAAGTTGCTATGGCTCCCACTACGTCCCTTCGTAAAGTTGCAGATCAAACTGGACTGTCGCGTGAGTCAGTCAGGAAAGTATTGAAGCTTCACAAATTTCATCCATACAAACTCCTAATTACTCAAGAATTAGGGGACGATGACCCGGACAGACGTATTGAGTTTTGCGAAATTATGACGGATAAGATTATTACTAAGCCCACGTTAATAAAGAATATCTGTTTCAGTGACGAATGCACTTTTTACTTAAATGGCAAGGTCAACAAACAAAACTGTCGTTATTGGAGCGACCTCAATCCTCACATTATTAGAGAGGGGCAACATTTGCTCCACTTCCAACAGGACGGAGCGCCTCCGCATTATGTACGCTCAGTAAAAGAGTGGTTGTATAATCATTACCCAGAGCAGTGGATTGGTAGGAGGGGACCCATAGAATGGCCACCTAGGTCACCAGATCTGACACCGCTGGATTTTTTCTTATGGGGTCACTTGAAATCCGTTGTATTTGAAACTCAACCAGATTCCATTGAATAATTACAACAAAGAATTGTACAGGAGTGTAGAGCTATTTCACCTGAAACTCTTGAAAACGTCCGAAACCAATTTGAATACCGGCTGTACTTGTGCTTGGAGAAGAATGGAACCCATTTTGAACAATTCATAAAGTTGGAAAGGTGAGCTTTCCAGTATTTCATTATCATTATCATAATTTTTCAAGGAGTTGCATTATTTAAATGTTTATTTAAATACATTTCATTAATTTGTGAGGTTAATAATCACAATTTTGAAAAAAAAAATAATACGGTTTGTGTAGAATTTTATAAGGAACACGAAAATGGCAAAAGAAATAGAAGTTGCCATTTAAAATTTTAGGGGTAGGTGCCCTGGGGGTCAGGGGGTTGAAAGTAGCACGACAACAAATGCCTTAAAAAAAATCCCCCTTGATATATCAATTGGCGTGTTTCGCCAAATTTTCATACTATCATTGGTAGAGGCAATATTTAATGCTGTTCGTTTTCAAATTGTCACCCTGTATATCGGATGATAACGAACAGTACTGCAAACCCTGCCACCTCTGTTGATTCATCAAGTTTTGATACGTACCAACTACTACCTTTTATTTTTTGAATAACTAAATTTTCTATTTCGTCAATAATATGCGCTTTTCCTGCCTTAGCTGTACTGTAACTTAATTGAAATGAGGCTTTATATGCTTTATCATTAGCGCCGCTATCCACTAGAGGGGATAAGTTCTTTTTACATTTATTAATTTCCACTGATCGACATCAAAAAGATCCACAGGTTTGGTATTGTACTCACTATGGTTTGTTTGTAAGACTAGAAAAGATACAGGATCACGGTACCTGCGTGCGAACGTCACTAAAGAAAATTATAAAAATAATCACTAGGGGGAGTTCTACGAATATTTTTTTCACATGTTCTTGCGGGGTGATACCATTTACTACTATTTATGTTTCATTGAGCTCTTGACGCGGAATTCCAAACCGCCCTGGGAACCCATATTGGGAAACACTGGGTAGACCAACGAATACAAAGAGCTCAGGAAAGGGCCAAATTTGATTAAGGTGCACTATGAGTAATTTTTGGCGTAGAACGCGATGCCCCTTAAAAATCAAAAAACATCTTTTTAGGGGTGTTTTAAGCAAGTAATTGCTTAGATACTCGTGGAGTTTCTTTTGCAGATATAAGTGTGGAAGGGTGTACGTGTATGTCTCCTTAGTGCGGATCCCAGTGAGCATACAAAAACAATTCTGGCGGTCGAGGCCTCCTTAGAAAGTTGGAACTAAAGAATGATGACAATGGCCCGTTTTCTAACCTTACACTTAAGTGCTAAGTATTACTTTTGTAAAGTTAAGCGATTGCAGGTGCTGTCAAAGTTGTACTTAAGTAGAAGTTTTTGACGTTTAACCTAAGAGGAAGAATTTCTTTCACTTATGTGTTACTTAAAGTGTAAAGTGACAATTCTGGCAGTAATAAACAACATAAACAAGGATATTTTCCAGATTTTCGGTTTATTTTGTTATATACCCTTCAGTTTGTTCCAAGCTAGGAATTGAGGGTTCATCTATGCTAAAAGCACTTTAGAATTTCAAGTAAGTAAAGATTTTCATAGTAAAAAAACCAACAACTTGCAAGTGTATTTATTTATGTTTTATTAACATTTATGCTAGGTTTTGTTAGTAAAAAATAAACAGTGTTGTGTTGAAGCAGTTTAGAATTTGAGCTCAATTACCTACTTGGTAATTATTTAACTGTGTAGAAGAGTGGGTAACTACTACACAGGTAAATACTTACCAAGTAAATTAGTTAAATAAGAGCTTATTAGTAAAATCATATTAAAAATCTATTGCAATTAAACAAAGTAAAAAATCTTACATTCTTAAATCTTGAACTATCCATAAATGTTGATGTAGCACGAGATGTAGAATATAATTGATCGGTAGTAAAAGTGCATAGCCCTCATCATTATCACAAGTGTTTTGTAAACCATACACTGTTTTTTTGTTTACAATGTCAAACAACTGTTCCTTTAACACATCACTGTCTACTTTCCTTTTCTGTAAGGGAGGCCCTCCCCCAGTGCCTCTAGAATAAACCTTTTCATTTGCTACATCAATTTTAACTGAATGTTTTATGTTCTCAAAACATTTTTTTAATGCCTCCTTTGTTCTGTGTATGCACACTGTACTTTGGGCATTGAATTTTTGGGCCACTTTGTCTCATGCATCGTCTTTGGCTCTCCAATTGGCCCCATCTTTTTTTTTTGCATTCAATAATATGTTTGTATTCTGCCACAACTGCAAGCAATCCTTCTTTTTCGTTAACATTAAAGTTTGGGGCTCTTTTTTTTTCTACCTCTATCATATTTCTACTTTTATTATTTATTACTAATGTTACAAAATTTAAAAAATGTAAAGAATAACCGATTTCCTTTTTGCGCTGACAGTAGTGACAGTCTAATGAACAAACAAACGTCAAAAACGATATGGAAAAACGCCTTTTTGCAACGTTGCCAATGCTCTTCTGACACGTCATTATCCTAAGCTAAGTTTGTAGCTGTGCAAATCAATTTTCTTAAGTCTGCACTTAAGTTTTGGTTGTGACTTAGCTAAGAATTTAAATTAAGTGGAAGGTCGGAAAACGGGCCATGGTCACCCAAGCCACACTTTACAAAGACGCTTTTCCAGTTGAACCAAACATTACTTATTATTAGTAAAGGGCAGAATATATGCAAAGTGCATATAGATATATGTATTTTTGCATATTTTGTCAATTTATAATAAAATGCATATTTTTCCAAAATTATTATTTTATGAGCATATTTTTATGTTTTCGGCATTATCAAAAAATTGAAAACGCTCGGTCATATAACTCGTAGTAGGTCCAGTCCGGCACTTATTTCAGGGATTTTCCAATCGGAAGATAATTATATATTAATTAATATTTACACTTTGGTTATACACAAGGTATTTATTGGGGGTTTCCTGGGTTTGCAGGTATATTGTTAGGGGTTATTTATTGTCATTTAATTATGCATTATTATTGCTTCCTTAACAAACTGTATTTATATCGGGTTTCAGTACGTACTTCTATTTTAATTTGTCGACAGATTTCAGTATTTTCAGTGTGAAACTAGTGATTTCAAGTATGTGTTCAAAATGTCTAAAGTGGCGAAAACGTCTTCGTGGATTAAAAATTTCCCAGAGTTACAGTTTAGTCGAGAAAAAGTCTTCTGTAAACCTTGTGCAAAAATTATTGTTTTTGAAAAGAAGTTCCAAATCGATCAACATTTGAAAACACCGCTGCATAAATCAAAGTTACAAAAAATTAAATCTGAGCCAGTTTAGCTGAGTGTAAATAACGCCTTTCAAAACATTGGAGCAAAATCGAAATTTGAAAAGAAAATTTTTCAAGAAGACTTATACAAGGCTTTGGTCGCAGCAAACATACCTGTAAAAAATTGTAATATCCGCAACTTAGAGGATTTTAGCAAAAATGTTGTCAAAAAACCATTCCTGATGAATCCATACATAGAAAGAAGAATGTCCATTCAGTATATGATACCGTTTACGAAATTAGAGCTTCACTGGGTGATAAAATTTTTTACATTATTGCTGATGAAAGCACAGATGCTTGTGGCAGATATGATATCGCACATCTTATGATTGAAGCACTTTAAGAAGATAAAGCAACAAACCCATATTTAATAGCTTTTAAGCAGCTAGACAAATTTACCGTAACCCGATTTATTCCAGTTCCTATCGAGCTTATACCAAATCCAGTCCCAGATGAGAAGTTTTTAGTGCTTGTCTGATGCAGCACCTTATGGTAAAAGTAGGCTAAAACTTAAGAATCGTTTACCCCAATATGGCACATATTATGACTTGTCTTTTACATGAAATAAACCAAATCGCAGAAACCGTCAGAACTGAATATCCTTTAGTAAATAAATTAATTTCAAATATAAAAAAAGTGTTTCTAGAACCACCTCTAAGAGTGCAGATTTATAGGGAGAGATTACCAGGAGTTAGCTTACCTCCAGAACCTGTAATTACTCGGTGGGGAACATGGATTAAGGCCGCAATATTCTACGCAGAACATCTCGAAGTCATTAAAGAACTAATTTTGGATTTAGATGACGAATCGCAGCGTGTTGCGCAAACTAAAAAGTTGTTAAAAAGTGCAAGTGTAGTTAAAGATCTTTTTTTTATTAAGGTTAATTTCAGTTTTATACCGGACATAATATCCTCGTTAGAGAATAGAAATTTAAGTTTAAGAGACTCAATTAGTATTGTTGAAACTTTTTTCGCTAAATGTAACAACATTCGAACATTCCCGGTGAAGTAGGGGGTCAAGTAAGGAAGAAATTGGATGTTACTGTAAAAAATAATGAAGGATTTAAATACTTAACTGCAGTAAAAAGCATTCATGAAGGTAAACCATCCAACGAAGTTGTATCTTGACCTTATACTTTACTGTTTAAGTTGCAGTATTGTCCGATTACATTAGTAGATGTTGAAAGAAGCTTCTCTTTGTATCAACATATTTTTACTGATAGAAGACAATCCTTTTAAGAAGAAAATTTTGAAAAATATTTAGTTATAAATGCCTTTTATACCATTTCAGGTTAAAAAAATTGTTTACTTTTATTTTTCTTTGTTTTTTTTTGCATTTTTTTTTAAATAAACATCTTTTTTAGAACCCAGTGTGTTTGTTTACTCTATTTTACTATAATAAATTAATAAATATTGCATACCAGTATGCATATTTGGCCAAAAAAATGCATATAACTGCATATTATTATATTAAAGATAAACAAGAACAATATATGCGCATATTTTGGCTGAATTCAAGTGCATATATTCCGCCCTTTACTAATTAGTCCCGCGATGTGTTGACATGGTAAGGCAGATATGACTGCATTTCTTGTAATAATGTAATTGAAAAAATGTAGCTAGGTCATATGGCGTTACTCTACTTATACGTTAGACTAAAGTTTTTTGAGCTTTAAGAATTAATACGTTAGTTTTAAGACAAAATTGTAATATTTAAACTAAGCTAAATTATAAAAATAAAGAAAAAGAAAACACTAAAAAGGGTTTTTTTTGCTTTAATGGGTGACGTCTCACTTAACCCTGGAACATCACAGTTATTTTATTTTGCGTCCACTGCACAGTAGAGTCTCCGAAACCCAGGTGTTTTTGTTTTAATTTAGGTAGATATTCATCAATATTTTTTTTTGTGTCTAGGACGTAACATTACAACAAAATTTTTCAATGTTTGTTCAAAACAATGAATGCTTATTTAAGAAAACATTTTTACAAAAGTGACAATGACATATAACTAATGCTATTTAGGTACGGCAATATTGCATGGCAAAATAATCCCAAAAAATAGAAATTAGTCCCTTAAAAAACTCTTACAAACTAAAATAAAGCATATATTTTGCGATACGATTTTTTTATTTATACCCATTTACTTCCGGTACAAAATTTTAACAACCGTTAACTGCACACTGGGGTCTCAGGTACCCGCAGATCCACGCAGGTCATTAAATTACGAATTACAGAATTAACAAATTATAGGTGCAACGACTCTCCCTAAACACGAACGTATAAGAGGTAGTCAAAAAATGCACGTATGTGGAAATTTGAACGAATGCGAATACCTGGGTCTGTCAGACCCCACTGTGAAGTTCCAAGGTTAAACATGACCATAGTGTACCTGGATCAAATTTGATCCCCCCTCCCCCCTGCATAATTTGATTGGACTAAGTAGTAGCACTTATTCTATTTATACTGATAAGCTGCCACTGGATTGTATAAAAGTGAATCAGAGTTGGCCTCCAATTAAAAATACCGTTTTTAATTAAAAAGTTTAATGAATGGATTCGAACACTTGGCACGTGTGGATATGCGCTGCTGCAATTTAAACAAATAGCGACTGGAATAATGTGAATTTTTGCGTTATTGGAAAAACGGGGTTAAATTGATCAAAAAATGTTTGAATTTTTTTTGATAAAAACTGTAACAAAATTTGTTTTCCAACAATGCGCAAGTGTCTTTCATTGGGTAAATATTAAGTCAGATAAAAGTGTATCCTTAAATTTAGAGAACATACGTACATTCCTACATAAGGACTTGTTATGCCTTCTAACCTTTGTTGATGTCGTAAACAACCTATATTTACGCTGATACGAGGTTTAGAGAAAAACATAAAATACAAAGTTTTTTAATTTAAAAGTTTTCACTTGTCTGTGCAAAGCTATTTCGAAAAAGTTTTTAGTACACTGCTGTAAAGTTATCTACTTTATTTAGACAATAAAATGTACAGAAATAATTTATTAAAGGGGTATGTTGTCTTGAATTTACGTCAAAGAAGCTTATTAGTAATTTATGATGTCAGGTAATATAATAAATAAAATATGTTAATGCAACTTAATAATTCTTGAGGCACTATTACAGAATATCTCGTCTACTTTCTTTATGGTAATGTTCTTGATAGTAAGGGCTAACTTGTCATCCAATAAAATCAATTTCAAGTTTAATTTCATCTTTAAGACTACTTATTAGGATTAAGTGAACGCGATGCTCAATAAGAAGCTTAATGAACGTAAGAGGACTGAAAGGAATTGAAAAGCTTTAACGTTAATACTTTAAGTGAAGTGGATTTGTTCTCATTAGAGAGACTATATTGTTATTGTACTACGTTTCTAGACCTGACAAACAATACATTTTTATAAAGTTAGTTTACAGTCGCTTATGACGTCAGATCACCTACCATAATTCATTGTCTGATCATGGCGGAGACATAAAGCAACAATTAAAAAAAAAATTACCCTAACTTAACTTGACGAGGTACCTACTGATTTGACTGACAGCACTCTATAATAGAAACGTATCTTGGGGACTCTTATCTTTTACAGTTTGAGGAGAAACATGGATAACTATTTGACTTGAGCAGTTATATTAGTTGCCTTTTGTAGCAACGGTTGTTGTCTAGATTAATCTTATTGTTTATTGTTAGACTATATATTTGCCTGGAACTTTACTTCCTGCGTGTTAAGGGGAACATGCCAAGAAATATGGCTTGTAAACAAAGAGACAATCTAGGACAAACCCAAAGAAACTTGGCAAGATTTTTAGTAAATGAAAACGCCAATAATGATTAAAACCGCGATCTTAGATTCCACGAGCGCAGGGCTCTACTTAAATATGAGTTAATTAAATAAAGCCTATATTATATGTCATAATAGACAACATAATAAATTTAAAAATAAAACGTATGAACCAATTATTATTGTAAGGAATATTATTATTTCCCTTACATAGTAGAAATCCCATATGAAGCCGAACATTGTCGAATAATTACAGCAATAATTTACCGCACATAATATGCAGGGTGTTCGGATAAGGACACGGAGCCGCCATATCTCCAAAAAGATACGTCTCAGAGATTTGAAAAAAAGCTACCATTATAAAAATTACCAAGAGAAATGTATTCAAAATAATCTGAAGTTTTGGAAAATGCCGCAACGGATCATTTAATTTTAAAAGTTCATTTTACGGCAAAAAATGCCACTTAACCGTAGAAAAACAAATAAATAGTTAAAATCAGTAGATCGTTCACTACAACTTTTATTATTGGCATTTTTTTACCTAATAAAGGAGTGAAGGAAGCTTTTCGGACATTTTTAAAAAACTATCATCATGTCGTTATCCTTCGATGGATTTTCTTGAATTTGGACTTGTTATAATCGGGTTTTTACCCATTGTTATACGCAGTGGCGGATCCAGAGACCTTTTTTTTTTGGGGGGGGGGGGGGGGGGTAATTAGACTTGACTTTTACTTTTGGGTGTAATTCCATTGCGAAAAAAATTCAGTGAACTAATATACTGGCAAAATCTATTAATTCTGAGGTTCTAGGGGGGCAAACTTCCCCAATTTCCCTCCCCCCTTCCCTGTGGATGCGCCACTGGTTATACATCTCGTTCGTACTAGAATGTTCGTGTGGTGTTGTTGTCGTTGTTGCCATATCAAATTGACAATTTTGCAATACTTTTTAATTTCTTCGCGGTGAAACGATTAAACTTTCTCAAAAAGTTTGACGTCTATTTTGGGTATCTGATGAAATGAAATTCGAATATATGGAGTGTTCAGAAAGAAGTTACATAACTTCCAAAAAAAAAGAATTCACACGTGCCTATGGCGGACGCACCACTAGATATAATCGATTAAAATTTTCTGATGTTGTAGAGAACGTCCACCTAGAGGACTCTATTATTTTCGAGTGAGATTGGAAAATGGCAAGTATTTTTTTTTACCGATTAAAAATCAAAACAGGCCCCTTTTCGAAAATTAATGTGTCATGGACAACAGGCTGTCACTTTCTGCTGACGGTAGCTCTTAATGTGGAGGCACTAGGTCACTGGCTTGCCTTGGGCGCCACCTGGTTTGATTGAAGTCCAAACCAGGAAAAATATACCGAATGTCAGTTACTAGGTAGGGTAGACTCGGGCAGCATGGGTCACTTTAAATAAAACTCGCGTATATCCGAAAGTATGATAGTTGGATAATGTTTCAACATTGATTGACTTAAAGTAGAGTTTCTATTTTCAATTGTTATAATAATATTCATAAATGCGTGATTTTTTATTATTTGAATTACATACATGTTAATCAGTGCTTTTGACTCTTCTTACCCTACCCCACCGGGCAAAAAGAATATAGCAAGAGGGTAAAAAGAGTCAATCCTGGGGTAAGAAAAATAGCACAAAAAATTAGTTATTGTAATTGTGTTTTTAAATATTTAATCAAAAACAAAAAATAAAGACTTGTTCAAACTATAATAATACAAAACAACAAGTATTTTTATTAAATAAACAAAAATAGAACCCTAGCAGAATCTAAACTCCTTAAAGGATAAGATCTGTCGATGAGGAAAAACAAGACAAGAAAAAATGGAATCCACCTAAAGTTGGTTACAGTAAACTTAGATGTGTTTGCGCGACAAAATAACTTGCTCCCGACAGTTGTAGCAAATGAAGACTCCAGCTTTATAATCAGTGCACAAGGCGTGGGCCCACAGTTGGCATATGTTGCACTGGATCCATTTTTCGCCGGACGCCGAATTGCCGAAAGTGTCACCACATAATAAACAAGGTACACTATCTTCTTCAGGAGAAAAAATTTCTTTCGGCTTTTTTGGCATGATTAAAGCTAACTGTTGACTCGATCCTGAAATTTTACGCTTAGCTGTATATTTTTTTCTCGCTGTTTTGTGCCTGGCTTCGAATTTCTTCCTTTACTGAGGTTAAAGTGAGTACCTCAGACTTCTGAGTTTTTCTTTTTGTAACTTTTTTTCGGTTTTGGCACTTTGGTAGCGCACGCAAATCCGAACGTAAGAACCTTTTTCTCCCCTTTGTCATTATCAACTTCGAAATTTTATTTGTGACGTTACATGAGGTTGACAAATTCGACTTCTTCAACTTTGGAGAAAACTGGCTTATATCTGCCCAAAGTCTTTTCTGTACTTCCACTTTTTACATGTCTTTGTAGTGTTGAAAATTTTATTTCGAATTGTGCAGATGCCTGCCGTATCGACAATCCGATTTTCACAGCCTCAAGAGCTTGTGCCATATCTTCTTCGCTCCAACTGGTGGCTCTACCTGATTTTCTTTTTTATTTGTAGACCATCTGGAAAGAAGAAAATAAAAATTAAGACTCTTACTAATATTTTGAAAAGAAAATTTGGCATACCAGGCAAAAAGGGTCATGAATCCTTTTGCCCGATCTGACAACTATGGATATATCTAACTCTTTTCAAAACAAATATCAACTCAGATACAATATATTGAGGTTAAGTCTTACCTTAATGTCCGTTATTTGTAAATACATGCTTAGTTCGCTGGTAAAATGCGGGATGGTAAAGTAATCGCCTCAAACAAATAGGCAATTCTTGTATTCAACCACTTCAAATACACTTTTCACTAAATAAAAATCTTGCGGAAACAAGGTGATGCTGCAGAAGTCGTTCACTATTAAACAATAGGTGGTTCTTGTGGAAAACCCTTGTTGCCAGATTTCATCGTACTTCTGACCGTAAATATTTAGGTGATTGTTCTTGCCCACTATACCCGTTTTGCCCGAGTCTACCCTATTGAAAATCTATGCAATAAATAAAACTAAAAAACAATTAAGTTTTCATTGAGTAAAAAAAAAATGTTACTCGATAACAAAAGGGTTTGTTAGTTTTATATGTTAAAAGACAATTCAAATTTAGTATTGACCTGTATTATTCAAATTATATAAGTATGACAAAAAAGAAAAACAGGCTTTCCGGGCGCAAGGATTTAAATTAAAAATTGGGTAGAACCTCAGGGAAGATTCTAAAACCTTGTAGATCTTTTAAAGTGTTACCTTGCCAAGATAGCCTTACATTAAAAAGTTATATGTTAAAGAAAAGGTAATAAAATTGAGATGGCTAAATGTAAAAACTATGATGATTGACATAAGTTAAACAAATAATAAAAAATTAGACCCAGATAGCTATATAGTAGTCTGTCTGTCTCTAGTCTGCGGCTACATCAATTCATTAGGATGGCTCCATGTGGTTTTTCCCTGGGCTACTCCTGGTAAGTCAGGTGGAATTTAACGTCGTCTTAGGAACCCATATGGTAGTTCGATAAAGTCTCTACTTAGAGCACATAAGGTAGGTGGTTTCCTAACCTCACAACCCGGTGAACGCCAAAACCAAAGCGAGAAAACGGCTAAACCAATTAACCAACAAAACCCCTAAAAATAATAGAAGAAAAGAATTACCCACTGAATCTCAACAAGAACAACAACCCAAAAAAAAGAAATAAAAGGAGCTTACCTCTGAAAGGAGGTAAGACCTCGTGTTCTTTTGGCAAGAAAGGCCTATAAGCGAGACAAAACCTTCTTCTCTGAAGGTATTTTAAGAAGCGAGCTCAAAGGCCACGGGAACTCCGAAGAACCCCCCTTCTCCTCCAACAATCCGCTGACACAAAGTTTTGTCAACTTAACCTAACACCAACAAAAAAGAAGAGAACAGAGGCACACTACAAACCATCAGAACGATAAGAGAGCTTGGGTTTCTACTAGAACATAGCTTAAATAATGAAATGAAGAAAATAATTCCAAACAACTTTGTTTATACTTAAAGTTGCCAAAAGTAAAAATGGGCGTTCTGCGACGGGAAACAGAAACGGAAATACATACATGGCCAACCTATTTTCCGCGCTTTGTGCCATTAACCAGCAGATAAGCGAACGCACTACTTCTAACCCCCACATTTTGACTAATTTAAAATCACGACAATTTAAAAAAAAAAACAAGTTTTTGAATCAAATAACTATAAAAGATGCACGTTGTGGAAATATGACTGTAAGAATCATAGGTTAGTCTAACATTCCCCACAAGGTCAATAGTGGCAATTTTAAAATTGCTACAAGGTCTAGTGACCATGTAACGTTTTTCTTTAAGTAATATCGTATGAGTTTTAAAATATTTATTTAGGATGCAGACGTATATATTGTTCCCATAAACGTGTAAAAATGGACCAAATTGATATTCGTTATTGGTAAGTAATATTTACGTCGCTTTAAATTGTAGATTTTTAATATATATATAGCGCGAAAGCTACCTTCTTCTTAACTGAAATTAATCATTAAGTAACACCCTGTATACGATATAATTTTCTCAGTGCATGTTTCATTGGCGCCACGTCGGCGACCATATATAGCGGCAACCAGAGGGCGCAAAACTAAACGACACACATTAATCTAGGTCCGAGAAAAGCAAGCAACGAGAAGCGACAATATGACATTTCGCGAAATCATTAAAGTGGGAGGTAACCCGGCTGTGCGACTCACGCTTGTAACAATGAGGTACACAAAACTTTAACCTGTATCTCCACTAGTCGACTGGTTCAAACTTGTTAAAAAATTGGAAAATAAAATCCTTTTTGAATTTTACTGCATTATTTCTTTATTAAAATACTAATAATATCCCTCCTTTCTTCACCCTAGCATGGGCTACAACATTACTAACAAGACATGTTAGTTAGAACACTTTTGAAAACACTTAACAAATTTTTAACGTGACGGCTTTCTTCCCTCACGGAGCGACAACTTATCTCTTTAGATTTCTACCTGACACTCATTTATTTACATTTCAGAATATAATAATAACCGTATACAAACACCTTGACCAATCAAATGTTAACACGTCGAACCCAAGCGCAACGTCTATACATCAGGCCACTATCGATCGGCCAATCAAATAGCTTATGCTTGTTGCTACGCACATGGAAGCTAATATTATTTAATAGTTTTAGAGAATATTATAAAATAGCAGACAGTCTTTGTTTACATTATAGGATTTAATTTGAACGTATATTTTATATAAATTAGGAAAGGGGCTGAGTGCACCATCAAAGATTAAGAAAGAATTTCTTTAATTTTGTACTTAGTGCAAGTTTATTGAATAAAATCCGTAGAGCGCTTTCGGCAGTTACGCCATCATCAGTACTACTTTGTCAAAATATAACCAACCACAAAACACAACATACAAGTATATGTATAAAACTTAAAACATTAAAAATTTTATATTTTATAGATTTGTACAACGATGCCACCACTTTGATATGCGGTGTTGTCATTTATATTGCATTTGAAATTAATGTATTTTTCTGGTTATTAGCATTTAGTTGTTAAAGAAAAACATAGTACTTTAGCACGAATGTGACGTTGCCTCTTGGCTTAGTATTACATTACATTACATTTTATCCCATAAGATTAATTTCAACATTTTTACTTTATTTTCCTACTGGGTCACGACAGGAATATGAAGTGTGTCCCAAACACCGGCCAATTGTCATGAGTTTAAGCCGGCCGTGTTTCAGCCGTTAGTCTGGTAGTCGATGAGTTATCGCTATCGAGTATGTTGTTGTTTTCGTTGAAAGAGGTGTATTGTTTAAGTGCTTGTTTTCGAAAGTGCTGTGCTATTGTTTACCTATGCCTGTTAATACCTGGGACTTTCGTGGGTGTCACTCAAAAGAAGGTCAAGGAATAAGCATGTTTGCATTTCCAAAGAATCCCGAACAGTAAGTACATTTGCACCGCTATGATACAGTTAGTGTAAATTTGTTCTGTTGTATTTTATTTTTTACGAAGTATATGGTGAAGACCTACCATTGTCTATTATGGTTTTTAAGTGAAGTTGATATTATATATATAAAAACAAGTACCTGTTTGAGGAAAGGTGGCGGGTAGGAAAAATATCAACCTAATCTATAAAATCTATAAAAATATGCTTTTATTTTCCAGATTTGGTTGTGGTTGAAAAATATTCCTGAGAGAACAAGTACTTGTTCTAATTTAGTAGTTTTTATTGAATAATAACATATTTCTTCCCAGAATTTCTCACATATATTTTCAAGGTCATATTATGGTTGAATGCTTGGTATCGGATAAATCTGTTTCCCAAAATTCCAGTTTTATTTGAAAACTTTAAGTTGAGTGAGCTTCACTTTCAAGAACGTTTGCTCCCGAATGCATATCCTATGACATTTCGAAAAGCACTTCAGGAAGGAATTAAACATAGCCATTCCAAAACAAGAAATTTCCCGCCATTTCTACTTTAAATTATGACCCCTATTTGTTACGTAAATTTAAGGACCAACATACCTAGATATGACATTGTTTACTTTAGTTTTAGGATTGTTGATTAAAAATGTAAGGAAAGGTAACAAAATTGCAGTTCAATATTTAAAAAGAAATAAAGGGATATATAAGAAAATACTGTTTTCCTACTTCTATATTAGTAAAAACCTACTTACGCACTGTCTACTTTATCCATAAATCTCTAATTATACACACTATATTGTTAGAAGCCAAGCTGTGGGTTAGAGCAGTTACGTAATATTATGTCTGCATTAACCAGGACAATTTTCGCTAACGCTCGTACCGTAATTTTCGAAATCGTGTGAAACAGTCTTCTTACCACTCTTGGTATGTAATTTACTGTTTCATTTCCTTCCTAAAATGTACTATCACTAAGTAACGCACAATCAATAAAACATTTCAAAAATATTTATTTTTTATTTTACTTAATTTTTTTGTGATTTGCTAAAAAAAACAATCACATGAAACACAGTAGTTATTCATGAAAAAGGTACTTCTTTCTAGGAACCCACATTTTTTGTTTCAGTGTAAAGCATTTACTTCATCGCTTTAGTACTTCCTTCAGTGTAATAACCCGGCCAACTGTCAAGATTTCAAGGTGAAGGACATATAATTTGTTCCCCATTATATCAATGCTAAACTCGGGATTTTGTCGCTTCTCGTTGGTTGTTTTTCCCGGTCCAGGACGCTTAGTAGTTAACAGTCGCAATTGTTACTTAAAAATAACAGTTTTTACCATAACTAATAATGAATGTATGAAACATGTAATGAACACTTAGCCAGATGGTTTCCAAAGCAATTTATGTATTAGCTTATTGAATTATGTCTGGGTCCAATTTAGGCTAAAATCTATAGAATAGGAACAATGACCTATCGTACACACTAAGGGTTAAGTGAGGTGTAATTAATGTAATTACATCCTGGAATATTATCAGTGGGGCTTTGATAACAGGCATACAATCTACTAAACACATCAGTAGATTTACAGGTAAATTTTTTTAAAACCAGATTTTTAAGCTCTATTAAATTGAGGTATTGCTCAGAAACAAGCAAATTCAATTTGAATTAAAAAAAATTGTTTTCAACAAAGGGTAAACTTTTAATTGAAGCTGTACTGTATTCTTGCAAATAAGGATTAATTTATTTGCAAAATCGAAACAATTGAAAAATACAAACATCGAAACCTGAATTAATTTAAACGTGTGTTTGGCGAAAGCCGTTGTGCTTCGGAAATATAATTAATATCGTTGGAAATACCGTTATTTAACAAATACTGATAAATAAAAATTTAAATTGTTTATTGTACCTACATAGAAGTCAATAAATTAACTATTCTTTGGTGTGTTCTTTAAAACCATTTTAAAACAAACGTTCTAATTCAAAGCGAGTTGTAAATGTGTGGAGATTGGATATAAGTTCTATCCATGACACTATTTATGGAATGTACGAAACAAGTAAGTTGTATTATTTAAAAATTATAATATTTTACATCGGTTATTCATAAGCTGTAACTTTTTTTGGAAGATCATATTGTAACTTTCGTTAAAAATTCAAAGACAGAGACTTGTTTGATGATTGTCTTAACTCTTCAAAAAGCCTCTTTAAGAAAATAGGCTTCGGATGGTAAGAAGATGAACTGAGGCGAGGGCTTATGGAACTTTCCCATGTAGTGTTAGATCTGCTAAAACTGATGGTGAAAGGTATTATGCAGTAAACAAATATATAAACTATGGGAATTTTTTGTATATTTATCTAGTTTTTATGAAAAGAAAATCTGTGTAATTTCCTCACTCGGATATTTTGGTTATAAGCTGGCAACACTGTCGATAACTGACGTCACTAGAAGAGTATGACGTGCATCGGTTTTTGTTTTGCATCAACTATAATGTATTATGTATATTACATGAAATAAAAGTGTAGAGCATACTCTTTTAAATTGTGCTGACAATTTTTACTACAAAAATATTAGGTTAGTATATTATGTAAGGTTAAAAATTGCTTCTAAACAATATTATTTTGAGTTTATATGCTAATTTTAATATACGCAGTAGTGGTTAGATCTAACTACTATAATATAATGCACAATGCATGTGCGCTGCTTGGAGATAATAGGTCTCCGGTGTAGATGTTATTGTATGATCACCATGGAGATATAGACTAAACAATAACTAGTGGAGTTAAATGAGATGAATGTCTAAATAATTATGTTAGTTAGTATGCAGTGTATTAGATAATTATATAGCCTTCGGCTGTGGATCATTTTCAAAATATTCGTCACCTCGAGGAAAATTCCAGTAATTATTTAAGCACTAGGGATATTATAAGTGATAATTTGAAACATATTTATTTATGAAAAAGATTTTGAATACATTCATCTACTTCTGTGCATGGCTCTCTCGCAATAACGAATAAGGAGCATTTGACAAGTTTTGGGTTAATATCAGGACAATATTTAAGTGTACAAATAAGAACCTGCTCTGGAACAAACAGGCGATTATGCTATTCAAAATACATGGGATAAAGTAAATTATAATGCGAACAGAGTATAGGAATTGTGCAATGCTGCCAACTTAACCGTTTAAATAGTTTTGCGTTAAAGCTAAAAAAATGATAAAGATAAGTTTTGAAACTCAGTCCCTCAATTTCACCAAATCTTAGTCCTAAATTAGCAAATGGTCAAAATAAGTATACGGCCTACGAATATAGTAGTATACAGAGTGGCAAAAAGGTCGCGCATAATGCATATTCCCCACATTTTTACCTGCATAAATTTTTTCTCTCATTTCTGTTTTGGTTGCCATAGAGACTAACTTACTTTTCTTAAATGGAACATCCTGCATATGATTGCATATTTGGATTCTACTGTGAAAACTCTAAATTTTCTGTATTTCACATTTTTATGTATTTAAAATTGTAACAAACTTTTAATAACAAAATTAGTAGCCTAGAAAATCGAACAACTTAACTTCCGAATAATAAACAACAGTGGATCAGGTGTTCAAAATGACCACCATTTTCTGCTAAGCAGAGCGCCAGTCGATTCCTGAACCCGTCTACAACATTTAAAAGAAAGTCCTCTGGAATGGCCCGAATTTCAGCACCAATTTTGACTTTTAAAGATTCTAAGTCATTTGGACGGTTAACGTAGACTTTGTTCTTTAAGTGTCCCCACAAAAGAAGTCCAGCGGGGTTAAGTCCGGGGATCGCGCTGGTCAGTCTATAGCACCTCTTCTGCCTATCTAACGTCCTGGAAATTGTTCGCTTATGTGTTGTCTAACATTTGCCGCCTAATGCGCAGGTGCTCTATCTTGCTGGAACCATACCTGTTCGTTTATGCCATTATTTATATCCGGTAAAATCATTCTGCAAGAAGGATTTATGTAACTCCTAAAGAGGTCCAGATATTTTTCGCCATAATGCCTATAAAAAAGGTACCACAATATGTCTACCAATTATACCCGTCCAAAAATTAACTTTTTCGGGCCTCTGAGTATGACCTACCTGGATCCAGTGAGTATTCTCACCAAATCAATAACGTTAATTGTGTCTATTACCAATGCTATTTAAATGGAAAGTAGCTTCATCCGAGAAAATGATATTTGTTGCGAAGTTATTATCGTTATTGCATCAGGTCACAAAATTCAGCTCTTCTATCAAAATCGTCCTCGTTTAACTCGTGCATCAACTTTATCTTGTATGAATGCAACTTCTCCTGCTTAAACAAATTTTTCACTGACTTATGAGATACATTAAAAGCCATGGCCATTGGCCTGGATGGTTTTGTTGGATTTTCATGTATTGAAGCGGCTTCCCTAACACTGCCTGTTTCTCGAAATTTCTTTACCACTCGACACACCGTTGACTGATTTATTGGAGGCCTATTTCGATATAATTCATTGAAAAGTTGACAAACCTGATCTTGCGATCTCTTGACTCAACTGGTGGTGAAAATAATTCTGTGGTCGGCGCCTAAAAGGTCATAAGTCGAATTTTGACAATTCGGATAAATCAAGGTTAAATATTCCCTTTAATCAACGAAAGCCATAATATCTTATTTAACATTTTTTATTATAGAGCTTATGCTTTTAAAGGCTATTTTTTAAATATTTGGAGGAAAAATATATGATAAACGGATATACCAGGTTAAAGATTCTCGATCCTTTGGTTAATATAGCTAAAAATGTCAATTTACAAAAAAATTGACTTATGACCTTTTAAGTGCGTGCGCGCACTAGGCGACCGTGGCCGCGCGTATCACAATGCATTAACTTGATATGGCATACGCGTACTAGACGACAGCGACCCCTTGGCCGCGCGGCCAGCGAGATCCCGACTGCAACACGGCGGCTCAGGTGCCGCCGGCGCCGCGGCCAATGAAATTCATACAGTGTTATGAGAGGCAGCGCACTTGGACGCGCGACTGGCGTTTCTCTCGTAGCTTCAGTATGATGTTATTAGGCAGACATGCAAAATATCTACAAAAATGGATACCGATTTATTTATTATGGAGATCGAAAATATACCAGCGTTTTGGGAGTTGCTTAAGTGACGAATACATCGACATTCGTGTATAATTAAAAAAATTTTTGTTCATGTTGTCGAAGATCTTGATAAAATGTATTAAACATCCCCTTTAGTCGTCGACAATCCAATAGTGGATATACACAAATTCTTTTTTTATTCCTCGATTTTCTTTTTCGCAATAGGTACCAAACAGCAGCTACTTGCACATTTTCTGGTCGCGCGGCCATGGTCGCCTAGTGCGCGCACGCATCAAGCGCCGACCACAGAATTATAATTAGAAAGTTTTTCATTTTTGAACTGTTATTATCTCGGAAACGCTTGAAGGTAGGTAAAAATTTGAAATACAAAAAATTCAGAATTTTCCCAGTAGAGTCCAAATATGTAATCATATGCAGGATGTTCCATTTAAAAAAAGTAAGTTAGTCTCTATATAGAAATGTGGGGAATAATTTACTGAACAACTTTCATACAGGTCACTTTTTTGTATACGAGGTAATTCAAAAGTTACAGCCATTATGCGTGACTTTCTTGCCACTCTGTATATGCAATTGCAATTTTTTTATATGACAATTTAGGGTTATTTTGACCTCTCTTATACGCCCAGAGAGTATGACATATACTTACAGAATACCCTGTATATTATAACCAAACTTAATTTTTAGTTGGCTGGTGTTGTTTTGTTTCATGATATATTTAATATTAGGGGTGGTTCTTCAATTTCTGCAAAAGCTGAAGAAGATTTAAATACCAGTGCTGAAATACGTGTAAAAGGACCAAATTCAATAGATTTTATCAGAAATTGCCAATGTTACTTACACACGTAATTTTGCCGACGCCATTCTCTTACGCCGCTATTTCGAAAGTAAATTTAATGTCAACTTGTTGTATGCGATTGAAAGGTAATTTTAAGAAGAATTCGACTGTGGAATAAAAAATATAGGTTTACATTTGAAATTAAAAAAAATTGGCGTAACTTCCAATGAAGCCAGAAATGACGTTAATTTGGTGTTTAGATAAGAATTAACATCCTACTTAACATAGCAGTAACTCAAATTCCAATAAAATATCTAATCTAAGGCGAAGGGGAATGAATTTACTACAAGTCAGTGCCTTGAAGATATAACATTGGTATACATCGATAAGATGTTAAATCCTAGCGATGGCAGATGCCACTCACACTGAAAACCGAATTGTTTCAAACATGTTACTTTTTATTTCAGGTCGACGACCACTGCCTCGCCGGCGGCAGCAACTCCCCTCTAATCTCCTCAAACAATCACTGCCCCTCCAGCCCGCGCCCCAAGATGACCGTCAATTCGCAGTCGGGCCCCCCCAAGTCCCCCCGACCTCCCGACGACCTCATTGCCACTGCCGCCTCCGCTTTACGCCGTCTTCATTTCAAAACGGGAAGAAACGCTACCAAAACGACGCCTAAACATCAACCGGTGAGTAGTGTAAAACAGACAAAGAATGTCTCACAAATTGTGGTTAGTATAGAGAGAGAGTAGTTTATATTATTTAAACGGCCAATTTAACCTGGCAATTTTTTTTAAATTGCCTCCTAAATACTTCTACCTGCTAGAAGACCTCTACAGGTTTCACTATTCTTGCACGATATCGACATGAACACTGTGCTCAATCGCCGCACAGGGTGGTCCACGTAAGATAAACCAATGACGATAAAGCAAAGATAGACCAGGCATCTCATTCATGTACGTAATTTTGCGCCGAGCCTACAACTCACTGTTTATAAGAGGACGATAGCATGGGCACGCTACTACGAGGTTGAATTAGCAGTGGCGTATCACTTTCAAAGCATTTTAAATGTTGTGTTAAAATTATCAATAATATCATTTTAATAACAATTATATAAAAATAGGTGACCATGATACAGGCCAAATCGTTTTCTAAAAACTGGCAAGAGCATTGCTGTATTTAGAATGAAAATAATAAGTGATAGTTTGATAGACGATGACGACATGCGAATGAATTCGTGGCTTCCAAAAATTATAAAAATATCAGGTTAACATTAAACATAAAAACATATAAATAATAACAATATTGTTATTTTAATTATTCAACTGACGTATTTATTATTAACTTTATACAGAAAAACAACACACCGTTTTCAACGTACTAATTTTATTAAATAAAAATTAATACAAAACTAGCAAAACGATAAAACGAAGTAAAAAGTCAAAAATGTAAAGAAGCTCTGCCAAGCGGCTCGCTTTCGCTGGGTCACGAGCTTGAGTGCCTCCCCCGCCGATTCCGTCTTGATGGGATGACGTCATAAGTCGCGGGTCGCGGTACTCCGTGTCAAATGCGTTTAGCTTGAATCTAACAATATTTTAAAATTACAATTTAATCAAATAAGTACGTCGGAATTTGCTTTGTTACCTAAGTGTTAAATAATACTTGACCTGGGGCAAATTGACGTATAACTCGTAGGCTGGAGCCTGAGGGCTCAATCATGGACTCTGCAGGCCAAACTTGGAGAGGTGGCAACCTTAATAGTATTACATATTGCCAAAGATTACATATCGTCGCTCACATTACTTAGGGGCCTATCTCGATATTTGGCAAAATTGAGTCATACCCATATAAAGTCAGGGGAACAGTGCCTTAACGTTATGACGAAGTGGCATATCTCAATAGTACATCGTTTTTATTTTATAGCATTATCATGGTCAGGCCTATCTTGAATTATCCATAAAAATATTTTTACGTAAAGACCAAAGTTAAGATTGGCCCCTAGCTATATTTTTTGTATGCGTCTCACTCGGCGAATCTTAACATATACCTTTACGTTATAAAATATTTTTAAAGGATGGACACTACTTTGCAGATAGGTCTTATTAAGTTATTCTTTATGGCAATTTTATTTAACAAATAAAAGACAATTCGTAGGAAATTAAATAAATAACAATCCCATTTTTAATTTGTTATGCCTCTAGAGTCTAGAGAATAAATTATTAGATATAACAGTAGCTGTTATTAAAATTTTAACTATTTTGAAAATTGGTGGTAGAAAGGAACAATATAAAATATTGCAGCCCTGCAATTTTACCACCGCGACATGCTTAGAAGAAGACCGGGTTAGTGTTAAATTATATTGTGTAGCGGGAGGTGCGTCGAGACGTTAGTTAGCAAATCGACAGGAAAATTATTGTCAAAACAAATCGGTAAGTAAGAATAGTATATTGCTATTCAATAGCATTACAAAAATGGCTCATTTCAGATCCTCTTTTTGAATATAGATGTTCTTGTGGAGTGGGATGATAAAACTATGAACTGTGTGGATGTCGGCAGCCTAAAAACTGTTAAGAACAATGGAAAATTCAAAGTAGGCGAACGAGTGAAAATGTTTTTTGAAAACTTATGGTACTATGGAAAAATTGTAATGGTTGAAGGGCCATTAACCAATGAATGTTCTTCTGATTTATCGGATAATGAGCCTCTCCCCAATAAGACTGTTCCTCAAGAGTGTTTGGATAAAAATTGTGACTTCCATTCAAACTCCTCTTCTGATGATAATGTGCCTTTAAGAAATTTAATATCTTTGAATAATTGTGAAGAAAATTTGGAGGCACTGTAACGCTTCCGAAGTTAAACGAAGGACCCAGGCCGATACCTTTATTAAAATACAATGACCTAATGGCACTATGTACGGGTGATAAGCCTGTTATTAGAAGTACTGACGATATTTTGTTTTATAGTTCTTTACCGCACACATCAGTGTGAGTTTAGGTTAGCATTCGTGTTTGCTTTATGTATTTGTTTCAGTTTAGGTTTGACTGTAATTATATTATGTTAAGAAGTGAAGTTTCTTGTATCCTTTTTATAAAATAAAGATGTTTAAAGTTTAAAAATTTCACTCCCTTTTCTTTGAAAAACAATATCAGAGGGGCCTATCTGGTTTGATGTGTAAATAAGAATTTGTTATTCTTTTTACGAAGGGGCCTATCTTGATTATTATTTAATTTTTACAAAACACGTAAACCTTCATTAAAAATAATGATGTCTCATCATTCTAAATTGATTTATCTAGGAAACTATAAAAAAATAAAGCAAAAAAAAAATTAGTGTCAATGCTATATCCAAAATGAACACCATTGATTTCTTTAAACCGCTTTCCTGAAAAACTACAAAAACTGAGTTAGGCCTATTCGTAATGTGAGCGACGATATAATACTAAAGTGGAAGGAAGATTACAACAATAAATTCACAATCTTAACAGTACCTACTGTTATTAAGTTAATTACTGTATCGAGAATGTGTTGTATTATCTACATTATTTTATACAAATGAGCATTTTTTAGTGCCTTCTGTTTTTTTTTCAAATCTTTATATTAGGTATTTCTTTGTCGTGTCTCTAAATAATTATAAGTAAATTTGTTAAAATTTTATTTTGAAACTGTAAAACGATATAGAACGTTATTCTGAAATATCTCATTTGGTCTACAGGCTAGCCTTTATCTGTTTTTAGCCTCGAAAATGAGAAACTACTTAGGTGTTACTTATAGTTTTTCAAAAGTTTTATTTCACCTGTCTTCCCCCACCCGCACAACTTTTTTCTTTAAAATATAAAGATTTAAATTGGTCAGAAACCCCTACTTTTTGGAAGTGGTTAAAAAAACTTACAGATCATTTCATTTTTGTAACAACATACCTCTTTGGAGGAGTCCCCTCTATGGTCGAATCACAACTGAAAGAAATGGGATTCAATTTATAAGTAAGAAAAAAAATGTTGGTTGCTATATTATAGCTATACCTATATTCTATTAATTTTTCTAATCCACAATATAAACGTCTAATATCACATATTTTGTAACTTTCTCAGGTAGACTTAAAAGGACGTTTTTTTTTACTAAGCCTGACACGAAGTATAGGTCACCCGAAAGTTTACTGATAGCTTCAGAACAAAATGTGTTTAGAATCTGTGTGTGAGTAAAATATAAAAGCACAATAAAAATCATCATCCTATTTAAAATATTAGAGCTGACAGCTACTTTTCCTATAACCACACAAGATAGGAAATTGCAAATCTTTTAAAGGAGGCATTTACACAAATTAAAACATGCAAAGTTTTAAGAGGAAATATTTAGTAGTTTACTTAAAAGTGTTAATGGTTGTTCCTATTGAATTTTCCCATACAATACTTATTCATAGAATTTCACGTACCTTATATTAATTGACTGATTTCTCCCTACATAGAATGGCTTCGGGTTAACTCCACTTTTTAAGTACTTCACTCCGTTTTTTTAATACAAAAATCGTCCTCATTAAAGTGCTTTGAACATACCAAAGCTCTTTGTGGTAATGGTTTATCTTCTTCAAACCCGACTAAAGTAAACCATTTTTTTCTATGTACGGGATCACTTGGAAACCTTAAATATAATAATAATTGAAATCTATTTTATTGATTGAACATTTTCCTGTAACAATGTATAAATACTGAAAAATTTGTACATAGTATGTAATGCTTAAAATAATAGTAGGTAAATAACTTGTAATACAAGGACACTTATTTCATGCCCAGTGGTATCTCAGGAGAGGCCGGCGGCTCCTTTATACCATAAAAAAACTAAAATATGGAGTTTAATAAGATAATAAACATAGACCTAAACTTTTTACGCCGATTTTAAAACAAGTACCTAACAAATTAAGATTCTTCATTATTGTATTTTTAATTAACTATTCTACAATTTTTGCCAATCTAACCTATTTAAAACAATAGTGACTTTGTTGTTCAAAGCGCAATTATTTATAATAGCCCGGTTAAAATTAAATTAATATTCTGTTTGACATCGACATTAAAAAAATACCTTCATGCACCGCTACTGTTGGTCGAATTATCAATGAAATATTTATCTTATAAATACTTACTTATGAAAAGAAAATCCAGGCACTGAATCGGTTATTTTGCAAACCTGACACTGTTTCACCATATTGTAAAATTATAATTATCTCACAAAACTATAAATCACAATAATCTCACCACTAAATTAATTTATAAAGCCGAAATGCTTTGTAATAATTATAGTGTCAAAATTGTGACATTTATTTTCTTATTTTCGCCTGCTACCGCTAGGAGGCAGACGTTGCCACATTTTGCGGACTCTACACCAGTGTCGAATAGTCCGAATTATATAGCTGCCGTTCTAACTGTAAAATTAATTTTTGATTGACTGCCACTACTGCCAGTCAACATGTTTTCTTAAAACCCGCATTATGCGCGGCCATAGCACTAGTAAATACCAAATTGTTACAAACTGAGTCAATTTAAGCAGAAATAAAACCCAAAAGGGGTAAGTTTTGGACTCATCGGCAACAGTGTACAAATATTTTTACATTGGAACTCGCATGGAACCTGGCGGAGTTTTGCATCTGACCTCTCGACTGCTTGTTATGATAAAGGAGCATGCGACGTCCATCTTTGCTTTATCGTCTGTGAGATAAACCACTACCTTTTCTCGGAAACTGTAAGAGTTATAAAAAAGGTTCAACAGAAAAATAATGGAGTAAACCGGATGTAACTCGGAAGCCGGAAGTATTGTACTTCCGGTTTAACCTAAAATTGATATTTTTAGGAAGATAATAAAAAAGTGGGATAGGGATATGTAAGCCGTTTTGCTCTAAGACGTACCGTTATTTTTCTGTTGAACTTCTTTTTATAACCCTTACAGTTTCCGAGAAAAGGTATTGAGCGATTGAGCATAGTGTTCATGTCGATGTCATGGGAATATAGTGGAACTCGCAGAGGTCTTCTAGCAGGTAGATTTGCGCCTCTTTGAATCATGTAGGCCAAAACAATACGTCGAAATGTGCCTTAAACGAGAACTCTGAGTTCTGGACCTGCCGCATTGTGGGGTCTGCGTGCATACACGGGGTCTTGTTTTGGTTTTACGTCAGGATATACCTTTGGCATCTGTTCTTTGATCCAGGACTTTTCGGTCTTGTCGCATAAGTTTTGAATTTTTACTCGGCTCTTGCTGTATTGGCTTTTCTGTCATATGTTGTTTATTGAGGTTGGAAAGCTGTATAGTTCTTGGCGCCTGTTATAGTTGTTCCAAGCTTAATTTGATGACATAAAAAGTGTTAAACTCCTGACCATAGGCATCGCTTCTATCAAATACTTATAATGCGGATTGTTAAATAGTATATATTATAGCTTGTTCATTATAGTATATATCGATAAAAGGTTTGTACCTGTGACTTCGCTTGCAGAGAATATTCTTAAAATGGTCTTTCTGTAAAGAAAAATGCTTATTTTGCAAAAAACAATTTAAAAATATAGTCAATATCGATAAGAGGTTTGTACCCGTGACTTCGCCTGCAACGAACACATGCATTTAATATTTTTAGAATGGTCCTTCGGTAAAAAAAATGCTTATTTTGCCGAAAACAATTTGTCTTTGTCCAGTCAGAACCGCGAGGAGGAATGAGTTTTCCTTGCCAAGAAAGGATAGGGGCAGATGCTATGTTAGTTGGAATATACAGCTAGTAGTTAGAATTCACTTAAATATTTTAACAACAAATTGATCGCATCAGCAGAATCACAATAAACGTTCTGTATTATAACAACTTCTTAAGATACGTATTAAACGAGCATAATTAATTTAAAATTCATATACAATTTAATGATTGGAGTCGTCAGAAGTATCAGAAGTAGAATAATTTCCAGGTTAGATTGCTACTGGCGCTATAGGTGGTGAAACAGAATACCCATTTTTAATTTTTATAACATGAGCTACGCAATTTTTCCCTACATCGCTATTCATTTCGTTATTACCTGCCGAATATTATCAAGGACAACTGCGCTTAAAGTTGGAGATTGAATATTGAGTTTCATTTAAATAAATTATACTTTTATCGGATTTATAGTACTCCTGTATTTTGCGCAAATAGTCCTGTCGTAGTTTAATGATACGCAGGGATTCCATTATAACCATTAGATTATCTAATTTTTTTATGTTTAAAGCCATATTTTAACAAAACATCACGCAATGTTGTTGTAGCCTCGCAATTTATCACGAACCATTTCCAAAGTTGGCACTATATGGTCCTCGTAAAAGTGGTAAATAGTTTAGAGAATAAAATCCCTTGTAGTATTTTCAGCTGTTTTAAATCTTTGATTTATTGGTTTGCGCTTTATGGAATGATCGGTTACAGTCCCCAAATTAATAACGTTATAAATTCTTATAAAACCCAATTTGCATTAATTCATTACAAGTACATTCTTGTACAAAGCGTATTTTCAGTTTTTCCCGGATTTTCTTTTTTAAACACGCGTACATAATATTTAAAATAATGCGTCGACCTTAAACATGTCAATCTTTGTTTCTTAATTGCGGACTTATTTCGCTTTCGATGACCGACTCTGGCACCGACTCATTATGTTCCTGCGATAATTCACCTTGACCTTCTGTTGTCGCCAAAAAGCGATACTGATATAATAAAATAAAGGTACCGAGTAAAACCTTACTTGTCTAAAACCACACAGTTATAGCAGAAAATGAAATATGTATATTACAGTATATCGTTTTAACCAGCCACGCCGCTTTCCGATTCCCAATATCGCATACCTCAAGCATCAACTGATTTTAAAGCTGATAAGGGATCACCCAATTGGCAGAGCCTTTACCTATTTGCTGCTCTTGTCTACAGCATATAAATTTGTATTTATATGCTGCTTTATTAATTTTTTCAGTCGGAGGTGAGCCTTGATGCTCTATCGCTAGGGTGTTGCCAATTCTGCAAAATTTTCGTAAGTGTAGGAGGAACATAAGGGTTTGTTAATTGTTTATTTTTTTTGTTTAACATCAGTGAAGTTCCTTTTAGTTTGATTTAAAATATTTTTGTATAAATACTGTTTTTGAAGTACTTAAAAAATTATTATAATATTCATGAATGGTGAAAAAATTGAAAATTTCTTAGTTCAAAGTAGATTTGAAAACTAGCATACAAGAAAGTTATTAACTATCAATTAAATACTGATATAAAAGAACATTTTTAATAATAAAAACTTCGGCAGTTTGCATATAGAGTTTGGTCTGGCCATCGTGTGCGAGTCTGTTATTAGTATGTTGATCGATACGTCCGTACGTCTGTACTAGTCACTGATTTTTTTCTAAAAATAATTCATTGATTGTCAGTGTTCGAAAGTTCTGATGTGAAACACGGTTCAGTGTATATCTTGAGACATTTGCGATTAGTTTCAGCGCCCTATTTTGCATCACCTGAAACTTATTCAGCTCGGTATTTTTTATATTGCGCCAAGATGATGCTTCATAAGTAAGTACCAGCCTGACCAAGACCTTGTAGAGGTTAACTTAGGTTCGATTAATAAGTCTACTCCGCCTGTGAAGCAGGGGGTAGATTGAGCTTAATTGACGCAACGCTGCCTGCCTTTATTCTAATAACACAGCTTAATAGTTTATAAGCTGTGCTAATAATTCATTTAACACCCAATTCAGTCTTTCTGGCACCAATTCACTTGAACCCTACCGACTCTGAGTCGCGTCAGGCCGTCTAACGCGGAATTCGGAAAAAAAGATGACTTTACGTGTAACGACTAGCCACGGTTGCTTAGAAGTTATTGTAGTGTTGTCAGCGAAAAGATGCGTTTGCCTATTTCACGGAATGTCATGTTATACAGCTTCGGGAAGAGAGGTGAGCTGGCACTCCCGCCCTGATGTGTTTATTTAAAGAAAGTGCGTTCTCTAAAGAGACGGCGAAACTTCTATTCTCTAGAAAAGAGTCTACATACTAACGAGTGATTTTTAATTATTTTGCTCAAGGGAGGCCATGCATTTTAAAAGCATCATGGCCGTACTGCGTAGATAAGATGACATGATTGTTTTATGACATTTACGCCTTATTTAAATTTGTGTATTTGTAAAGTTTAAAAATTGGAGAAATTTTGTAATTTTTGCAGTTATTTGAAGGTAGGTTACTATTGCTTTAACTAATATTTCTCCGGGGAGTCGTCTTTTGACTATTATAAAGTGCTATTTGCAGGATATGATTTAATTTTTTATTTTTTTTTTATTTTTCAGCGTATCAAGTTTTGGTGAAGCTTTGTTGCCGGATTGAAAGTTCTACAGTAAAAATGTTTAGTGAAGCACAAAAAATTTTTATTGTTGAAAGTTTTTTTAGAAATGGAAACAAAATAGGCGGTGTGTGGAATTACTCTATGCATGACTGCTTTGATGAATTTCGAACCGAGTTTCCTGATGTTGCGGTGACCTTTCATAATTTTCGTACTGGGTCACAATACCTAATTGATAAATTTCGTCAGACTGGTTCTGTTCAACATAAAAAAGGGGCTGGAAGACCAACGAAACGATTGAATGAGGTTATTGAAGAAGCGCGACAAATTATGGAAAATAATCCTTTAACTTCTATTAGGCATTTATCTCAACAAATTCAGCAAATGGATTTATGCTACAGTACATGTCAAACACTTTTGAAAAAGGATCTGCATCTATACCCTTATCGTGTTACGGCTATTCATGAACTCCTTCCCAATGACGTTCCCCAAAGACTTAATTTTTGTGAATGGTTTTTAAACAATTTTCAAGAAGAAAATAGTGGTGCTTTTGAATAAACATTTTTTACCGATGAGGCTTATTTTTATTTATCATATGTTAATTCACAAAATATGCGAATGTGGAATACGCAAAATCCGCATGTTTTTGTAGAAAGACCTCTTCATCCTCAAAAAGTTGGTGTGTGGGCAGCAATTAGTTCTAGAAGAATAGTAGGCCCAATTTACTTTGATGGCACAATTACAGCTGAGAGATATCGGATCGAAATTCTGACAACATTTATTAATGAGCTTCACGATGATGAATTGCGGGAAGGTTACTTCCAACAAGATGGCGCTACACCTCATGTAACCAGAGAAAATTTAAATTTTTTAAGTGAATTTTTTGAAAACAGAGTTATAAGCCGAAATACGCAACAAATATGGCCACCTCGTTCCTGCGATTTAACACCCTGCGATTTCGTCTTGTGGCCTTTTATAAAAAACTCCATTTATCGAACACCAATTGAGGATATAAATGATCTTAAACGAAGGATTTCAGAAAAAATTGCCGAAATTAATAATTCTCCAAACGTATTGGTTAATGTGTCTCTGAGGGTAAGAAGAAACATCAGAAGGTGTCTAGAAGTAGGAGGCGGCCATATAAAGTAGGCTTTCAAAGTAAGATAGCTCAGGATTTTATATTACATACCGTCAAAAAACATTATTTTAGGTTTTCAACGTGACAACGCTGCTTTCTTGCAAATTCGCCCTATGATTTAATCTACGCGCTACTGCTACACTATGTATACTGGGTCACAGCCGCCCTTGAGCAAAATAATTAATAATCACTCGTTATTATATGACAACATTTACGATGTTTTCTTATTCCCAAATAAATAAAAATATTTACCCCAGCAAGCAATAAATAAGTTAAACATATTTGAATTTTGTTCGGGTCCAAGACTTGTCATGTTGTGGGTATCATTACAAAACCACTCTGATATTTCTCTTGTTTATAACTTGGAACTTCAAATGGTTATTAAATTTCATTATGTTTAAGACTGTATTTTAACGTTCGTACTGAAAGGTCTGATAAAACATTTATTTTAAGAAGCAAGCTATTTTGAGTAATATAATTAGAAAACATAGCAAGGTAATAGGTAAACTTAAAATTAAATTAGAATGTCGAAGTGCAATATAATAACAAAAAATTGAACTCACTTGTGGGAGCTGTCCACAATCATCTCTTAATAGTAGTCGGTATACTAAACTATCTTCACCCGACCCTATACAGGGTGTTTCAAAATAAGATGCTGATCCTTAACGGTGTGAATCCTTAGGTGATTTTAAGAAGAAAAGTTCAAATTAACATATATCCTTAACCTATCAACTTTCGAGCTACAGGGCGTTAAAGTTTGAAGGATAAAATCGTTTTCTATCATAACTTAAACAACTTTCTAGCTATTTTTATGAATTTTTCACACATGCCCTCTAAGCATCAATAGCCATTTTTTGGTGTAGAAAATTTTTAAAATTTTTTAACCAGTGGCGTCCTGAAAGGGTTTGGACTAGACATTTTGGAAAATATTATGTACGCCACTGCTTTTTCTCAAGATAAAAATTATTTTTAAAATACCCATTCATTTTAGGCCAAATTTAATATCTTATTTTTATTTTATTTATTTAATAAAAAAAATAAAAAGCATTAAATGCGCATTCGCTATGTGCCTATGGTTCCTGACAAGTAGGCTATGAACTTTGTTAAGGAAACCATGACAATAACGAAATATTGAATGCCAAATAGTTTTGACAGCTATTTATTTATGTACACGGCTTTCCACTTAACTTAAATTTTAAAAACGTAATACTTTTTAAACGTATAAGTATCATGGTAAATTTTACAAATGTCGAGTTTGCGGATATGCATTACCTGTACGGGCTTGCTGACGGCAATGCATTCGAAGCCAGGCGATTATACCAAGAGCGTTATCCAAATAGAATAGTTCCGGGTGCACGAACGATTTCAGGAACTCACAGAAAGTTATGTGAAACGGGATCTTTTGTAACAAAAAACTACTTAAAAGGGGCACACCAAACTACACGAACACCGGAAACCGAAGAAGCTGTTTTAAATTTAGTGGAACAAAACCCTAATATACCTAAGTACCAGAAAAATTGGGAATATTTTAAATATTACTCATGTCCTAGTCTGGACAATTCTTCAAAGTTATTTGTTATATCCGTACCATATTCAACGGGTCCAGGCCCTACTTCCTAGGGATGTTCCATTACGCTTCAATTTCTGCCAATGGTTTATTGAAATGGTTACCGAAAATCCCCAATTTGATGCCAGAATTTTGTTCACGGACGAAGCTAATTTTTCCAGGAACGCCATACAAAATTTTCATAACAATCCTCAGACGAACATGTTTGTCTGAGTAACAATCACTTCTGGGCAGAAGAAAACCCACATGCCATTACGGAATCCCACCACCAAGAGCAATTTTCTGTAAATGTTTGGGCTGAAATTATTGGTGATTATTTAATTGGGCCTTATTTTTTACCAGCCAGATTGAACGGAATCAATTATCGCCAATTTCTTGAACACACTTTACCAAATTTGCTAGTCGACGTCCCTATTTTAACCCGACATCGTATGTGGTTTATGCACGATGGTGCACCTGCCCATTTCAGTCTCTTGGCACGAGAGTTTTTAAATCAACATTATAGTAATCGATGGATAGGGCGCAGAGGAACACAATCGTGGCCACCTAGATCCCCTGATCTAAACAGTCTATATTTTTTCCTGTAGGGACATCTGAAAACGTTGGTTTACAGCATCCCAATAAATACTGAAGAGGAGTTGAGAAACCGCATAATAGTTTGTTTCGACACTATCAGGAATACTCCAGGAATTTTTCAAAGGGTGCGATACTCAATGAGGAGAAGAGCTGAAGCATGCATTCTTGCAGGTGGTGGCCACTTTCAACAGCTAATCTAAATTATTTTCGTTTTTGTTCACACGTTATTTAATGTTAGTTGTTTTAATTTAATGTTAAAAAATAAACCATAGGCACATAGCGAATGCGCATTTAATGCTTTTTATTTTTTTTGTCGGAAACTGTTTGTCGGACGATAAAAAGGCAAGATATTAAATTTGGCCTAAAATGAATGAGTATTTTAAAAATAATTTTTATCTTAAGAAAAAGCAGTGGCGTACATAATATTTTTCCAAAAAGTCTAGTCCCAACCCTTTCAGGACGCCACTGGTTAAAAAATTTTAAAATTTTTCTACACCAAAAACTGGCTATTGATGCTTAGAGGGCATGTGTGAAAAATTCATAAAAATAGCTAGAAAGTTGTTAAAGTTATGATAGAAAAACTATTTTTTTCTTAAAAATTTAACGCCCCGTAATTCGGAAGTTGATAGGTTAAGGATATATATGTTAATTTGAACTTTTCTTCTTAAGATCACTTAAGGATTCACACCGTTAAGGATCAGCATCTTATTCTGAAACACCCTGTATATCACACTGACATCAATCAACCTTCTTATGAGATTTATGTATAAGACTAAAAATAAGATGTCAAGCACACAAATGGGATTCCTTACTTTTTAATTTAAGGTTTGCATGCCCTCCTCAATTTATATCGGAATGTTAAGAACATTAATGATCATATTGATCAAATTTTTCCGCAGCTTAGTGGTCGTTTGAGGCTGTTTACACCTTGCTACATATTTAGTACACTTGCACTGGCTGGTACAAGTCGAAGGCTTTCCAATTAACCAAACTTTCGCAGTAAATTCGTGATTTTAGGTCTGTTTTGAAACTTGTTTCGTCGAAATGGGTTATGGGTGGCAGAAAGTTTTTTGCAAATATATGTGTCTAATACTTGAATGTTGCATGCATAAAATGACAGAGGAGTTTGAAAAATGCATTATTTTAAAAAATAAAACTTCTGGTGACGTTTAATTTATTAAATCTAGTCTATAAAGCTAACCATTAATTTATCATACGCAAAACCACATAAGATTTGTTTTATCGGATAAACTTTTGTTTTTTACGAAAACTAGATTGCTTACAAATTTAACGAGGACAAACGAAATTATAAAAACGCGACAGCGAAGCTATCTATTACCGTTTGTTCGAGTTTAAATTACTACAAAGTGATCTAGTTTGAGTTTAAAAATAAAAGTTTATCCGATCTTAAAAAAAAGAGCGAGTGATTTTTAGCTAGAGAAATTCACGAATTTTGGCATGAATAGATACTAAAAAAAATAATAATACTTCACTAAAAAAATGTTTGACAACATCAAATTAATTTGTATCAATATGTCAGGTTGCCGAGCAATAAAAAAGAACAGCTACTTGATTTTGAGCTGGAGAGGTTTTAACCATTTAATTTTTAGCTGGAAAGGGTTTTATCGCGATAAAAAAGGATGCACGTTTTTATCGCTGTCAAGGTGATAAAAATGCAAATGTCAAATGGATGTTTTATTGTAGGAGTGAATTTATCCTTAATAAATCTTAAAATCCAAATGCTTCTCAACTAAAGTTAGATTGCTCAAGCTAGAATTTACACACAGTTTCACCCTAACTCTGTGCTGTGGTAGTCTTTCGACTTAATATTTGTTGTCAAGCAGTATCTGTAGGCTAAGTTGAGCTTTATACCTACTGGCAACCTTTTATCTCTTCCTCAATGATTTAAATCCTAAGGTCTCGATGAAGATCAGTGTTGCGTACAATTGAAGAGACATTCACTACCTTACACAACACTTTATTCTGAGACGTCTGAATCAGTTTGATGTTGCTTTTATATATACAGAGCCTTACAAACTAAATATCGTAAAACCACACCGGATGTTGTTTCTGTTATACATATTACTATAATTAGAAATAACTATCTATTCATCCCTATGTATCCAAGTATATTACAAATAAAGCATATTCAAAGTACACCTTATGATATTGTGTGCATTTGTATTCATCCTATATTATGAACCCAAACCGTTTCGTCTACTACCTCAACTACTGCAAAACCATTGTTACCAATTATGCAACGAAGCTCGTTCTTGTTAGCATCTGTTTTGTAACCAGACTGCCAAACTTATTTACAAGAAGCGTTAAATTATGTTCACGAGTTTAGAGATGATTCTAATAATTTTCATTTTATGCATGACATGTTGAACTTACAAAGATGTTTGTGACAAAAGAATTTAATTATTTATTTCAAACTTGTCATGTAGTCTTTCAGCTAAATGTTTAATTGGTAAGACCACCCTGAGACCAAGGAAAATGCGTGCAGAGTAATGCTCTTTTTTTAAGCAACTACATGTCAAAACTCCTTTTTAATTTGCCAAAGTTTATCTGATTTTTTATATTTATTCTTGTTAAGTTATACATAATTATCTATATTGTAGCGTAGTCGAGAAAAAAACATATTTATCAGAAAATAATTTTAAAAAAATTTATGAAAAAAATTATATTTAAATGGTGAAACCATTCAATATTTATGGTAAAAGATATTTATTTTTAGAATCCTATGAAAATACAAAGATTCTATATTGGATTCCTTAAAAAAAATATAATCATATTTATAATCCCTATTTATTTTCATTTTTATTCTTTCTTATTATTATTCTTTTTTCGATATATATGCTTTTAGATGTTTGTTAAATGTTATTTTATTTCTTATTGCCTTTAAACTTTAAGGAATTTTGTTGCATTCAATTATTTCATTGTGAGTTATAGCACTTTTACTCCTTGTTGTGCTTGTAGAATTAAAAAAAAAATGATTTTTAGAACGATTATAAAATAATTGTGTATATCTGTTGTTTTAATAAAGCGAATGCTTATCAAAATAAATCTGTTTGCTATTTTGTGTATTATATACACTATCGGACAAAAGTAGAGCAACACTTTCAAAAAATGAAAGAAATCTCGATTTTATAATATTAAATGCATGATATCGTATTTAAATACATAGTGTCTTAAATGTCAAAGTAGGCTGCTGTTATCGGCGGCAACAGCTTTTTCCAACAATCAGAACAAATGAACTGATATTGACGTAAACTTTCAAATACAGTATTGTAATGCGTCAAAAGTAAAGCAACATTTTAATATTCTTCTAAAAAATAAAGGTTTTAGTGAAAGTAAAGATTAAAGTATTATTGCAGAGCTTATCTAATGTTTAATCAATATTTCTTTGCTGAATTAATCATGCCAAGAGGTATTAAAATTTCGAAAGAATTAAAGCAGAGAGTACTGAATGCCTACTTGGAAGGTACAATTCAAGTCACAATTTCAAGACGGTTTGTGTTACCAAGATACAGCGTATCGAAAATAATCTCAAGTTACATTCAAAGGGGACATTTAGAGAATCTACCGAAATCGGAAAGGCCGAGAAAAACAACAATTTCGACAGAGAGACGCATTAAAACAATTTCTTAAAACGATCCTTGGATGTCTGCACCTAGAATTATTGCTGAAATTCCCGAAACTATGGTTAGTCCACGGACAGTTCAAAGAAGGTTGGTAGACGCAAAGTTATTTAGTAGACGCCGGGCTAAAAAGCCCCTTATTTCGGCAAGAAATAGAGTGGCTAGGCTTGAATTTGCACGTCGACATTTAAATTGGACAGTAAACGAGTGGAAAAAAGTTTTATTTAGCGATGAAACGCGTTATAAAATTTTCAATTCTGATGGAATGAAGCGTGTAAGATGGCCAATCAACACGAGGTTTAATCCCAAATACGATACAACCACAGTTAAACATGGCAAAGGCAGTGTTCTTTTATAAGTTTTATGGGGTTGTTTCTCATGGAATGGGGGGTCCTTTAAACTTCATTAATGACACCATGGATCGATTTGTCTATAGAGATATACTGCAAAATGTAATGTTGCCTTATGCAAAGTGGGAAATGCCGTTGCGTTTTATTTTCCAACAGGATAACGATCCAAAACACCCTTCACGAATTGTTCAAGATTGGTTTCAAAAATCTATGGGAAGAAGTTGAACGTCGAATTCGTACACAATTATTTCTAAATAAACAATCATTGGTAAATCAAATCAATGAAGTTTGGACAAACCTTCCCAAAAATACTGTTTAAAAATTGATTGCATTAATGCCGCGACGTTGTCGGCAAGTATTAAAAAATAATGGATATTCTATTAACTATTAACATAATACTTCTAGCTATTTTAATTATTAAATGTGCGTATTGTTTTTTTTTATCGTAATATGTAAAATAAAATACTGTTGACACAATTTGTTGCTTTACTTTTGTCGCACTTTATTTCGTCGATTTTTATAATTATAAATATTTCTCTGCCTTTATTTTGTTTAAAGTGTACCAAAATATTGTGAAATATTACTAATATTGTGGGGATAATATTTCATTAAAATTAGCTGGGGCACAATCATATAATTAATTTTTTAAATTCAAAGAAATAAAAGCACTTTGTTTCTCTACTTTTGTCCAATAGTGTATATTTTTTGGTGTAAAATTATGTCATTTATATTGAAGTATTTTGTTTCATTATAAATAAGTTTAGTATTTGTATCGTATGAATAATAACTTAATACTTTAATAATTTTATTTTGACATCTTTGCAATTTCCCTAAATTATATTTTTTAGTTTCTCCCCATATAGATGCTAAATAAGTTAAATTGCTTTATACATCCTAACTATAATACAGTATTTTTTTTGTATGCGCATTTAAATAATAGGAAACTTTTCTAAGCATGCTACAATACCTATTTAATGTAAATGTAAATGATTTGATTAATGTGTTCCTTAAAATTTAAATCATCATCAAGAATCAATCCTAAATACTTAAAATTTTTAACTATTTTAATTTTTGAGTTATTTATTTCAATATCTGCTAAATTATTATTTTTAGTCTTTCTTATTTTAAATAGAAACATTTTTTATCCTCATTTAAAAAGAAATCATTATTTTAAAATAATTTCTTATAGATTCAATATTGTTAATTTCATTTCCATTATAATAAACACGAATATCATCAGCAAATAATAAAATTTTACCAACTAAATTTAAATTAATAATGTCATTTATATAAATTAAAAATAGCAGTGGTCTCAAGACTGACCCTTGAGGAACCTCATATTTTATTAAATTTCTACTACTTTGAATTCCGTTAATTTGCGTAATTTGATATCTCTGTTGTAAGTAATTTTGAAATAATTTGAAACAATTTTCTTTTACTACTATATTTTTCAGTTTTTCAAGAAGAATATTATGGCTCACTATATGAAAGGCTTTACGAAAACCTAAAAATAAACAACTTGTTATCAAAAAAAAAACCACAAACAATTAAATATGTGTTATAAAAAACGAAATTACGCCCTAAACAATAATCGGGTGCCAGTATTCACCTTAGGATAACCTAAAATAAACTGCGACAAGGCTACCTATCCACCCTTACTCTGGCAACCCTACGCCCTGGAGGATGTTCTTCAGACACCCCTTAGCTAGCTCATCTCAGGTTAGGTTCGCTATTTTGTCTCTAGATTGAGAGGTTTAGCACTCTTATATAAGTAAGTTAAAGTCAAATCCTGAAGGCGCCACCTTAGTTTTATTTTACTTAAAAGCCTTTAAAGGTTCTAGTGTTTGGCCTCAGAAAAAAACAAACTAGGAAAAAAAACACTTATGTCACCATCGGCATACACTAGCTTCTTATAAGCTCTCATTCACTCAAGCCCTCAAAGTCACTCTATTTAAAATAAAAGCCAAATTTTCGCAGAAGCCAATATAAATATTTATTCTTAAAGTGGTGTTAAGCCCTTGGTTACTTGGTTTTATAAATGCAAGCTCCTCTTACTTTGGTGGACAATAGATACTTAAAGTTAAAAGATAAATAAGTGAAATGAAATATTAAAGTGATAGTACTAGGTTTGACAATAAAATTTCTGAAGGATTAAATTTATAAAGTTATCGATAAAAGAAAGCAACAAATCAAACCTTGTTTGACAGGGTCTTGCACAAGACGGCAACTGTCAGACCTACACTGTAAAAATGACTGTTCAGTCTGATCTGGCAGCCACATAGGCCTACATCCAGGACATTGCCTCAGACTAGAAATTTCCGCAAGGTCTGTGCAAGAACCTCTCACAACTAACTAAATTTACCATAAAATCTCTGTTAGAGTATAATACAATATCTTACGAGTACCTGTGGTTACTCAATAAGCATACTAGCCACTCGGCCATAGATAAGTTAAAATATCAAAGTTCCAAGTGTTAAATTCAGAAGAAACAACAGGCCTTTAGCCGGGAAACAAAAATATTTACTTTATAATAATAAATTGCAACTATATTTACAACAAAAGGAGCTGTAACAGACTACCTAACGTTCTGAACTACTAGCGACTCTTGTGACGTCTTAACGCTATGTCGACATACGCTACACGTTTACATTGCACAAGCTCTGTACATAACATGGGCGTAAAACTTTATCAAGACACTGTATTTTGCAGAATATTTAGATTTTAAGTTGACTACTTTTTAAAGGTAATGATACTTAGCTGCAACTTTACGTGCTACCCATGGTCTCTTAAACAGCTAACGTGGATACTGCTTCACAGCTAGTCTCCAAGAATTCAAATGGTAAATGGCAACTGGCACGTCCCGCGTCCAGGCATTTCCAACAAAGTAAACTAGTACTCCAGTTTGTACTCGAACTTTTAGCCCCTACCTAACGAGGGCTTCAATTTACCAAATGGCGTTCATGACCGCTGTTAAAGTTCATTAAAGCATTTTAAATCAGCATTCCGCCCAAAGGAATAGGCAAACTACAAAGCCATACCCTTTTTAAAACTATTGTGGATGCTTTATCGGCACTACATTAGCCTGCACGGCCCAAAAAAAAACTTGGGGAGCTATTTCCACAAACGTGCTTTAACTTCCAGAGTCCATGGTCGAAAGGGACGATTCTTATTTTTCTCCAACGTACATAGTTACCAAAACAAAACAATGACAAAAATTAGTCAACCCTATCTACGGAAACTAACCTCTTATAATAACATAGAAAACTAACGGCGACCGAAGTCAACCCACGCGACCAAGCAAAAATTAACCAGACGTGGCTGTGAAAATGCCCAGAAACTGTCAGTCCGACACTGACCTATTATCGATTTTGTTAAAAACAGCTGACAGAAGTTATTTCTATAGCTAACTTGAAAAGTTTATCAATTACCAATCAATTAGAACAAGCTGTAGCAAGGGCAACACATTGGACTTGCTTGAGATTATGGAAATAAACCAAATTATCAGAGACCCAGATATTGTCTGCGTTAATGACCAAATTATTCACAACAGCACACATTTTTTCAGTGCTTTGAGTTTCACTAAATAATCAAGCTCGTACTATCTCTATTTTACTCTTTCCCTACCCAAGGGAGTTCAACTGTTCTTTTAATTTTGTCAATCCTACCTTGGCTCCCTAAGAATTTTCTATTCATAGATATTAATTGTTTTTGCACATCTATGACTTTGAGACTGTTTATAGGCTGAGGTTTTCATGTTTCGAGTGTATCATCTAGTGTTAACTATAGTGTTTACCCCTTGTGCGACTCGCAAATTCAGTGCAGTTTAGTGCCCCCCTCTGAACATTTTAACCCCAATTTTATAATTCATGTTTGGTGTCAGTCATTCTTCGGATACTCTGAGCGTCTAGTGACCACAACTTTTAAACTTTGTTCTATTGAATATTGACATACTCTCATCGATTTTTTAAATCCAATATCGAGTTTAGGTAAACCTCATTTTTCTAACAGCTGACATCCAAGTGATGTCATATCCGCTTTACCTACTCTCTTTCACTCTGAGACACGTGTGTGTAAAGTGAACATGGTGGTGATTTAGCACTATTTCTGTATTTTATAAAAAAAAGTTCTTTTTTCATTAAAATTTTCAAAAACATTTTATTAATGATTTCGTAATTTATATATTACCATGGGCAAAATTTCAATTTTTTTTTAAATTAACACGGAGCATGCCTCCAAAAATTTTATTTTAAATTTCTTTCTTCACAACTACAATGTTTTTCTAGAAAATCATCATCAAAAATAAAATGCACCTTTTTAAAATAATATATTTCCTATTCAATTCTTATATTTTCACAAAAATTTCCATTCTATAAATATACAAATTATAATTTTTCACATGTCCACCCAATTTCTGAGGTTCCTACTCAATTTTGGCTGTACTCATTAATTTGAGGCAACCATTTAAAGTTTTTATAGTCAACTCGATTATAAGTAAGTCAATGTTCACCATGATTCTAACTAGTTTTATAAAGATGAAATTCCTTCTAGTATCCCCTGAGGATGGACGTCTAGACGCCCGAAATATGTAGGGAGCAATAATTTTACTATTATTAAATTTGTGGAGGAAGACATTGTCGTTTTATTTACAATTAGAATAAAGATTTGAAATCAAACCCGTCTGCAAGTAGTATCAAACAAGGAACAAAGAAATCAATCCACTTGGCTATGTCGTGCAAGATACAAAACATTCTTGGAATATAAACATCAACAAAGGTTTGAAACTAAATATAATGAAAATTTTGGCTATTACAGGTAACTTAATTAGTAATTAATGTTTAAGGTGAGAGTCTACATATTATGTATTTTAACAATTTAAAACCGAAAACTTAACACAGATAATCAAAGATAATCAAACTTATGAAATGCAATTTTCGAACTGTAACAGTCTAATAATTTTTTTCTTATCCAGTTCGTTATAAATAAATTCTAATAATTCTATAACTGCTATTTCCGTATTTTTTTCCTTTTAAAACCCATGCTGGTTCTCGCTAATAAAATTTATTTTATTTAAAAGCATAATAGCCGTTCATGTAAGATTATTTCAAAAACTTTTGAGAATATTGGTAAAACAGAAATAGGTCTGTAATTATTCAAATCACTTGTTAATCAGGGGACCTAGGAGGCCAAGCGATTGGTCCAGGACGTCTAATCCACTGATTACCTCGCCAATGATTTAAGAATTGTCTAACCGTCTCATAATAATGTGGGGGAGCGCCGTCTTCTTGAAACCAGAAGTTTTGGAGGATGTCGGCATCTATATTTTGAAGCAAAATGGGTAGATAATGAGGAAGAAAATTTAAATAAACTTGTCCCGTCAAACTCTCTTTAAAGAGATATGGCCCAATAATGTAAGGCCTTAATATATCTTCCCAAACATTAACCGCCCAGCGATTTTGGTTATCTACATATCAAACCCAATGTGAATTTCCAGTAGCATAATAATGCATATTATGTCGATTTACGATTCCCTTATTTTTAAATGTAGACTCGTCACTAAAGAGAATTTTATTAAGCGTTCAATTAGAGAATGTAATTTTTCTTAAGAAATCATGTTCATAGTTCTTGATGTTGTTGTGATATTTATACTTTTCAAAATCCGTCGCACGCTTGTTTTCTTAACTCCAGGTTCCTAAATATTGCCAGTTTGACTTACGTTATGATTTTCCTCTACTGCCAATAGGACCCTTAATTAATTTTCTTTCTTTACAACGGGTTTATTGATTACTATCCTTTTTTTTGTACGCAACGTTTCCTGTTTCTAAAAATCTATGCAACAGCTTCTCGAAGGCCTCTGGACTCGGTTTTCTCTCAATATCTGGATGTCTGTCAGCATACACTCGACTCGCTTGAAGGCAATTTTTTCCCGATATAAAAATCATATTTACAATTTCCAAAGTGGCAAAATTCGACATTTGGTGAAAGTGAGTACCTAGTTTTCGCAACTGAACAAAAAATATTAAATAATTGTATTCGGCTGTCATAGTGACAATCTAAACAAAAAAAATCATGGCAACTCGATTTAGAACAAAAATAAAATGAAATAAATAAAAAACAGCAAAAGTGTAGACTTTTACATTTAATATCCAAATATCTTAAATACGGTAAACTCTACGAACTTTTAATAACTATTAGATTAAATGATTTACAAATAAAATTTACTATAACCTAATGAACATCTAGTGTACCTACCCTTAGACAGCCGAGCGTCAGTGGTACGTCTTATACTAGCATGGCCTAACCTAAATTACACTATTAACTAGCCGCGCACTAGACCAAGTAAACTCAGGGTCTGATGTTAGCCCATGGCGTAGGTCGCACATTTTCACTCCATCTGAATAAAAACTATTTAAATCTGTACCTGTCGTTTGCAAATGAATTCCAACCCTGCCCTGGAACGAGAGATACAAATTCCATTAATAGACCTACTATATATTTGGCGCACGCACTTCTCGAATCCCACAGCAATTAAACGAAAATATTCAAGAGTATATCATTTTATTTCGTATAGGAACATCGCTAAAACAATTTCTGTTTTTGACATGCAGGAATTGGGTTACCGTATTGACAAAGGGTTTTAGAAGCACACACAATGGTGGAGGTTATTTAAGTATAAATGTTTTTGTTTGACGATGCCGTTTTTAAAATAGAGAACCTATTTTTTGTCCAGCAGAATTTATCATGTTCTGTCATTTAACTTCAATACTTTGTATACTAACTGTAAACTACCGCACAGTTACCCTTTTCTGACGTTTAAATTAAGTTAAGAGGTTTCACTGTATTAACACCTCTTACTTTCAAGTACTACAGGTCATTTTGAACAATTACTAAAAGTTTATGCTAATTAAATTTACTTTTAAAATAAAATTGTTCCTCATTTAGTTGAAAAAAAAAATGCATACTAAAATTCTGCCTGCAAAACTTGCTGTAACTAATCCAAGTGAAACATTTTTTCCTGCCGAAAATTTACTAATACCGGAATTTTTTATTCAAAATAATTTAAATATTCCGGTGTGGCATCGAACAATAAATACCGAAATTTCTCAAGAACGGCTTACTTTAGCGGATTTTCACAAGAGTACCTTTTTTGTTTCAAAATATTCAAAAAATTAGTTCCTTAACAAAAAAAGGAAAAAACTATACTAATAAAAAAGTTATGGCCATTCTAAACTATAAGAAGTGCATTGTGAAGCGCCCTTTAATGGCCACAGTGAAAAGGTGTCCGTATTCGGGTATCGCATCCCAAAAAACCCACGGGTATCAAGTTTCAAAGTAATACATTAAAAAATGTTTATTAATTTTAAAAAATTCGATTTTTATTTTTTAACTTTACCACCCTGTATCTCGGAAACGGAGCAATTTTGGACAAAGGTAAGTTGCTTTAAATCGCCTTATTTTGACCTCAGAAATATGTGCTCAGATTTTGTACAGACCTTTTAGAGACACCCTGTATATTTTTAAAGTTGTATATCGTATCATAATACTTTCATAAAATTCTTAAACAAACAATAATCATTTGTTCTATTTGTAAAAATTCTAAAAGTATTTTCTTAATGAACAAGATTATCGTAACGATACTCACTATAAAACTAAACTATTCTTAAGGCTACGCTATTTAATAATTATAAAATAATCCGCTTCTTTTAAAGTTCTACTTTATTAGTTGGGTAATTAGCCAATGTGAGACTTTTTTACCCTTGCCGCCTTTCCCCTAGTGAGTATTTATGGCACAGGCGCAGTTAAAATCCTCTTGCTTTAACAAGATATTAGTGGAGTTATGCAGATGTCCGATATTGAATACAATGCTAATAAGTGGCGCATTTTTAGATTCCCCAAAAAGAAGCAGAAATAGTTCTACATAATGACCATAAATACGCGTCACAAACTGTTTCAGGTCACCTGAAAGAATATTACCAAAAATTGTTCTTGAAATGTTCCATGGAATATAATATCCGTGGTTGATATGTCGTAATTTGAAAGGTTTGTCTATATCGCTGAAAAAGCAAGGCGGGGAAACCAAATTTGCATGCTTTCTGTATAAGTGAAAAAGCCAAAGTAAAAAAAAAAAAACATTGTTGAGAGAAAACTTGGTCGATTCGAATGAAGTGATCCTTCCTCCACTTTACATTAAGTTATTATCTTTATATTTGGCTGGTAATACAACAGTTGCTCTAATATGCTATTATAGACGTAGCGACGTAGCAGACGTTTTAGATTCCTAATAATCAATTATTAGATTTTGATTACTCTCTTAACACGGTAGTTAAAAATAAGCAAATTAATTAAACAATGGAAAATAAACATGCTAAAGTGGAAATTGCATGATTAACACCTATTTTCTGCCTCACGTAGACTTCAAATTGAAGTAATAATATTATTAATTTATGTTGTATACCACAACCCTTTGTTGGCGTGTTTGAAAACCATGCAATTTTCCAGTTTTGCAATTGAATTTTCATTTTCTACTTTTAAACCTAATTGGTAAATATACATGCCTCGAAATTGAGTAATAATATGCTAGAAAACATAATAAAGGTAAAAATACGGCATAATTGACTGCGAAATAAAGAGGTAGCAAAGTCTAACGCCCAGTTTCTTTGAGAGCGGCAACAAACAATGGAGAATTCACGGATATCCATGAAAGTTTTCGCTATAGCCTGTATTTTCCTAGATCAAAGAAACTTTTAGATTTTTAACGATTTCAACCTCATTAAAAATAAATTTGTTTCGGTGTTGAAATTTAAACGGATACTCAGCAGTTAAACGGTTACGGTACTTAATACAGAAAATACAAAATAGGCAGGTATAGACTTTTAACTTACCGTTAAAGTTAATGCCTCCCTTAAGTAAATAAATCTATCTGATTTAGACGCAATTAAATTCAAACACATTCGCAGTGTCCAATTTTCAATTAGCCATGTTCTTGATTAAATTCTTTGTTCGTAACACTTTGCATTAATTACTCGTTTATTAATCAAACTCCGGATTTAATTAATCAATAATTTCGGTGGTGAAATATTTACAGGCCAAATGTAAATATAATTAATTACGCGGCTGGGCCATCCACCTACTAAAACAGACTTTTCCCGTGGCAAGCCATTAAATATTTACATTTAATTTGCGATAAAATCGCGACAAATTAAATTTCGAATTTTGAATAAATCGCTCTAAACCTAAACTACACTGAACGGTAAAGTAACAGGAGACAACAAATTTTTATGAACCTAAATTATCAGTAACACTTTTTTCGTGAATGTACCGTGCGTTCAATTTATCTTGATAACATTTTGATACACTGTAAATTTTTTTGTTTTTAAAGATATGAAGGTAAATAAAAAAACAAAATGTAGGGTTGGTGGCCAAGTTTTTTTCTAAGTTACATAAAACAAAGCACTATCAATTTTCTGACATATAAGTCTACCTTGTGTTTTTTTAAATAGAACACCCTGTATATAATATATATATTTAATAGAATACGTTATTCCGATTACAATAATATAACACACTTTATATTTCAATCTACACGTTTTTGACATATTGGCAAAAATATGAAATTTTTATATTTTTATCTCAAAGAGTGCCGTGACAAAGACATTTTTATATTTGACATAAGTGTTGTAATATAATATAACGTTGGTTGGGGAGTGATCGTGACAGTTATTTATATTAAAATGGTTTTTCGCGAATTTAGCATCCGTGAAAGGAGTGATATGCTTCAAATATACTTTCTGAATAATAAAAGTGCAACCACTGCGCGTCGTCAGTATATTAGACTTTATCCAGAGCGCCAAGTTCATTCGAAACAGATATTTGCAAGGCTGGCAAAGAAATTTGAAGAAAACGGTAACGTGTTAAATGTTAAGAAGGTATGTCAGAATTATAGTGTTTTGAATGCACAAAATAAGACAAACATATTAGGATTCTTTGAAGTACATCCAGTTTCTTCTATTACCACAGTATATCAAGAGACAGGTATTTCTCGCGGTTCAATCCACTCAGTTTTGAAGGAACATAAATATAATGCATTTAAATTTTGTAAAACCCAAAAACTAAGTGAAGAATAATGCCAAAAGAGGATGCAGTTTTGTTTGGAATTTTTAATTAGATATAATGAGAATAATAATTTTTTAAAAAATATTTTATGGACCGACGAAAGTTCGTTTACTACAAGAAAGGGTTGTAATAGGCAAAATATGCGATATTGGTCTATAAATAATCCTAGATAGATACAAGAAGTAAAAACCCAAGGGTACCAATCAGTTAATGTTTGGTGTGGTATTATAGACATATATATTTTGGATCCGATATTTATAGATCAAAAGTTAACAGGAGATCATTATTTGCATATCTTAGAGCATCATATAGCACAATATATAGAAGATCTACCCCTAAACATAACAGCGCAAATAATATGGCAGCAAGACGGCGCGCCTCCTCACAATGTTGTGCGAGTCAAGAATTTTTTAAACATGGAATATGCCCGGGGTTGGATAGGGAATGGTGGAGCTATTGGTTGGCCACCCAACAGCCCGGACTTGATATTAATGGATTTTTTCTTTTGGGGACACATAAAAAATCACGTGCACAGAACTCCTTGTTATAATGTCGTGAAACTTCGGCAAAGAATTTCAGCGGCAATCAATGAATTAAGAATCCGGAAATGTTATTTAATGCCAGAAATCATACAATTAGAGTAATTGAAAAATGTGTCCAGCAAAATGGTGGTCACATACAGCAGTTTTTAGAATAGTTAAATAATTTTAGACCTTTTAATTGTTGCAAATATGTTAGTATTCTTGTTATACGTTAATTTGTAAGTTCTTGTTGCAGTCAGTCATGGCACTCTTTGAGATAAAAATATACAAATTTCATATTTTTGCCAATATGTCAAAAACGTGTAGATTAAAATATAAGTGTGTTATATTATTGTAATCGGAATAACGTATTCTATTAAATACATATGTAATATACCGGGTGTTCTATTTAAAAAAACATCAGGTAGACTTTTAGGTCAGAAAATTGATAGTGTTTTGTTTTATATGTAACTTAGAAAAAAACTTGGCCACCAACCTTACATTTTGTTTTTTTTTGTTTACCTTCATATCTTTAATAACAAAAAAAGTTACAGTGAATCAAAATGTTATCAAGATAAATTGAACGCACGGTACCTACCGATTTCAATTAAAAAAATTATGTTCTGTTTATTCTTCAACTTTCGACGTTAATAAGATATACAGATGATACATTCATACAGTATTGTGCTGATATACAAAATAACTGTTTTTGTACCATAAATTTAAAGTGTCCTGTGGTATTTTTACTAAATACATTTTTTAAGAATAATTCGTAGAAGCTTGTAATTAATAAATACATTTAAACTAACTTTTCGTATACTTTATCCAAAGTCAGTATTGACATTAAAAAAACCTTCTAACAGACTTCAAAGGGACCGCCATCACAATCGGGGTTGTGAGATCTTTTTTTTTAATTCGTTTAAGTTCTTATTATTAATAATGTTTTTTTATATGAGTATTCAATTGATAGTCAGTAACTCTCTTGAAAGCTAGTTGGCGAATGTACTTTGAACCAAGAAATTTTCAATGTCAAAGAGAAATATAACAAGCCATTCTTGAATATTATAATATTTTCTTTAGTACTTAAGAAATATTATTTATACACAAATAATTGACATCAAAATAATAGTTATTTATGGTACAAGTGTATTATGTTATATACAGGGTGAGGATTTTAAAGTGTTACAACGCAATATCTGAAAAACGGCTATAAATATTTTAGTCAAATTTTGGGACGTGGATGGGGAGGTTGGGGGACAAATTTTAAAATATTTTTGATATTTACCCCCCCTCCAGATTTGATGTGGCTAGTGACAAATTTGAAATGTCAAATGGAAAGGTATTTTTTTTTTTTGATAATTCGATTCCTCGTCAATAACTACGTAAGTGAGCAGAAAATTGTTACATTTGCTCTACTAGTTGCTTAGTTACGAATTTTTCAATAAATAAAATAGGAATACTTAAAACTACACATTTTAAATCATGACACCTATGATTATTGTTTATCCAAACCTTTAATTATGTTGTATCCTAGGAAACCACTTTTGACTTTGACAAGTAGTGATAATCTGATAAAGTTCATTATTCAGTGCAATTATGGAACAATCTTATGACATTGAAATAGACATGTTGTTAATTCTGGGAGAATGTAGAAAAAACTACCGGGAAGCGGCGCAATTGTGGACTGTTAGGTTTCCCGCCATTCAAAAATCTCATATGGCATTTAAGCGATTAGAAGATCGAGGCCGCAGCACGGGAATCCTAAAAAATAAGAACAGAGTTAGAAGACAAACAAAAACTAATGACGATATGGCCGTTGGAGTGTTGGGTGTAATAGCTGTAAATCCTCATGTTGGTTCAAGGGAACTTGCTCGTGATTCAGGAATGTGCCAAAAATCGGTACTGGCTATTTTACACAAGCACAATTTTCACCCTTACCACATAACTATTCATCAGGAATTGTATGGCCAAGACTTTCAAAATAGGATTACATTTTGTACGTGGTTACAAACTTTAATTCACGAAAACAATGCATTTTTAAGAAAGATAGTATTTTCTGACGAAGCTACATTTACCAATTGTGGTCAGGTAATTATTTAAATCAATATGGATTAATGTAACTTTTAATAATCAAAAATATGTAATCCACTACTTGATGGGTGTACATAAATAAATACATATCTAAACACCCGTTAACGGGTGTTTAGAGAATATTCACATACATTTAGATTTATTTTTAATTTTATACTGATTCAATCAATTTTGCTTTTCTTAATTTAAGGTCAACCGGCACAATTTACACTATTGGGCACCTCAAAATCCTCACTGGATGAGATTTCTGCCAAACCAACATCCTTGGTCGGTTAATACCTGGTGTGGCATAGTCGGAGATAGAGTCATTGGACCACATTTTTTTGACCGTCACCTAAATGGAGAAATGTATAATAATTTTTTACAAACCGATTTGCCACAACTTCTGAATAATAATGGAAATCAACAAGAACTATGGTTTCAGCAAGATGGTGCTCCGCCACATTTTGCCCGACAAGCTCGAGATACACTAAATGAAATGTTTGGAAACAGATGGATTGGTCGTGGTGGTCCTGTAAATTGGCCTGCAAGGTCACCAGATTTAACCCCATTAGATTTTTTCTTGTGGGGATTTATAAAAGAGAAAGTTATGGCTACACCACCGACCACACCAGAAAACATGAAAGATCGTATTCAACAAGCATGTAATTTAGTAACGCCTCAAATGTTAACTCGCGTGCGCAACTCATGTCTAAAAAGAATTGCAAAATGTTTAGAAATGGATGGGGGTCATTTCGAACACCTTTTGAAGCATGATCGTCGTTAGATTTTTTAAGGAATTATCATTTTTAAGTATTCCTATTTTATTTATTGAAAAATTCGTAACTAAGCAACTAGTAGAGCAAATGTAACAATTTTCTGCTCACTTACGTAGTTATTGACGAGGAATCGAATTATCAAAAAAAAAAAATACCTTTCCATTTGACATTTCAAATTTGTCACTAGCCACATCAAATCTGGAGGGGGGGTAAATATCAAAAATATTTTAAAATTTGTCCCCCAACCTCCCTATCCACGTCCCAAAATTTGACTAAAATATTTATAGCCGTTTTTCAGATATTGCGTTGTAACACTTTAAAATCCTCACCCTGTATAAGTCACGGTGGGAAATGTTTAGCCCTCAAGGCCGTAGGCCGAGAGGGCTAATTCCCCAGTGACTTATATGATCTAACACACGAGTGCCAAACAAAATTTTATCCAACACTTGATGATAGTAATAAAAAATAGAAAATTATATTGTCTCAATGTAAACTGAAAAACCCTGTATTATATTTTAATTGACATATTTTTGATTGACAAATTTGACACGTAAGAGTAGGAATGAGAGTTGCAGCACGTGGCTACATCTAGTGGCAACCACACGTATTAACCCAACCAGGACAGCGAGAATCCATATAGGTTCAAACGCTGGCAAGGCGGCCCATTGCGGGCAAACTACGTTGGGTGTCGCTGGAAGCCAATGTATCGGTTCAGCTTACCGAAAGCATGTATTTTGAAAAACACAAACTTAAAATAACTTTGTACATAAACTTATTTTAAGTTTGTGTTTTTCAAAACGTAAGAGTAGGCTAGTGTGATTATTGTTGTTATGGAATTGATTAATAACAAAAATTTAAAGAGAGTAAATCAAATTATTATTTTTGCCATTCTCGATGGTGCTTTTTCAAAATATAAAAAAACTCCAGGCGAAATTCAAAAAGAAGCTGACCTAGCGTATTTATTTATTATTCCTCACAAGTCAAGAGATAGTTATGAAAAAACCTTCAAAGAATTTATCGACTGGTGTGATAAAAGATGTGCCTGCGTGAGTTATAAGCTACTTTATTAGTCGGAAATCGAACTAATAATGTTCACATTATATGTGAGTGTTGGATAAAAAAAAATTTCACTGTTGTTAAACAAAAAAAATAAAAAATTAACAAACCCTTATGTTCTTCCCAAACTTACGAAAACTTTGTAGAACCGGCAACACCCTGGGGACACACCACCGAGGCCCGGTCGAGCTGTTTGGTTTGAGTGGGACAATTAATATAGCAGCATTTTTATGCAAATTTATATGCTGCAGAGAAGAACAGAAAATAGTTTTAGATTATGTCAATTGAGTTATCACTTATTAGCTTTAAAATCACTTGATTTTTCGGGGTTTGCGATATTGGGAATCGGACAGTGGCGTGACTGGTTGAAGCGATTTGCGTAATTAACATGTTATTTCATTTTGTGCTATTTAGACAAGAAAGTTTTTACTTGGTATATCTATATTATTTTATTATATCAGTATGGCTTTTTGGCGCCCATTTTAAACAGAAGGTTAAGGTGAATTATCGGGTATAATACCACTAGTGCATCAAAATTACCGATAATTCTGATTGAAAGCGTGTTGTATTGTAACTGAATGAGTTTATTTTCATTTTTGATTAAATCCGAAAGAGCCCGACTTCGAAGAAGGAGGACTTTTTCGAGATTTAATCAAAAATGAAAATAACCGAATGCAGTTACAATACTACAACACGCTTGAAAGCAGAATTATCTGGTTATTTTTGATGCACGAGTGGTATTCGGTGGAATATTTCCCGAAAAATTGTATTTCATATTAAAAAAAAACATTATTGTACAATAAATTACGTAATAAGTAACAAATTTATTAAAAATATACTTAAAATTAGGAATAAAATGTGTTTCCGCTAAAAGTACAATTAGAATAATTTACAATGTGATTTTGGTTTGATGTGGCTGAGGTTTTTGTCATAGACATCCATGAAGAAGATTGCGGCTGCTGTAGCTGAAAAGATTCTTCAAAGTTAGTAGGACTACTATCCCTCATCTTTGCAACTATGTTCTTTGGTTTTTATCAATTTGAAGATAAGATGAAATAGATTTTGCACTTGAATGGCCGGTAATTTGAATTAACTGTTGTTCGCCGACTCCGCTCTTAGCTAATTGGGAAACTGCTGTGGCTTAGTAATTTTTTTTGTTGCTGTGTCCAGTCCAGCCTTTTTAGCTTCCCGGTTTGTCCATTTACCTAACTCGTTTTTTCCGACAGGAATATTCTTGTACCACTTGCCGCTACACTCCCAGAAAGAATTGGCTGTTAAAAATAGACGTTCATTTTTAATTTCAAGACGTTTCGGTTGATATTTCAAATACAAACGTACTGGGCACAAATCTGGAGCTGCTTGGTTTTTAATTAACCATTTTGAAGTTGCGCAGGGCTTTGAACCCCCTTGTGTGGTTTTAGTAAATAACGGGTTGTATTCTATTCTCCCAGTTTTATCCCCTTCGTTATGCATTTCTTCCTTAAAATAGGTCATAAGGCATGTACTTCCCTCACCGCCTCTCCATGCTAACTCATAAGATAATATAAGAAAGAGTTTTTTTTGTAGTCCATGCGGAGTCTCTTCATTGCAGTTATTTACCATCATTTTAAATTCATTGTATTTTAAAGCAACTGAACTTTCTTTCCTTTTTTCGGGTTCTTTCTGAAGTTGTTTTCGTTTTGAATTTTTTGCTTCAAGTGCGGTCTTAAACTCGATATCTAAAAATGGATTAAAAGTAATTCCAAATTCGTCATGAAATTTTTCCATTGTGATTTTGGCGGTAACATTCCAAATGGTTTTAATTGTATGTTCCTTGTATTCATCGCCGTTTTGTTTCCGCGTGTTAAAGGCCCAGTCTGTTAAAATTTTCTCTATTTTATTTACCGTAGTGTTTCTTTCTAGCGTGAATGATCTCTTCTCACAAAAAGTCACAAACTGCCTCCATACAAAGTTTTTATTCTTGACTGTGTTCACAGGCGTGCTGTTGGTAATGCTTTCTTTTATAGAGTGACTACCAAAACGTTCCATATCTTTAAAGAAATCTTGATTTGTAATCAATTCACTTTTTAAATGTCGCAGATTGACATAAGTAAGTTCAATAATAAAAGTTTTTGCGGTAACCGTGGTTACACTTAAATACCCATATACCAGGATATGCAAAAGACGCCTCCAATGTTGGTAAAGAAAATATAATATTATTATTATTATTTTTTAAATATATTCATAAATATAATGTAAAGTATTAAGTTAGTATTAAAATTAAAAAAAGTACATAATAAATAATATATTTATAAACAGTCAAAAATTATGGATTTGTATGATTGTTAATACACAGTAGTAGTAAAAACTTGATTATGATTGATAGCTACCTACTGGGGGATTATCGCTTCTACTGTGTACGGTGTAATTCTTGCGAAAGACCACACTTCTTATGAGATTTTTTATATATGAGGGAATTATTCGCAGGAATATAATGAGTAGATGTCAGAGTGGAAAGCGAAACAAGTCCGGAATTAAGAAACAAAGATTCACATGTTTAATATCAACGCATTATTTGAAATACGTACGCGTGTTTAAAAAAGAAAATCCGAGAAAAGCTGAAAATGCGCTTTGCACAAGAATTTATGAATTAACTCAACTTGGGTTTAAGAGAATTTACAACGTAATTGAGACTGTAACCGATCATTCCATAAAGCGTAAACCAATAAATCAAAAATTCAGAACGGTTGACAATACTAGAAGGGATTTTATTCGGCGAACTATTACCAACTGTTACAAGGATAATACAATGCCAACTTTAGAACTGGCTCGTGATAAATTGCGTGGTTACCCTGATTATTATTACCAATTTTTTAAAACATTGCGCAGCGTTTTGTTAAGTTGTGGCTTTAAACATAAAGAATTTGATAATCGAATAGTTATAATGGAATCTCGTCGTATCATTGAACAACGAGAGGACTATAAAGGAGTACCATACCATGAATTCGATAAAAGGACAATTCATTTAGACGAAACTTGGTTTCATATTCGTGATGTTGTTACGTATGGTTGGGTAGACAGTACAAAAAATTGTACTTTAAATACACCGTGTTCGAGAGGAAAACGCGTTATTATTCTTCATGCCGGAAGTAAAGATGGCTTTGTACCTAATGCGCTACTCTTGTCAGCAAAAAATATCACTCAATCTTCCGCCGATTATCATAAAAAGTATATGACCGCAGATTTGTTTGAAAAATGGTTTACCGAACAGCTTTTACCCAACATTCCGCCGAATTTTCGAACAGTTCGTCGTATCATTCGCGAATATTGAATAAAATACGTAACATCATCACTAAAAAAGAAGATATTCTAACATTTAGGAGAACTAAAAATATGAATTCAAAGTCGAAACTTTATAAATGAATATGTGGTTGATACTCGTTACACTGGGCGCGGTCATACCCTTTTGCGATTACCCCCATATTATTGTATTATAAATCCTATCGAAATGTTGGGGTACAGTAAAAACACGTTTACGAAAATATATATCAATCACCAACTTTAAGAGCAGTTGTCCTTAATAATATTCGGCAGGTAATTAGCGAAATGAGTAGCAATGTATGGAAAAATTGCATAGCTCATGTTATAAAAACAGATAATGGATATTCTGTTTTACCGCCTATATAGCGCCAGTAGTAATCCAACCTGGAAACGATTCTACTTCTGAAAGTTCTGACGATTCCAGTCATTAGATTGTTTATGAATTTTAAATTAATTATGTTTGCTTAACACGAACCAAAAAACTTGTTGTATTACGGAACGTTTACTGTAATTCTGCTGCGATCAATTTGTTGCTAAAATATATATAGTAAATTCTAACTACTAACTGTGTATTCCAACTAACATACCTGACCCGATCCTTTCCTGGAGGACAATTTTTTTTAGTTATTCTTGACAAAATGAGCTTTTTTCTTACCGAAAGACCATTTTGAAAATGCTAAATGCATGTGTTCTCTGCAAGCGAAGTAACGGGTACGAACCTCTTATCGATATAAACTATAATGAACAAGCTGTAATATATAGTAATTAATCATATTAAAAACTTACAACAACCGCATTTTAATTATTTGATAGAAGCGACGCCTATGGACAGGAGTTGATTGCTTTCTAGGTCATCAAATGAAGCTTGGAACAACTATACCTACAAAGTTATTTTATGTTCGGCAAAACGAAAAAACATATTGTACTAAAAAAACACATAACTATATACAAACAAACGTAACTGTATACAAAAATATCTTTTTTCAGAACCAACCGGTGCCCAAAGTAATAGTGATGGGTTCAAGCACCGCTTCCGAAACCACCATCAACACTTCCACTGAAAGCTCAAACACTATAGTGACCACCGTCACAGCCACAGACGGTGAACTTACAGAGGACAGCTTAGATACAGCTGAACAGGTTGATTACTTTTCCTCCGAAAATGTCGTAGATCCGCGTTGCAATCCCATTCTACAACCAGTGCCTGCGTCTCCGAGAACACCGGCCACCGCAAAACAGGTGCCGCAAACATGTAAACACGAGATGCAATTTACTTTTGACAATTTAGATTCTTCCTGGGGTAAGTAGGGAATAGATTGAGAATAAATTACAGTACTTTTAGTCTAATTTAAAGAAGGGCGTTTATTTATATCAAAATTTTCAGCAATATTTACCAAAAACCAATTTTTATGTTACCAACCAGCTTTTCATTTATTTTTTTATAAGCCAACATAATAAGAAAGTAAAACAAGAAACATATCATAGTGTAATAGAAAGAAAAAGTTAGTTCAGAACTACCAGAAAAATGTCCTTAATTTTCTTTGTTACTCATAGTTATAAATTTACTTCATTTTTCTTCCTATTTATCTTCCTTTTGCCCTTCTACTATTTTTCAATAGCTATTCTGACTTCTAAGGCTTGAGTAGAGCGATATAAGCGTTGTATTAATCTAAGTAAAATTCAGACATAAAACTCTATTTTACCACAAAGTGGAAATATTCTGCTAAATAACATAAAACCTCAATAATATTCAATACGCAGTTGTAAGCGGCAACTAACAAACGCCTGCAAAAATACTCTAACGGGTTCAGATCACCATTAAAAACGGCATATTTCACAAAATAAATCACCAAGATTAAGTTCGGTTCTGGGAATTATTATTTCTCGAATTATATGTATATGTAGTGTATTCAATTGTAAATATATTTATAACTTAGATTTCTCTGTCGGATATTATAATATGCTAATAAGGGCCTTTGCGAAGCGCCGACACATCGCAATGACAGCGGTTGCTTCTGTAACTCGCTCTACTTTCTGATTGGCTGATGACTACATGGCCGGTACTCCATACGTTTAATCACTTTTTTGGTCCCCCGCGGTAGCGCAGAGAAAAAAAGTTTGGCCACTTCAATGCATCGGTAAATTTCGGCAACGACTCGCTAACAACATCTTCACGAGAAAGATTCGCTTTGCGACCGAGGTCCGCAAAGTTATATTATTTTAAAGGCACAAAAAATGTGTTGTTTGTCCGCTCTATAATAAAAATCTTAATGCTATTTAGCAAGTTAGCTATTTCTCTCCCACCAACTAGGCAGTGGCAAAATTCTCGTATGTGTAATGCAAAGACGCGTTATGTTTCTCTAAGACTTCCTTAAAAAAAGTAAGTAAAGTAATCTTTTTCCGTTGGCTTAGGACAATTATTAGTCTTGTATTGTAACGCAAGATGTGTTTCTCTAATTTTCTTTTCGTCGTAATACATAAATGAATCCCATAGATACATAAAATGCAGTTTGTCTAACCTTATTAGTCAGGCGTAATATATCCCCAATTTAAGAAGTTAAAAGTGTTGTAAAATCCTGTCTACAAGTGAGCATGTAATTGAAGTAAATATGTAATATTTTTTGTTATAAAAGTTATGAAACCAACCAGCCTTATACTATGATGAGTTATGTATCGTTCACGATAAAACGACGATAAAACTGTTATCATCGAATTTATTATCTTAATATCTCTGATGGCACAGAACCTACGCTATTTAATAAACTAACCCAATTTTAGGAAACAGATTCGATTCTAAAAGCAGACCTGTTTAATGAAATTAATACAGGAACTGCAGGACTCAAAAAATTTAACAGGCTGGATTCCGAAGTCATCGTCATGGTTACGATCCAATTTTAAGACTGGCCTAGTTGCGAATAAGAAAACGCAACCCAAATTTTGGTTGGTTATATCTTAAGTTTAGCGTAAGCACTTGACACCAAGCTAATCATAATTAAATTACCATTAGCAACTAAGCCAGTCTTAGGGTTGGATCGGCATCGTGACGAGGGCTTCAGAATCCGACCCGAGGGAGGAGGTATCCCGTAACAAACCCTGTTTCTTAAAATATGGTAAGGTAAAAAATATTTAGATATTACAATTTTATCAGTTGACAGTGGATGACGAGTATCCCCTCTACGCTATTACCTTTTCTGAGATCAAAGGTAATATGACGAGACATCGTTTTTTATCGGCTAACCTCCGCATAGATGAAAACGCTGAAGCCGCCGTGTCTGAACTTTTATACAGGATGGCTAATTAGTGCGAGGAAGTCCAATATCTTCGTTGTTGTTAGAAATTTGAAAATTATCAAATATTTATAAAGGTTTTAGTGCACGATTGGCCCCATTACTTTTTATCTCATCGAATTCCGCATAAAATTTTACATATGCTACACTTTTTTTTTTGGCGATTTATACGTCGCGGCGTCGTTCCCAGATTATTTTATTATTCTTAAAATTTTCTTGGAAAACTATTAGTAATGTAAACTAAAAAATAAAATTTTATGTATTCATAAACCGTATAGCTATCTGGAAATATTCTGTTCAAACACAACATTAATATCTTATACAGGGTATTTATAAATATTACTCAATTTCTTTAAAATTAAATGGACCCCCCTTTATACAGGGTATTTCAGAAGTACGGTACATAACTTAAGGGGTGATTCCTTACGATATTCTAAAAGATAAAGTTCCTATGAATATGCGTACGGAGTTGCCCCGTTTTTGACATACAGGGTGTTAAAATTTAAAAAAAAAATCGTTTTTTTATAATTTTTTTAAATATGCTTCACGATTTTCTAGAAAATTAATACCGTTATTCATAAGGAAAAGGGGCTTAATTAGCTCTAACTAGATTAAATTTATTAGGTGCAGTGGCGTCCAGAAGAGCACCTTAACGAATGCTATTCACAACAAAATGTACTTCACTGTACTAATTTTAATTTTTCGGATTTAGCAACTTATGATACAACTTTTTTGTTTCTTGAATTGTTGTCGTATCTTGCTTCGTATTCGAGAGAAAAAATAAAAACCATTTTATTGCATCTACAAAAAAAAATACCTATGTATTTCAAAGTTAATTAAAACATTTAACTTAAAAATAAAATTATTTTTTTAAATAATGATGCACAGAAAACGCAACAGTTAATCAAAGCAAATGTTATAAATGGCCACCTTCTGATAAAACGCACGGTTGCAACCGATTATTTTTTTAAACTTTAACACCCTGTATATCAAAAACAAAGCAACTCCGGAGACATGTTCATATGAACTTTTTCTCTTAGAATATCACAAGGAATCACCCCCTTAAGTTACCTACCGTGCTTCTGAAACACCCTGTATTATTAGGTCACTTTACAGATAATTCAACCTCTTTAAATATGCAATTATGATGAATGCTCTAAAACGCAACATTATTTTATTATCTCATGTCTTATTTAAAAAATGTAAAAACTGCACTTTCATTAAGTTGGCCATGAGTTAAACAAGAATCAAGAATTCATACTGTCATATTGATTTAGATTTGTGACATATTTTGTCTAATAGTGTTAAAAAAAATATTTTTTTTGAAACGCTATGAATTTGAACTCATTAATAATAATATTAACTAATTAGTTTATATGGTTTTCATACTAGGCGCAAGTGACAGAAACTGTCTACTTGCCACAAGGCTTTCTGGGGAAGCTTATCCTGATTGATAGAAGGCAACCAAGAAAAGAGGCAAAGTAGAATATAAAAAAACTGAAAAAACTGAATGTATTCATACCGAAGAAAATTAATTAACCTTGCCGCTGAAAGTAACTGGCAATCCCTATATCTCTGAAAGAATAACTTCCAATGAAGCAGATACAAACTGTTGGATCCTCCAAAATATTTTTAGTAAAAGTAATATGCATCTATACCACACTTAACTGAAGTGGCGGCTCTACCATAAGGTCATTTGGGCAATGACCTCCCACGCCAAGTCACCAACCACCTAACATATTAATATTTAACTTTAAAATTAAAATTGATTCAATCAACCAAACTTTACTGCTCGGATACTATTACCTCTAAAATATCCCTCGTATTTATTAATGCAATGCACACGCAGCAAAACAAACTAGACGTAACGCTACTTGTTACGCGTCCCCGCAAAAATTTCAGGTCAAAATCGAGCTTGCCCACGAAAAATAGCGTCACCCAACAAAGCCTGTGGGGGTAAAGAGAGGAATAAATAGCATGTTATCACTCTCGCACTTGTATTAAATTCGAAGAATAAGAGGTTTTGTCGGCTGTCAGCTGTTTTTTTTTTATTGAGCTTAGACGCACGTTGCAATTTTTAGAATGAATGGGAAAATGGGAAGAAGACAGAAGACGGTTGATTTCTGCAGTCGGCAGTCTGTAGTTCTTTATAGGGATGTTGATTCTGATATCGAAAAAATATTATATCGTTACAGATTTTTCGTCATGCGTCACTGCTCTACCACTGCGCGAGCGGTGCCGTTGACGAACATACATTCATCGTTAAAAATATATCGCTATATACAGGGTCTCCCAAACTCGATGGCACATTAGAAGCATCTCGAGAACTAATAGAAATATATTTTTGAAATTTTCAGAATGCATATAAGACATAAAATTCTAGCCTTTAAAAATAGTTTTAAAAATGCGGCGTTGCCAGTTGTACCCCTCTAACCTGTATAGTTACTTTTTTCTATTTATATATTTCTATATATTTATATATCGGAATAAAAATTAAAAAATTTAAAAACATGTCCAAAGAAAAATATCATCCATTTGATATTATTGATATTACGATACATCCCTCTGTCGTTCTGACAAAAACCTAACCTATAATATAATGAACCTGATTGTTTTTGTTAATTTATTGAGGATTGGTGTTGTGTTTTTTACTTTTCCTAATTGAAAAGCAGGTAAATTACCATCATTGAAAAAAGGGCGTGGCACCCAAAAAATTTTTGCCTGCGGCGCAATTTTTTTTTTAATAACCTCCCACTTCAAATGCCCACGAGCCGCCACTGCTTAACTGATGCAAGTGCTGAACGACTCGAACTATGGAGTCGTAGTTACTTTCTGCGAATAGGCTCATCAAGAAATTCCGCAGGTTAGGTATTTGCTCAAATGAAGAATTAAGTTGAATAAGAGGCAAAGTACTAAAAACAAAAAAGTTTATTCTTTCCTATGGAAAGACGTTAAATACCTTACTTCATATCCCCTAGAAGAAGCTAAGTTCCAAACGAATAATTTATTCCCGTAATTGGCTACACAGATGGCGCACCTGTGTAAATCGCAAACGTCGTATCCTATTAAAAGGGGCAAAGTGCCATCAGTATTATTTGGTTTTGTAAATAAATGACACGTTTTTCCTGCATCATCCATTTCGCAGAGTTTATTCTCTCGGAATCATTTTGTTTATGCGTTTGTGTGTGGTATAAAAAATAAAATGAATATAGAAAACGATGGTAATACTAAGAAAGATAAATATGGAACTGAAATTAAGTTTAAGGGGTAACAAAAATCTAAAGCTAGGAACTTAAGGTTTAATGTTAGGCCCAGAAAGTGTTTTACTGATTTATAATCTTTGATTCTAGATGGCGTGCAAAAGTTATAATGATGGTTGCAAAAAGATTAAAGGCGAGGAAAAAAAGAAACTTTTTAATAATTTCTACTCTTTGGACCTAAAAAAAACAAGGATCATTTTGTATGTCCCATATTCATTTAGGAGAGGTTAAGAGAAGACGCTATGGTAAATATACTGACCTAAGGGAGAGCAGAAGGTAGAGTACGGTATATTATACTTTGCTTGACGGATCAGAAAGTATTGTAAACGTTCGTAAGAAAACCTTTATAAATGTATTGTCACTGGGGGAAAAAAAATGGAAGTTCTAATAACAAAGAAGAAACGTGGTGATATATCTTACACAGATGAACGCGGAACTCATGGCAATCATCGAAAAGTTTATACCAAAGAAAATCTCAACCGTATTATAAGTCACATACCTTTAGTGCCTTAGCCCAGACCTCAATAAACATCGTCTTGCAAAAACCTTTAATAAAAACTATCCTAAGGATTAAGTGCTATACCGGGTGTTTCTCAAAAGACGCTCACCCCTATAACATTTTTGTATTTATAGATATTAAAATGAAATTTTGGAATTGTGCATAAGAGATAAGTCTGCATTTATTAGCATACTTTTTGATTTGTTAGCACTTCCGGTTTAACCGGAAGTAACCTTGACTTTGATATTTTAAATGGGGCACCCTGTATATTTTTACTTATTTGGATTCAGCATGATATTCTGAGTAAAATGACATCCCATTTGTCATTTTTGGACGTGTTATAACATTTTTATTCTCATTTTTTTATTGAATCTAGAGGGCCATAAATCAATTAAATAGGTTAATTTATAGTCAAGCAGTTTACGAAAAATAAAATTATGTCATATTAATTGACTTTCTAAGTTTCACAAGCATTTAAAAAATGAAATGACGCTTACTCCATTTTTCCAAATGGAACGATAGTGGTTCACTAGGATATTTGAAACTGGCATTTTGTTTCCAACATTTTGATACCATACACTCCTATGCTATTTTAAAATTAACACGAAAAAATTTGCCTTAAATCCCAATCACATAATATTTAAAAGCGTTATGTATTATTATTGCCGCCCTGTCCTTTCTAAAGAAAAGAAATATAAAGGCGGCTTTGAAAAACAATTGAATTGAATATCAAAGCCAATATGGCTCTAATTAAAAGTTATTCAAATGTCATTCGTTTATAAAACTTAGATTGTAAATCAGATAAAATGGTCAGTTTTACTAGAAATAAACAAATTGATATGCTCTTAATTTTTGAAGAGACCAGAAAAAATTCTTCTGAGGCCGCAAGATTGTATGCATAGAGATTTCCAGGTCGTCGACTTTCAATCCGGCATTATTTTTCAAAACTGGAACAAAAAATGCGTACAGAACCCAATGAGGATGCGGTCAATTACTATGTCGTAAGTGAAGAGAAAGAAATTGACGTACTATCATTAGTTAACATAAATATTACTGCCTCAGTCAGAGAAATTGCTGTTGAATGTGATATTAGTAACTCGTCAGTATGGAGGATCTTACATAAATACAAATATCATGCTAACAAATACCAGATTCATCAACATCTATATCAAAATGGCCATACCAGAAGGCTTGAATACTGTAACTGGTTTTTACAAAGACATCAACAAGATCCAACATTTCCGTCGAAAATTCTTTATTCGGATGAGAGTCGATTCACAATATTGGGCATATCTAATAGAAACAACAAGCCTTATTGATCACAAGATAACCTGCATTTAATGAAAGAAGGCAATTTTCAGGAGCGATTTGGATTCAATTGCTGGTTAGGTATCATTGGAGAATTGTGGGACCAATTATTTTTGATGGTCACCTTACCGGCGAAAGATAAGGAGTAGAAATAGAACAATTTCTTGAAAATTTGCCTGTAGTTGAACAAATGGCTATTATTTTTCAATAAGATGGGGCTCTACCACATAATTCTCGTGCTGTTAGGGAATACCTTCATAACACGTATGGGGAAAATTGGAATGGCACTAACGGACCGATAAGATGGCCAGCAAGGTATTAAGCTTTTTGGTAGGTATGCCATTTCATCCTTTAACATTTTTATTTTCTAAATTATATCCCCCGACTTAACTCTGTTGGACTTTTTTGCATGGGGAACCCTCAAAATCAAAGTCTACAACGTTCCACCAGTAACCCGTGCAGAACTTAAAAATAAAGTGAGAGCAGCAATTCAAGAAATGAATGTAAACCAGTTGAGAAATGTAATGAGGGCAACTGTCGAAAAAGTGGAAAATTGTTTTCATCAACAGGGAGGACATTTCGAACATTTAGAGCGATGATAATTGGTATTATATTTAAAGTCCTAGATTGATTTATTAATAATGATAAACAATTACTATCTACTATTAGTTGTTTGTTGAGAATGAATTAGTTAACTGTTTAGTTCTTTTAGTTTAGTTTTAATTAAGCCTAGTTGCCTAGATCAATTTCTTAACACCTGCGTAAGTTTTAAAATAGCATAGGAGTGTATGCTCGTTTCAAATATCCTAGTGAACCACTATCGTTCCATTTGGAAAAATGGAGTAAACGTCATTTCATTTTTTAAACGCTTGTGAAACTTAGAAAGTCAATTAATATGACATAATTATTTTATATTTCGTAAACTACTTGACTATAAATTAACCTATTTAATTGATTCATGACCCTCTAGATTCAATACAAAAAATTAGAATAAAAATGTTATAACACGTCAAAAAATAACAAGTGGGATGTCATTTTACTCAGAATATCATGCTGAATCCAAATAAATAAAAATATACAGGGTGTCCCATTTAAAATACCAAAGTCAAGGTCACTTCCGGTTAAACCGGAAGTGCTAACAAATCGAAAATTATGCCAATAAATGCAGACTCATCTCTTATGCACAATTCCGAAATTTCATTTTAATATCTATAAATACAAAAATGTTATAGGGGTGAGCGTATTTTAAGAAACACCCGGTATAAATACTACTGCAGAGTTTTCAACAAAGAATTTCCAAATTTGAGTTTTTGTAGACCAAGAACGGATACTTGTAAAACATGCATGTATGATAAAAATGGACAAACATGGATCGACTACTGTAAGCTTAGAGTTACAGTTGCACCACCGTAATGCAGAAAAAGCTCAAACCAACTTTCTCCCAGCAACAGAAGTGAGATTTGCACAATAACAATAGATCTAGAAAAGTATTATTCGTTCCAACGTCAACTCACTCCGATATGTATTATATGAGGCAACTTGTCTGTGTCTGTTTACAACTTTAGTGTGCATATTGCTGATACGAATAGAGCCTTCATGTATGCTTGGAATAAAATCGAAGCTGTAGGGGGTTCTAGCAGCTTCGGTTTCACCGGGCAGAGTAAGAATCGGGTGGCAATATTTTTAATGCTCTTTTTAACATCTATCGGTCTATTCACAGAATTAACTATGAAATTCCTCGTTAGCGGTATCAGCTACTTACCAAATAATCGTTATTTGGCACATATTAAAAGAAGAAGAAGATATAAATAATGCTTCGTGCCTGAGGACATAACTCATAAGAGATACCAGATCAATAGAGTCATATAAAGTTGTCAAAATGGAACCCAGACACTTTTTAAATTTACAACAAGCTGCGGATTCTTGAATATCTACTACTAAACTTTCAATATCGACGTTGTCACAGACACTAGTTACAAAAGATAACCCAGGATACGTGCTTTTTTAAAAAACCGCGCACTGATGTCGAGGGTTGGCAAAAAATAAAATTGTCAAGAAAAATATATTTGAAGTCCAAATAAAAAACTCCCAGATTGTTGGACAGGAATCGACCCCAGAACTTAATGCAGCTAAAAAGCAAAATTTACGTGCTATGATTTCTTATCTTCATTAACCAGAGCACCGGGAGTTCTTCCAAAAACTTACAGCATAGTTACCGACACTTACCTACCATAAAAATGCTAGTGGTACTGAGCCCTTTTCTATGTTTTTCATTTTCTTCTGTTTGTATTAAAAACATTTTTGATTATTGTATGTTTTTCTTACTGCATATAAGTTTGCGAATAAACAGTTTTGTTAAATTACAAAGATTATTATTCATAAATGGTTAAATTAATCGGTTTGTTGACTCTCCTAAAAGTTATGCATTTTGACACTTTGTCCCTTATTCAAGTCTACTGTTTAATAATTATGTATTGTTTGTTGACCAATCTACGTTTCACACCATGGAAATGTCAACTGTCATAATTCCCATTATTATGCTGTGGTTGCATTGTATTATGACTCACAGTCAAACAAGATGGCCACTGAATGCGTGGGGTGGCATACTTGGATATTATGTCATTGGCTCTTATTTTTTGGAAAGACAAGTAACTCGGCAAGTATATTTGGATTTTTTGCAAAATGAGTTGCCACGCCTGGTAAATGATTTGCTATATTTTGTAAAAGAAATAATGTGTAATTTACCTAATAGAGCTCCAGTCCACCATACGGCAGTTCTCTATGAACATTTACAAAATGAGTTTCCTAATAGATGGATAGGTAGAGTGGAACATTTCAATTGCCAACTCGATCTCCAGACTTAACAAAAATGAACTTCTTTTTATGGAGATACGTCAAAGAGAAGTGTATAAGAAATTGAATAATCTGGCAACGTCGTATAAATCGCCAAAAATAAAATAGCGTATTTTATGTCAAATTTTATGTCGAATTTGATGGGATAAAAGTAAATGGGTAGTACAATTAAAAAAAAAATATTTTAATGATGCCCAGCTTTTAAGGCGCATCCTGTGTATCTAAAAATATTTTAGAATGTGCATTTTTATTTATCTTAGAACTTTGGCGTTTAATCATTTCCTATATTTGTAACAACAACGGAGTTATTGGATTTCCTCGCACTAATCAGCCACCATGGGTGTCGCACTAAGGTCGGCAAGATTTCGATTAACCTTATTACTTGTTGTTTACTAAATCGATCAAAAGAAATTGCTGGAAAATATTTTCAAGTTTTGAAGATGGCCGCTAGGGAGCACAGTAACTAGGATATATCTAAAAAGTCAAATTTTATCAGATAATCGCTATGTTAAGTACTGTGTAACTTTTGTGCAAACTTCCTTCCACGACTTTTTTTGCATCATCGAAAATATGGGTGGGGAAAGTGTGCGCACCTGGGTTTTAAAATCCCACTCTTAGCAACGAAGAATACTATTTCTCTATAGTTTGATTCAATGATTCTTTTTTTTACTTTCACTCTCAAGAAAACACTTTTCTTCACAAAAGCATTTCTTTATTCTACCAAACTATGCCATTGCAACAGATAGTGTCAGATGTTTACATAATTTGAAATCATACTACTACTTCACATGACTTATTATTGATTAACTAATCAATGGCCACATTGACTAATCACACTTAAGGGGGTTCATGTAACCCGCAACAAACTATTATACTTTTACTTCAACAATTTTTGCAAAAGGTTGAAAACTCACGACTACTTAGGCGCTGATAGCCCGAGAAAATCCGTGGGGAGAAGACGTTCCGCCAGGAAAAGAATTTGTAACTCGATTCACTGTTTAAAAACACTAAGCGCTACTGGCCCGAAGAATCCGTGAGGAGAAGACGTTCCGCCACGGAGAGAAGTATAAAACCTACTGACACTAAAAATGAAAACATTCGCTTTGTTGATCCCCCTTCCCACGCGAAAACCATTTGCAACACCGCATCCCCTTAATCACTCTTTATCCCGCATCCCAGAACAACTGACCTGTCTAGCACGTACTCAACATCTCCAAGGGCCGCCGGCAGCCTTTTGTGATAAATTGGAAAAGCTTCGCCGAACACTAATCCATACCGCCCGTGAATCGAACCGAATAGTCATATATATATACTGCCTTCTGGCTAAACGCAATTTAAGGTCTATAAAAACGTAAACAAGCTGTTTTGTTATTAAGATTTTCTATTGTATTATTTTACCGAAAGGATTAATAAATGCGACGTAAATTTGCAGTTAAGTTAAAACAGTAAAACATAACCCAACTGCGGCGTTGCCGATCATTATTAACTTTTCACTGAAATGCGATTATGGTTTTGCGTATGCATATTTCCCCAACAGGAAGTTTGTGGAAAAATAGGTTTTTAAATTGATGTATCTTCCATATACTTTTATCAGCTTAGACTCGTTTCATAGACACTTTTATACTTATTAAAAAACCGACCTTGGTCGTGATCGCTAGTACATACCACGTCTTCTAGGTGGCGCTGTTTAACCAATATTTAGTGTTTTCAATCACGGTTTTCACCAGAATCTAGCTATCTTCATGCTCTTTAAGTCGAGTTGTAAAATAATGTGTCATGCTATTTAATTTTATTAAGAAAATTTATAAAAACTAAATCTTATTTAAACAGTGCCTGCTAGAAGACGCGATATGTACTAGAGACCACGACCAAAGTCGGTTCTTTAATAAGTATAAAAGTGTCTATGAAACGAGCTTAAGCTGATTAAATTTGGTTAAAGCATATAGAGAATATATTTTCGAAGATAAAAGATAAGTCTTAGAAACAAGTTTCCGCAAAAATTAACGAACTGTATATTTCCGTCATTAAAGCTGGATTTATAAACTCGAGAAGTTGGCGAGGTTGAAGTTCAGTTGGCGTTGGAAATAAGAGTTTCAATTTAAACTAAAGGGAACACTCACTTCAATTCATAAACTCAGTTCGTGCAAAGTTCGTAAGTTTCGAAAAATTCGATATAACCAATTTTTATGTACGGAGTTCGAGAGATTCGTTTTGACCAATGTAGACGATATTTTAAAGTCATGTAGTTACAGCGAAATGTCAAATGTCTTTTATTTGTCGCGTTTGGGCTTTTTGATGTTTACGTCGCCCTTCCGTCATTTGTATTTGAATTTTCTATTTGTTGTTAGCTTAGTATTGTGTTTTGCGCTAGAAATTGGAAAACCAGAAATGAATAGTATAGAGAAGGATGACACTTATTTATTGTTACTTGAGTTTATCCAAAATTATGAATTTATATACGGCTTAGGCCAGAGAGATTATAAAAGTAATATATAATATAATATAATAATATCATTTATTAAAAACTGGAACAGTCATTCTTGTATATTTAAAAAACTGTGGGACGTCATCTTTTTAGAATAATCATATCCACCTGCCCCTATTCTCCCTCCATTTATTGGCCGCGTTTTAAAGCGGCGATTGCTACGCCTTCTCGTATAAGCAGCGTAAAACAAAAATGTCGCCGCAAACAGGGTGTAATAAAATAACATTTTTACCACAGCACGGAACTGAAAAACGATTCAATTTTTATTTGGAATCGATCAAAATTATAAACAAACAAAATAATAATTTACAATCTGTCAAAATTTTTAAAGTCAAATTTAATGTCTATTGGACAAAAATTTCAACCAATAAAACAACAACTTTTTAAACTTCGCTACTGATTTTATAAATGCCTTAAGCTGGATTTATAAACTCGAAAAGTTGGTGAGGTTGAAGTTATGATCAAGTTTGTGAAGTTAAATATTCCGAACTCCGAGCATAAAAATTGGTTATCTCGAACTACCCGGGAAGTTTTCGAACCTTACATGAGCTTTACATGAACAACATGAACGAGTGTATAAATGGAACTGAGTGTTCCCTTTAGTTTAAATTGAACTCCTATTTCGAACACCAACTGAACCTCAACCTCGCCAACTTTTCGTGTTTATAAATCCAGCTATGCTCTGGACCGTCGAATATTGAACTTTACCAACTTGAACATAACTTCAACCTCACCAACTTTTCGAGTTTATAAATCCACTTTAAACATTAACGTGGCGATTATCTGATAAAATTTGACTTTTTATGTATATTCTCGTAACTGTGACCCTTAGCGGCCATTTTGGAGACTTGAAAATATTTTACAGCAACTTTTTTTGGTCGATTTATTCAATAAAATTATTTTCCCGAAGCCGTAACGTTCATGGCTTCCCTAATATCGTACCTTCCCGACCTAAGTGGAACACCTTGTATATCGCCAGCTGAATATGACGATGTTGTTTGTTGTTTCAGGTGAAAGCACACCAAAAGCCATAGCATTAACTCAAAACAGGCAATTTAACTTTGTCGATCCTCCCATTCCAATGGAAACCGAACCAATATTACCGCCCGAGGAAAAAACTGTGGATAAACTGATGGAGGAACAGATTGAGCAATTAAAAATTGAAGCACGAAGAAGAAACAGTTATAAACAAGCCGCACAAAACTACAATCAGCTCGATATCGAAAGTGACAGTAAAGTTTATAATAAAAACACTATTAATGGTGATGTGGGGGGTGTGATGAGCGACAGTAAACTGCACAATCAGAGGCAACGGGAGCATAGGAGAAGTTTCAGAAGAAAGTTGGATGTGAAAGAAGAGAAACCTGAACGGACGTCGCCCAAGCGACGAGCTGAGAGGGGTCCTAATAATTCGTCTCCAGAGAATGAAACTGAATCACCTAGACCAAAACAAAGGTAAACAACTATCTCATATAAATTGCTTGCGCTAACTTATAAGTGCAGTATGTCCCCGTCCCCTGATGGAGTAGACAAGAGAACAAATGGACCCAGAAAGTGAAAACTACGGGGCATGATCATCCTTCAGAAAAGATGCTCTTTGCTTTAAAAATAAAATCCACGATGTCAAATATTTACCTTTCTTCTATGGAGCATGCAAAAAATATTGAAACATAAAATTTGGTGAACAAAATTGGGAACCTACAGTTAATTTAACTCTTTAAGGAGCAGAGATTGTGTGAAAAAATATACCCAAGTGGAGCAGCATAATTTTTATTGAAAAAATACAGTTTTTTTTTAATACTTAACATTTACTAAGACAATTGAACTAAAAAAAAGTTGAATTTAAAAATTCAACTTTGTTTATTCAAAATATAGGGAGGTACAAAATTAGTACCACTAAACCACTAACAATTTTGTATCAAAATTTTTTAATTGAGTATAACTAAGAACTATGGTATGTTTGGAAACAGGACTTTGTTTTTCCCAAACAAAGGGGAACTTGACACGTGGAGCAAATCCAGTCGGTTCGAATTTGTTTATTTTTGTTGCTGCACAGCGCACATCTTCTTCTGGTACTGCGTTCGGGTTGGTGTTTAGAAAATTGGAGACGAATTTCGAGTGGTACATACGGCTTTGACTTTTTTATTTCTATTGGTGGCGTAGGGGCACTTGTTGATGGCCTTTTTTTGGTAACTAAAGTTTCTGCTAATAATCCGTTCATTATACTGCGTCAAAAATCTTTTGCAGTCATTTTGGGCATGTTTAACAATTTGTAAATACAATGGGAGTTTACGACTGATGCATCTAACAAGTAAAAAAAGATTCGGTGCCACCACTTTCTACTTCACCGATTAATTTTATAGTTAGACAAAAGTTGGTCAAAAACATCTACACAATTCATATTCAAGTTGTAATCAACTATTGCGTCTGGACATGGAATTCGCACTATATTGCCACTTTTTTCTTTTCGTTTTATTTCGGTAACGCTTTCTGGGTCGTGAAAATTTAAAAGAGCATGTACTGATCGGTTATCTTTCAATTTAATGGCTACTAAACCTGAATCACTAGTAAACCACTTAAATTTCCCCTTTTCATGTTCTTGTCTAATTTAAATATTGGCAGGTATCGACGTGCTGTGTTAATTGTACCCACAGCATGGATTTCTTTTTGTTTTAAGTCTTCCAGTAACTCTATATTTGTAAAGAAATTGTCAAAGTATACAATGTGATTTTTGTTTAATAAATTTTCCGTAAGCTTAAGAATTACGCGGGAACCAAGGCTTTTTTGTACCCCTTCTGACTTGCCAGTACCTATATATATCAAATTTAAGACAGTAGCCCGACTTATCTGCAAGCATCCAGACTTTATAGCCCCGTTTAATGGGCTTCTTCGGCGTATATTGTTTTAGTGAAGATCGCCCTTTGAATTTATCATCGACTCGTCGATGGCTACTTTTTGACTTGGAAGCAGGCATTTCTCAAAGTTTGTTAATAATAAATCAATCATTGGCCGCAATTTATAGAGCTTATCAAAGTTGGAAGATAACCGATCAGGCATAAGAGAATTTTCATTTACGTGTAAATGCGATAGAAGCCAGGAAAACCGTTTCAGAGTCATTACTGAGCATATGAATGCATCATTCAAGTAATTTCGGTTGCATTGGTAGGTATACATTGTTTCCCCGTCGATGCTTTAATTTGTTCTGCATACAAATTTGTCTAAATGGTTTATAAAATCCTTAGTTATAAAATGTTGAAAGATATCATATAGCGTAAGATCTGGAATGTCTTTTAGAAAATCTGGTACACCACAAGCTTCTACAAACGGAGGCGGTGGGGAAGGTTTTGTCACATTAAACCAAACTGGAGGTTTATAAATAGGGGTTGCATTTTGAGCACCAACATTTGAATTAATAAGAATACTTCTACTACAGACAGAGGCACATCATCTTCTGAGTCATCAGTTTCATAAATTGGCAACTCATTAGCAGTAGTGGCTAAAAGCCGTATTACAGTCGGCAAGTCTATCGGCAAGTCGCAATTCTCTTGCTTATAAGCATGCGCAGTTGAAAACAGCTGATCGGATTTGGCAATTCTATTGCTATTGCCAAAAGATCGGTCGGGATCGATTTTTGTTGCAAGTGCGTTTGCAATTCTGGTGGTTTTCTAGTGAGTTTCTTGCTTAGAGGTTAGAAAGTTTATTGACATTTCGCATAAAGTTCTAGAGGTTGGTGTTGGTACTCATATTCCCCCTATAAACCTTTATTTATGCTCATATTGCAATTTTAAAAACATGGACTTGCACCACGACTTGCACGATGTATTACAGTCCTGCAATTGAATTGCAGCAATAGAGTTGCAAGGTCAAAGTATTGCTGCAATTCGTTGCCGACTGTAATACGGCTTTAATGCTTCTTCGTCTTCAATGTCAGAGACGTCAACTTCGGATTCTTCATCCGATGGTATTGGTACCCCAACTTCGTAGCATTCTTTCACTTTTCTATAAAACTCATCAATATTCATGTCAACCAGCCGAAATGGCAGTTCTTCTTCATTAAGTTTTGGCATATTTCTAAAAACAAAAAGTTATTATTAATTTCTCAAAAGTGGCGGTGGTTCAAAATTTATGCCAGCTAAAAATAGCAATATTTGTTATATATAAACAAACTCTTTAAAATTTTTATAACTTATTACTTACCAGCACTTATATTATAGCCGAAATAGTGATAATTTGCACTAAAATACCCAATATTTACACGATTTGTAAGGCGAAAACTCCGTGTGCACTATATAAAACAAACAGGTGGGCTAAACTTGTCGTTATGAAGGTCAGACTGACCATGCGCTGCTCATAAACTATTAAAACACTACCGAGATGTCGCTAAAAGCGATGGTTCATAAACTATACCGACTATACGCTAGCTAACATACGTTGAATAGGAGGTTTATTTCTTGTACCACAGCCGCTTAACACTATGCATGAAGGTGGTTTATAATGTATACCAGCGAGACTCAAAGAGTTAAAAAACAATCATATTTCAGATTTCAAGTAAAGTTTAAGAATGTCTAAATTACGCTATTAAAATCGATTTTCAAGTCATATTCTTACCTTTTTTATTTGACTACACCTTTGATAACTGTGATGTATTGTTTAAAATAAGAAAGGTGTTGTTGTTTACTTTAGCAGATTTGCGAAATGGGCGCCCTAAACCTTTGTACATTTCCTTAACCAACGGATGTTTTCTCGTTGTACTTGAAACAGTATTCCATTTTCAGAAATCTCATCCAGAATTTCCTCCTCTAACTGAGGGTTCCTTGCTGTTCTTAAAGACCCTTCTCCACCACGATGCCGTAAAAAACTTCCTAAAATGGATTAGCAAAAGATTAGATACTTATAGCATTTTTTATATTTTACTTGACTTTTACCTGTTTCTCTTAAGCTAGGATCAACCCTTTCAAAGGTTCCTTGGTGTGGTAAACCTCGATTTGGAAATGCATCAAAATAACTTCTTCTCTCCTCCACATAATTGCCGAGTGCTTGTGCATAAATTAGATGCATGTCAGCATATTCACTACCGGAATAGTCTTAATTAATTACTTAAGTCCTATGTACTCAATCAATCAAAAAATTGATAAAAGTATAAATACATATGCGAGATGTTACACGTGGCGACATCTCGTAGCAATCGTCGGTTTCTGTGAACCGAAAACATGATATATATTTTATATCATGTTTTCGGTTCACAGAAACCGACGATTGGCTTTCAGCGCCACCTGACATTAGATACCTGCTTGCGGGCTCCATTCCAGCGTTTGGTCTTCTCTAAGACCTCGCTGGTCTGGTTGGGTGGATAGCTCGATTGCTACGAGATGTCGCCACGTGTAACATCTCGCATATGTATTTATACATTATGTGTTGAAAACACTGTAAGGTTTCTTTCCTTTTCGTCAGACCCTATAACCTTGCCGAGAAGCCGTAATACGGCGAAACGCGTCCAAGGATTGGGTCTGACGTAAAGAAAAGGGACACACATATTTTTTTAATTGATAAAAGTGTTGTCAATAACACATTATTAACGAAATAAAAACGACCGGTGTTTTATTGTAGCATTCTGATTTATTATTTCAATAACGTGTTATACAAGTATTTTTTTTCTTCGAAAAGGGCTATTTTATAGAGACAAATGTAGAGTGCCTTGTTTAAAGAGAAATAACCATAGTATTTAAAAAATCAGTTTTCAGCTTTTTGCGATTTTTGAGTGTTAATTTTGAAATATGGAAGAAGTTTCAGTCGAAATTTATGCAAAACCGGACACAGCCTATTCTTTTATTCATTATTCTGTAGACGTCAGCAGATATTTATGACATCTGATATTTAATGTTATATTGAGACATTAAAGCTCTGCATGTTATCTTAATCTTTTTGGGTTTCATTTGTGTAATACCTAAATGTAGATGATTTGATGATTGGGTTATAACCATTAGCATGCAAGTGCATACGTTGGATCAATTCCCTTTTATACTACCTTAATTGTGGTCTTCTGGTAATATGTACTGTCAGTAATGCCAAAATCTATTTTATAATAACTACTGATTTGTTAACTTGTGTTAAGAAACTGTTAATCAAATCTTTAAATTTTAATTTGAAAACTCAAAGACCCAATATTACACAATTTGTGGGTTTAGGGTATTTTACTGTTTAAATGATTTTATTTTGCCGTTATTTCGAGACCAGGCATATTAAATGCAGTTATTCATTTTTGATAAAGTTAATTTTAAGAGTATCGAAATTTTTGAACTTTTGTTTATTGTTATGTTTTGTTGGTTTTGTCGTATATTGAGTTTTTTTACCCCGCTCAAAAAATGGAAAAAGCAATATCAAGGCAATTCAGAGGTTAATTCAGGTTAGTTGGCAGGACCGTCACTCTTGTCAAAAACAAAATTGCGTGAAACTTGACTTACGTAGAACTTGTAATGCCAGGTTAATATTAAATCCAAACTTTTGTTTCTCACGTCGGCATCGGCGTCGGCGTCGGATAGACATACAGCGTGTAACAGAAGTATGGAACGCTTTAAATATCTTTAATACCGTTTGTCCGATTTAGCTAAAATTCGGTATCCGTATATAAGAGGTTATCGCGGAGCTGCTAGTGACATTTGCAATGTTTCCAATTTTACAGTTTTTTGACAATTTAAAATAATTTTTTTTTTAAATGGAACACCCTATATATTATTCAAAAAAATGATTCCGCAATAAATTCTAAATAACTTTTATATAAGTTTGATAATGTCTAAATCTAGCCATTTTTTTCATATTGGGGTTTAAATACCATAAAAACTTCTTATCCAAGAAAACTGATAGACATATAAGTAGGTCTTGGAAATTTGTGACACAATTAAATTCTGACAGCGACATTGACAAACTTTTCAGAAGGTATTTGTGCTTCATAATTTATCAGTTTTAATAATTCTTAAAATGGATTTACTAACGGAAACACTGCGAATAGAAATATTAATGATGTTGGGTTACGGGGATCGAAGGCGAACACAGCAGGAGGTTGCTGAGATTTTTAATGATAAGTATCCCAACCGAAATCCAATAGCACGGTCCACAGTAAGCAAAATTTTAAAGAAATATAACGAAACTGGCCATGTAAAAGACATTTCAAAATCTGGGCGTCCAAAAACTGCGACAAGCGGCGATAAAGCTTTAGATATTTTGCTTAGCATAGAGGAAAATCCACACCTCTCTACTCGAATTATTGGACTCGATTACAACACATCGCACATGTCGGTAAATCGCGTATTGCGGGATTAAATAACGAAGTATGGCTGCAACAAGGCGGTGCACCACCACATTACGCCAGACAAGTACGGGAGGGTCTAAATGAAGTATTTTTTTGAAAGATGGATAGGGAGACGGGGTACAATTGAGTGGCCAGCTCGGTCACCAGATCTGACTTCACTCGATTATTTCTTGTGGGGATATTTAAAAAATGTGGTCTACAATACAAAGCCATATGATATAGAAGACCTAAAACTTGAAAATGAGTGCCGACGAATCGAAGAAACAGATATTCTTTCTAATGTTTTAAATACTTTTCCGCAATATTTAGCATATTGTCAAGAAGTAAATGGAAGGCACTTTAAGCATCTAATTTAATTTCTTTATTCTGTAATAAGTAAGTTTAAACAATAATTACCTTACAATAATGTTTCAATAATTTCTCAATTTTCGAGCTCGAATATTAAAAAAATGGCTAGATATGGACATTAAGTAACTTATATAATATTAAGTTATTTAGAATTTGTTGCGGAATAATTTTTTTTTGAATAATATACCTATAGGGTGTTCCATTAAAAAAAAAAAAATATTTTAAATTGCTGAAAAACTGTAAATTTGGCAATATTGCAAATGCCACTAGCAGCTCCGCGATAACCTCTTATATACGGATAACGAATTTTAGCTAAATCGGACAAACGGTATTAAAGATATTTAAAGCGTTCCATACTTCTGTTACACGCTGTATACACTTTAAATTATTAATAATCGAAATATGGGTGTAGAGATTGTACCCGTTATTGCGGATAGGTATATAATATGAACTAGCGCTAAAGAGCACGTATAATCAACGACATTAGGCTGTATAATTAGAGACTCTGTAGCAGCACAATGAACGTTTTAGTAGCAAATTGCGTATAAAAGCAGAAAAGCCTGTTTCAAAGGAGTTGAATGCTTAGAAAGATGTTGAAATAGAAATATGGAAAGTCTTTACAAGTTTGGAATCATAAGGTATTTTTATTTAAGTACTTTACTAACTCACTTACTTATTCTTTATCAGATATTTTCAAAACAATTTTTACAAAGACCACTCAGGGTATAGATCCTATTAATTCAAACACTATACCGGGTGTTGCATCGTCGAGCGGGACATAGGAAATCCCATGTAATTTTAAATGGGGTCAATTATTGGCTTCCCTAATTATTTTAGAGAAAAATTTTGAGGAATATTTGAACATCTTCTTAAATCCTAAAGTTCTAACAATTTAATAGTATCTACCTATTAATTAGTAAAATATTGAAACATGTAAAATGTCATAATTAACCTTGTAATTGGATACTTAATTTTAGTTTTATTCAGATTAATTTGTACTCATAAATACACCTTTAATATTTTCGATGTACGAGTTTTTATAACAATAAAGCACACTTTTCAAAATGACAACTTTATTTGACAGTCATCTTTTACCTTGACTGGTGCCCGCAAATACGGGGCCATAAAAAGGAGAAATAGTTAAAAAGAAATCGGCGATAACCCGTAAACGGGCTCATCAAAAATATATAAAGTTATTCTTTTGAATGTGGGTTTTAGTGCTCTTTAATAAACCTATATAGAATTTTTCTCTAAAATAATTAGGGAAGCCAATAATTGACCCCATTTAAAATTACATGGGATTTCCTATGTCCCGCTCGACGATGCAACACCCGGTAGAAGTACAATATCCAAAACAAACTACAGTGGCCTCACAAACTTAGGTATATCTAAACCTTGTTAGAAATCAAGTATAAAAAAAGAAATACACAATTTAAAAAGTTATTGACATACCCATAACAAAGTTAAGACAATTTATTTACATTAGTGCCTCATTCACCTGCCTATCATCACAAAACTCCCCGAGGCTGTAATACGCCTTAGGGAGAAGAAAATTACGTAGCTTACTTTTAATTTTAGTTGGTAACTGGTAGTTCTCGGAAGGCAACTGGGAGTTTAATCCAGATTTTCAAAACTTGGCAGCCAGCATTTCGTGGGATGTAGGTATAGTTTAGTATAGTGTAGTAAGTTTTTTCGGTTCAGGTTACTTTTAAATATTGTACTGTATTGATGTTGCTCCTTTAGTTCATCAAAAAGTGAGGGATTGTTTAATATAAAAGTTAGAGAAAAATAAATAGGCTAATATATGTTTGTTAATGAAAACCATCCGGCAGCTATCCCTGAAACCCATACCAAATATAGTCCTAATGCATATGTTCTGCAAGATAAATATCCTTTTGGAATCGATCAAATCTCCCCAAACCATTATCCCGTATCTTACTTTAGACTGGATATATGCGTGATATGCTATAAGAGACACTTCCTGGCATAGCAGCACTTACTTAGGCTGGTGGCCAGTTAATCAATGTGAGGCCCCGATCCAGCATAACCTCAGGAAAAGAAACACTCTCACTGCATCTTAAAGTTACATTTTCCTAATGGTTACTACTGTCTGAGCGATTGCTGAAGTCAATCATTTAAGTCTTTAAGGCGTATAGCAGCAGGTTGTTTGCAACAAACCAACTGCTAAGCGTCCCAAGAGACTTTGGTATATTCATTAAATACATGTATGATGGATGTGTCATATGCATAGAGAATCACATCTTTGTCAATAACACCAGCAATGTCATTTGTATATAGAATATATTAGTAATGGCGCCACTATTGACCCTTGAGGTACCCGGTTCTTAATGGATGCTAAGAGTAGATAATTAGCATAGTCCTGGGACCAGGATCACTGATTACAATCCCCTACCACTATAAAACAAGCTTTATTAAAAAGAGTCTGCTCAGAAAAGCCTTGCTTAAAACAGACACTATTTAAAACAACAGCAGGGTTTGTTCTAAACAGGGCTCTTTTAAACACGTAGATAATAAGCATAGTTCTGAGGATAGTGATCAGTGTTCCATTATAAAACAGACCTATTTAGAACAGGCCTTGCTTAAATCAGATCCTATTTAAAACAGCCCTGCTTAAAACAGTCCTGTTTAGAACAAACCCTGCTTGTTTAACAGAAGGGTCTATTCTAAATAGGTGGTATTGAGATAGTGATCAGTTAACCTGGTCCTAGAACTGTTCTAATTATCTACTGCTAAGTTTGACTTTAAAGGTTAATATTTCAGTTACACACTGTTGTCGATTTAACATACATGACCTTATGAGATTTAGACTGACACCTCTTGTATCTTTCCAATTACTCTCGAACGCCTTTGATAAATCCAAGCACAGTACCACGGTCGTTTTCTTTGCATTTAATGATTCCAGAATATTTAGTAAGGCCTGCTAAACAGCTCTAATTGTGGATTTTTGTTTTCGGAAACCGTTCTGAACCTCAGACAAAAAATGTCGCGTTCCAAAGTAATTCATTACTTTTGCGTAGATCATTCTCTCGAATATTTTGCTTGCATTTGAGAATAGCGATATGGGCCGATAATTATTTAGCTCATCGAATTTACCTTTTTTTATGTACTGGCTTAACCAAAACGCTCTTCAGTGCTTCTGGGAATATTCCCGATTAAGAGGAGATATTTAAGATATGTGTTAATGGAATTGCAATAAATTCTGCAACCTTTTTAAGCAATGTAACTGGAACGTCATCATATCCAACTGATTTTATGTTTTTTATTTCATTTCTTAAGTCATGTTCAGACTTGTGAGGGATATCTTCAGAAATAGAAACTTTATTTGTATTTGACTTGGTGATATTCTTTACTAATGCCCTTGTGGTCTTTGTCTTATTGACGGATTGCTGAATAAAATTTTTATTCGAGAGTTGTTCTTGTTTTTTTATGACCTGATTTAGGAGACTGGCATATCTTTTGTAATATTCGAGTGTTACTTCTCCAGAAATACTCTGCAAGTATAGTTTTCTTTTTGTCTTATACGAGATTCGAGCGCCTTGTGTCATCCAGCATTTCGAATTCGTGTTTTTAGTTAAGCGTTTGATTTTGGGAAAAGCTACATTTATTTTCATGGATAATATATTAAAAAAATAATGATAACCTTCATCTACCTTAAGGCACTTGAGCACATCATCCAATCCCAGTCCTTTAGTTCCTGAGAAAATTGTTCCAGGCGCGCCTTAAAAAAAAGACCTGCCTGTATAGTAGTCCTCCTCGTCAATGGTTTTATCATTGATATAAGCTCTTCTGCTAATTTCCTGAGTAAGCGAAGAGCGCCGATGATATAACCGAGTTGTTATCATAATTTAAGAAGTACCTCAGAAATAAATTATTACAATGTCAAGCAAAACGTCATTGTCAGTAACTTTTAAAGATTTTATTAGTTTACAATGTTAACAACGGAGCAAAAAATACATAATTTGATCGAATCAGCCGATCCTTGGTGGAGATCCATAATTAATTACGGGTAAACAGAAAAACAGGAGTTTTACTGGTAAATTTCCACTGTATTACATTAAATAACTTGACACCACAGTAGCTTCTTCAGAATAAAGGGTATGAATTATACAAAATTGAGGTTTGTAGTAAAAGATAATTAAAGACAGGTAAATTGATATACTAGTAATAAATCTGGGATTTTACGGTAAATAAATAAAATAAATGAAAATTTCAACACAAGATTAAAAAAACACTTTAATAGCTACGCCAAAAACAAAAAAGACTCTAATTGCGCCAATCATTTACTAGAAAACCGGCACAATTTCGATAAAAATTTTAAAATCTTACATATAGAAAATAAAGGCCCAAAACTCAACTTCTTAGAACCTTTGGAAATAAACAAGCTTAAAAATCCAACCTATTACTAAATGACCAGATAGATCTTAACAATTCTCTTTTGTTAAATTTATTCAATTAGCCAACTGTTATCCTTTTTATAACCATTTCGTTAATAAATCTTGTGTATCTTTGAATTTAATAATGTCATTTAGATTTATAATAATTATTTACCGTAAAAACCCAGATTTATTACTACTATATCAATTTACCAGTCTTTAATTATCTTTTACTTCTTCTTCTTATCACGCCCTCTCCTGCCGAAGGTTGGCGATCCAAATGGCAATTGTAGCTCTGGAAACTGCAGCACGAAAGATTTCTGCAGACGAGCGATCGAACCATCTCCTTAAGTCCTTTAGCCATGAGTTCTGGCGTCTTCCTACTGATCTTTTCCCGTGCACTTTGCCCTCTATTATGAGGCGTAGTATTTCGTATTTATCACCTCTCATCACATGACCCAGGTATTGCATTTTTCTTTCCTTGATGGTGTTCAATAGTTCCTTTTGTTTGTGCATGCGCTGGAGTACCTCATCGTTGGTGATCCTTTGTACCCATGAAATTCGCAGCATCCGTCTATACACATACATTTCGAAGGCTTCTATTTTCTTTTCCGTCTGTGAATTTAGTGTCCAGCTTTCACATCCGTAGAGTAGGACAGAGAACACGTAGCATCTGATCATCCGAATTCTGAGTCCCAAGCTGAGGTCCAATCTTGCAAAAAATGATTTCATACTCACGAAGATTTTTCTCGCTTGTTCAATCCTTGAAAGTATTTCCCTTTTCGGGTCGCACTGACTATTGATGTTAGCTCCCAAATATTTTATTGAGGTCACTTGTTCGATTGTTTGTCCTTTGATCCGCAGGTGTGCATTTATTGGAGTTTTAGAAAAGATCAATAGTTTGGTCTTGGAGACATTGAGATGCAATCCAAACATCTCACTATAGTGAACTACGGAATCCATGATGCTTTGTAGTTCCTGCATATCGTTGGCCAATATAACCGTATCATCGGCGTACCTGATATTATTTATTGGGGTTCCATTGATCTTGATTCCGCCCTGGACCCCATCCAGTGCTTCTCTAAATATAGTCTATTATTATATTATCTTTTACTACAAACGTTAATTTTGTATCATTCATACACTTTGTTATCGAAAAAAAGCCCTCAAACAATTAAGTGTTATAAAAAATCAAATTACGCATTAACCAATAATCAGGTACCAGTATTCACCTTAGGATAACCCAAAATAAACTGCGACAGGGCAACCTATCCACCCTTACTCTAGCAACCCTACGCCCTGGAGGATGTTCTCCAGACACCCCTTAGCTAGCTCAACTCAGGGTAGGTTCGCTATTTTGTCTCTAGATTGAAAGGTTTAGCACTCTTATATAAGTAAGTTAAAGTCAAATCCTGAAGGCGCCACCTTAGTTTTATTTTACTTAAAAGCCTTTAAAGGTTCTAGTGTTTGGCCTCAGAAAAAAAAAACTGGGAAAAAACACACTTATGTCACCATCGGTATACACTAGCTTCTTATAAGCTCTCATTCACTCAAGCCCTCAAAGTCACTCTATTTAAAATAAAAGCCAAATTTTCGCAGAGGCCAATACAAATATTTATTCTTAAAGTGGTGTTAAGCCCTTGGTTACTTGGTTTTATAAATGCAAGCTCCTCTTACTTTGGTGGACAATAGATACTTAAAGTTAAAAGATACATAAGTGAAATGAAATATTAAAGTTATAGTACTAGGTTTGACAATAAAACTTCTGAAGGTTTAAATTTATAAAGTTATCGATAAAAGAAAGCAACAAATCAAACCCTGTTTGACAGGGTCTTACACAAGACGACAACTGTCAGACCTACACTGTAAAAATGACTGTTCAGTCTGATCTGGCAGCCACATAGACCTACATCCAGGACATTGATTGCCTCTGACTAGGAATTTCCGCAAGGTCTGTGCAAGAACCTCTCACAACTAACTAGATTTACCATACAATTTCTGTTATAGTATAATACAATATCTTACGAGTACCTGTGGATACTCAATAAGCATACTAGCCCCTCGACCATAGATAAGTTAAAATATCAAAGTTACAAGTGTTAAATTCACAATAAACAAACGGCCTTTAGCCGGGAAACAAAAATATTTACTTTATAATATTAAATTGTAACTATATTTACAACAAAAGTAGTTGTAACAGACTACCTAACGTTCTGAACTACTAGAGACTCTTGTGACGTCTTAACGCTATGTCGACATACGCTACACGTTTACATTGCATAAGCTCTGTACATAACATGGGCGCAAAACTTTATCAAAACACTGTATATCAAACAATACGCAAATGCAAAATATTAAGATTTTAAGTTGACTACTTTTTAAAGAAAAATGACACAGGGTAATGATACTTAGCTGCAACTTTGCGTGCTACCCATGGTTCATGAAGACTCAATCTTCACACACACACACACATGGTTCCTGAAACAGCTAACGTGGATACTGCTACACAGCTAGTCTCCAAGAATTCCAATAGTACACGGCAACTGGCACGTCCCGCGTCCAGGCATTTCCAACAAAAGTAAACTAGTACTCCAGTTTGTACTCGGACTTTTAGCCCCTACCAAAAAAAACCCTAAAATCGAATTTTAGATATACAACATGAAAGAGAAATCTTTCATAACACCCAACGAGGGTAATTAGATACTAAAGTTTAAACCTACCTCGAATAACTAGCGAGGGTTTCAATTTACCAAATGGCGTCTATGACCGCTGTTGAAGTTCATTAAAGCATTTTAAATCGGCATTCCGCCCAAAGAATAGGCAAGCTACAAAACCATACCCTTTTTAAAACATTTGTGGATGCTTTATCGGCACCACATTAGCCTGCACGGCACAAAAAAACTAAACTTGGGGAGCTATTTCCACAAACGTGCTTTAACTTCCAGTGTCCATGGTCGAAAGGGCCGATTGTAATTTTTCTCCAACGTACATAGTTACCAAAACAAAACAATGACAAAAATTAGTCAACCCTATCTACGGAAACTAACCTCTTTTAATCACATAGAAAACTAACAGCGACCGAAGTCAACCCACGCGACCAAGCAAAAATTAACCAGAAGTGGCTGTGAAAACGCACAGAAACTGTCAGTCTGACACTGACCTATTATCGATTTTCTTAAAAACAGCTGATCTCCAACAGTCGAGACATTCAAAATACAAGAAGTTAATTATATTGATAACTTGAAAAGTTTATCAATTACCAATCAATTAGAACAAAGATTTGAAATCAAACCTGTCTGCAAGTAGTATCAAACAAGGAACAGAGAAATCAATCCACTTGGCTATGTCTTGCAAGATACAAAACATTCCTGGAATATAAACATCAACAAAGGTTTGAAACTAAACATAATGAAAATTTTGGCTATTAGAGGTAACTTAATTAGTAATTAATGTTTAAGGTGAGAGTCTACATATGTATTTTAACAATTTAAAACCGAAAACTTAACAGAAATAATCAAACTTATGAAATGCAATTTTCGAACTGTAACAACTTTAAGCTGGATTTATAAACTTGAAAAGTTGGCGAGGTTGAGGTTCAGTTGGTGTTCGAAATAGAAGTTCAATTTAAACTAAAGGGAACACTCAGTTCCATTTATACACTCGTTCATGTTGTTCTCATGTAAGGTTCGAAAACTTCCCGGGTAGTACGAGATAACCAATTTTTATGCTCGGAGTTCGGATTATCTAACCTCACAAACTTGTTCATAACTTTAACCTCACCAACTTTTCGAGTTTATAAATCCAGCTTTATTCTGAAGAAGGTAGTGTACAGCGAAACATGTCAAGTTATTTGATGTAATACAGTAAAAATTTACCAGTTAAACTCCTGTTTTTCTGTTTACCCGTAATTGAATACATAATTATTTATTTCAAAGTACTTCGAAATATAAAATAAAACATTTAACAGAATACGATAAGCATAAACCAAAACATGATTATAATTTAAGCTATAAATCATGTACTTATACAATACTTTTTTTTCGTCGACAATCGTGTTTTTTCAGCAAGCAAAAATTATTAAAAAAAATGACTTTTACCGTTTACCCTCTTGTCTACCATCGCCGGACATACTGTATATTAAGAATAAAAAGATCGTTGTTAAGGGTCGCTATCAGCTGGACTTGTTCCGGCCCATTAAATCTTGAGTTCAGCTTTAAGACACGAATTTCACATTGTCACGTTTATTGCGAATATTGTTGACATCAACGTCCTTTTATCTTAAAGGCAAGACTAGTCTCACGAGAACGGTCCACGATCTTGATAATTGCCATATAGGGGGTTGCTAGGTAGTTCGACGCACTTTTTGCAGACACAGGGTGTTGAAAATGAAGTTGACACTATTGCCAACTTCGTTATTATAAGAACTACGAACGAGCTCTTTATAGAGTTTAGTTCCCTCAGCTTTTCAGTAGGGGAGACTGTCCTAAAATGACATACCCAAACTATTTTGGACAAAAAATCGGAGCAGAAAGTGAAATAAATGCACAGAATTTGCTTAAATAATTTATTGAAGCCTATAACATAAGATAGTACATCTGATTTTTTTTTAAAATGTCCACATTGTAAATTTTTTTAAAAAATTCGCTTTCTTGGTCTTCACAAGTATGTCGGATAAATGTATTTTTATTCGAATTAAAATTTAAGAAATTAAGTAATTCATATGCTTTTTGATTATAAAAAAGAAAGCAAGAGAAATACTTAATCTAAGCGTACATTTTTTAGTTCATGCAAATCTCGCATATGAGTTGTTTGGTTCGGTTGCTTATACCAGCGCATTCGGTATGGACCCATTTTTTACACACCTGACATCTAATCCAAACTTCTTTAGACTTTGATAGTCTGCATAGTCCATTACAATATATAAATGAATCATCTTCGTCGCTTTCTTCTATTTCTTGCAAATATTCTCTTTCATCTTCACTCTCACTTTCTTCAACTTTTCTTTGAACCCGCTTTCTATCAGATTTTCTCTTTTCTGTCTCAATTTTCATTTCGTACTTCTTCCTAATTTCTTTCATCTGTGGAGTGCTTGTTAACTCAGCCGATTCCTGCGATATTTTTCTCCCCCTTGCTTTCTGCAAAGGTTACTTGTTTTGGATGTGAGGTGAACTGCTGTTGTCTCGGAGCCATTAGTTTTCTTTCATCATTTATAAGTCCCGTTGTTTCAATAGTCGGACTTTTGTGACTTGATGAAGCCGCAGTTTGATCATCGCCAGACTTCGGATAATCCTCAGCAGTGATGTGAAGTTGGTAAGTTACCGAACTGGTCATAAGCAAGTGCTCTGGAAATACTTCTGGGTTAAACGGGAATATTCCGATTTTAGCAAAACCAGAAGACGCTATTGCCGTAGTTGCTGCTTTACTATAGCCTACAGAAAATATTTTTTCTATTTGAAATGGGCCTACGACACGACCAGGATTAGCTTTCAGCCACCGGTTAATTTCGTGATTGTAATAAATAGCCAACGGACCAAAAAACGTAACATCTAATGATTGAATCCGATGGGTACAGTGGAGAGGCAAACACATTAAACTTATGCCATTTTCTTTGGCATACTTTAGTGCTGGATCATATTTATTACTGCTGTGTCCGTCCAGAATCAACCGAACTTTATTTTCAAGAGAAGCGTGAGAGTATTTTACGAAGTGCTTTAACCAAAGCAAAAGAAGTTCGCTTGTCATCCAACCAGACTCTTGACAAAGAAGTAATGTTGCTACGGGCGCATCGTCAACGAGTTCCTGCTTATGTTTATTTCTAGAAAAGATTAAGGCAGGAGGAATAAAAGATCCTGCTGCGTTCATACAACATACCACTGTAGTATAGGTACCACGTTCAGCACTAGTAATTGACCCCACCTGTTTTCTGCCTTTAGTTGCAAAAATTTTAGGCGATTTCTGCACCGTCGAAAGGGCAGATTCATATACGCTATATTTGGCTCAAAATTAAATTTCTTTATGACTTTCTCCAAATGCAAAAAGAAGATTGACACTTTAGGTTTATTGAAGCCCTATGCCCTCGCTGCCGATGTAGATTCGGGCTTTCTTAAACTTATTCCAGGGTGACGCATGCGAAATCCCCTAAGCCATTCAAACCCCGCCATTTTCTCAGTTTTACTAAACTTGTGAACTAAATTATTTGCCTTAGCAAACTCATAGGCTAACTTTCTTAGCTCCGTTACAGTAAGTCCAAACAACATATTTTCTCTCGACTTGATATGTTCGATAAGTTCATTTTCCATGAGCAGTGGAAAAGTTCTCGAAAAACATCCAAGACCTTTGTCTGAACCTTTTACTTTTTTGTCTTGTTTTTAGTCTGGGCTCGTCTTCTTAAAGTAGCTTGCGGAACATTGAACTGTTTTGAAGCTGCAAGCCACCCAATATCGCCTTGATTCACTGCCTCGATAGCTAACCTCATAGAATTTTCCCTCCAGGATCGCCTATTGCTCTTCCTTTTATACTTTCCAACCATTCTGAAAATAAATGATTATGTCGTTTTATACGTAAATAGACTATGACGTTTTAAACGAGTAGGACATTGTAAGAAAATCAACCGAAATAAAAATATACTTACTTTTTCTATGAAATTCACTGACAGAAAGAATAAATATGATCTTTAAGGAAGACAATTAAGAAATATCTGAAACAGTAATTGTTATTTTTGTTTGTCTTTTTAGCACTAATATTATACTGGGCTTAAAAATCACAAGTGGTGAAAACAAACTGTTGCACATCTGAACTGTAATAGTACACATTCACGCTTGGCATTTCACGAGACGTATGTTAATTACTTAACTATTTCATAGATAGCACAGCTACTGCTGAAAGGTGTATTCCGAAGCAGAAACACCGCCTATGTCATTTTATCTGACTATGTCATTTTAGGACAGTCTCCCCTACATAGTGAAACTGGTTTATTGGTAATTGGTTCAGGTTAGTCTTTTTGCTATTTTTTTTTTGTTGTTTTGCATTAAAATCGGTTATTTTAAAATCTTGGTATTTGAACAAAACTTTAAAAACACATGTCCCGGATAATTTGCTTTATATTGCATTCACTATAATTTTAACAATTGAATTGGTTCACCTTGAGTATTTTTTTTAACTTGAACTGAGTGCTTATTATTAACCAGTTTCTCAAAGTTTAAAAAATAATCTTGGGCGAGTTCCTCAGCACCAATTTGTGTTTCTATTTTACAGTTCGGATAAGACGGGCCCAATCTCGTGGTACTCATACTTTTGCAGTTATCTCCTTTTTTATTTTTTCAAGGGCAGCGTGAATGCTGTCGGCTTCAATAAAATATGTCTTATATGACTGTAATATGTCGTCCATGGCGTTTAACCAACAAAATACAGCACTTTGTGTACACCTGTTTACAATTTAAGGTAAAAAAATGTCGTACTTGACGGCTTCGATAGCGCAATTGGCAGCGCACTAGTCTGGATAGCCATAGGTTCCAGGTTCGAGTCCTATACTCGGAGATTGCCTTTTTTTTAATATTCTCCCCTTGTCTGACATTCCGCAAACCCCTCATTTCTAAAAATAAAAATTGAGGTTAGGACGGAATCGAACTTTTTCTTAGAGTTATACCGGGTGTTGCATCGTCGAGCGGGACGTAGGAAATCCCATGTAATTTTAAATGGGGTCAATTATTGGCTTCCCTAATTATTTGAGAGAAAAATTCTATTGAGGTTTATTAAAGAGGACTAAAACCCACATTCAAAAGAATAACTTTAGATATTTTTGATGAGCCCGTTTACGGGTTATCGCCGATTTCTTTTTAACTATTTCTCCTTTTTATGGCCCCGTATTTGCGGGCACCAGTCAAGGTAAAAGATGACTGTCAAATAAAGATGTCATTTTGAAATGTGTGCTTTATTGTTATAAAAACTCGTACATCGAAAATATTAAAGGTGTATTTATGAGTACAAATTAATCTGAATAAAACTAAAATAAAGTATCCAATTACAAGGTTAATTATGACATTTTACATGTTTCAATATTTTACTAATTAATAAGTAGGTACTATTAAATTGTTAGAACTTTAGGATTTAAGAAGATGTTCAAATATTCCTCCATTGACTGCTAGACAATAACCGAGGCGATCATAAAATTCTCTTCTTACATTCGCTAGTTGGTAAACTGAAATTCTATTGCATTCGGCAGAAATAGCATTTTTTAACTCGTCTAGATTTGGGTATTTTTTATCTTTGTATATCCTGTTTTTTAAATGGCCCCAGAGAAAGAAATCATTTGGCGATAAATCAGGAGACCTGGCTGGCCAATTTACTGTATGATTTAAGCCAATAACATTTCCATTAAAAGCACGGTTTAAATATTCCCGGACAGCCAGGGTACTATGTGCCGGGCAGCCATCCATTTGGTACCAAACTTCCTGATTTTCCCTGGCGGCATCATGTAAAGTAGGTAAAATATGATCTTCAAGTAGTTCCAAAAAATATTCTGCATTTAAATTTCGTGTAAGAAATAATGGCCCGATAATATTTTCTCCGAAAATCCCAGCCCATACATTAACTTTTTGTGGATATTGCGTCCTTGTTTCCACAAACCTGTGTTGGGTTTCTTTGCTCCAATATCGATAATTTTGAACATTGGGTTCATTGTTTAAGGTAAATGTGCATTCGTCAGTGAAACATGTTTTTTAAAAATTCCCTATCCATGTTTGCTCTATCCATCATACCAAAACAAAACTCCTGTCGTCGTATTTCGTCCCTATCTCTTAGCTCTTGGTGCTTTTCATATTTGTATGAATAATATTTATGTCGTTTCAAAGCTCGTAACGCTGTGGTGTGATCTAATCCTATGTCATCCTCAAGTTTCCTTGTGCTGATCTTCCCATCATTTTCTTCCACGCACAATAAAACTTGCAAGTCCCTATCATTTCTTGCATCTCTTCTTTGTTCCTGCCTTCCTTCACATCTGCAGTTATTTATTACAGTGCCTTTTGTCTCAAATTTCTTGATAGTCCTTTCGACTGTAGATTTTGCAGGTATCGGTCTATTCGGATACAGAGCAGCAAACATGTCTGACACATTTTGATAACTATTTCCTTGATAATACCATATAATCATCAATATTTTTTCTTCAGAAGTGTAATTCATGGCTAATATTTTCGATGTACGAGTTTTTATAACAATAAAGCACACATTTCAAAATGACAACTTTATGTGACAGTCATCTTTTACCTTGACTGGTGCCCGCAAATACGGGGCCATAAAAAGGAGAAATAGTTAAAAAGAAATCGGCGATAACCCGTAAACGGGCTCATCAAAAATATCTAAAGTTATTCTTTTGAATGTGGGTTTTAGTGCTCTTTAATAAACCTAAATAGAGTTTTTCTCTAAAATAATTAGGGAAGCCAATAATTGACCCCATTTAAAATTACATGGGATTTCCTATGTCCCGCTCGACGATGCAACACCCGGTATACCCTTGGTGCAATGTCCAGTCTGCTAAGAAATCTATACACAGAAAAGGGCGAATGTCAAGGGACCTTCTTGAACTTATCGGAGTAGTACATGGTGCTGGGGCCAATGACTCTTTGGCCTATCTTACATAACTAAATATGCTATTCAAGGTTGGCCCATTTGTTTTTCATGCATAAATCCAATTTTAGCAACTAGTGACATTGGCCGTTTTGCACCAAGCCATGGAAATATCCTAGTTACTCCCATGTATCCCCTTTCAATAGTAGAAAATGACCTATCTAATCTGACTTTATATTTTTAAGGCACAAAAAATCAGGAAGACGGCATCCATCATCAGGTAGCGCGAAGTCGCGTAGTAGTGACAAATTCGTGTACGACGAAAAACACTTAGCCAAATATAGGAACAACGCTGGGACCAGTCAAGCTCGTATGACACCACCGCTGCCCGACTTACGGATTGATTTCTTTAGGTAAGAATATTTAGACAACATGTGATTCAAAGTGGATGATGTATTAGACGTGAACCGGGACGATCCACAAAATTGTTTTTTGTGCATAAAAAAACCTTCTGTAGGGTGAAATCCCCAACTATTTCCACTGCAGCACTTAATGGCACCGTCAGCTCTTTTGTTTTGGGGTTTTCCTGTATTGCAGTTAATTTCTTTAGATAATTAAAAACGCAACAAAATCTGCCAACACTGCGTTTTCAATTGTCTCCCGCAAAAACTGCAAAATATTAGAAACTAGCTAAGCAGCGACCTATTAATAACGATAAGTATTTCTTTAAAAAGGCTGTTTATATTTATTGCATGTAGTTTGTTATTATTGCTAGTGCTTAATAAGTAATTTTTAATCAATATTGCAACCGTTAACATCGATTTAATTAAAGTTCGAGGGTCCCAAGCGAGCTATATCTACGTTTCCCGATGATAACGCGATTACTGCCCCCTCAGGGACACCCGGGATGCAAGGCCATATTGTTAACCTCCAAGAGTGGCTGAATATCTGTAAACTTCGACTAAATGAAGATAAAAACCAGACCATCTTCTTCTCGAGGGCGAGAATGAAATTACCGAGGACGCGAGTTAAGGCAAAAAAACAAAGACATTAAAACAATGTCTTTGTAAAAAACAGACTAATTTTATAGAGCGATAAACTAAAATATTTCGGCCTTACCTTTGACAAGATGGCTGGGTATACATATTGTCGACGAACGCCTTACCAGCGCCCAAGAGCAGTTGTGACCGTGTACCCGCTGCTCTGTGCTAAAACAAAATCAACTTTAAAACAAAAACAACCATTTACAAGACATTAATCAGACCAATTTTGACGTTCGGTGTACCGACCTGATTTACCATAAACAACTCAAGACGACTAAAGAAACAAAAGTTTCAAAACAGAGTATTGAGAATAATAACAGGCGCACCAAGATTCATGTAGATAGACGTACTTCATAGAGACATGCGCATGGACAACACAGACGAATGCTTTATAAAACTCTTAATAAAATACTTGCAAAACGATATTTTATTTTTTACACCAAAAAGTGTTTATAGTAACAACTACTAAAACAGTTTCTATAGACATTAAGTTATGACCTAAAGTCGGATAGTGCTTCTATACTGTCATCGGTGCTTCTCTACTATTTATTGGACTCGCGCACAGGAAGCCACTCCTTAGGTAGTTTAAATCATTATTTATCCGTCATCGTGCTGTCGCCGATCTACCCCTTCGCGACCACTTGAACCTAACCTAAATTGTTAAGATAAACAGGATCGTTATTTGAATTTTGAAAGTTCTAATTGTGCTTGACTGTGAAATGCGAGTCAAATTGTATTATCCTCCTGCTGAAAAGAAAATTTAATTTGCATTGCAGATTCCTCGAATGTCGGCAGGAAGGATATTATTGCCGAAATCATCTCGAGAATTTCATAATCCTTGCGTTACTGGCCTTTTGTATTTGCTTTTAGGATTTTGTGGTTATTTGTGAGTTTTTGACTTTTAAATTTGGAAGGAGAAATATTAATAACATATACAGTACAGGGTGGCTGATTGCTGCGGGGAAGTCCAATATCTCCGTTAGAAATATCGAAAATTAATAAATATAAAAGTTCTAAGATAAACAAAAGTGCACATTTTGAAAATATTTTTGGATGAACAGGATGCGCCAAAACAGTGGGGCATAAACTCGCCCAATGTGAAAACGTTTATGCGTGGTGTAAAGAACAATTTCATGTTAGCAACCCGTTGAACTTTCCTTCTTTTTAAATACTCTTCTTTTGAATCTTTTTAAATATTCTTCTTTTAAATTTTTAAATTTAGTTTTAGGCTAAGAGCATTATATTAAAATGTCATAAATTATATTATATCTTTCTACATTATATACGATTATTGTATTAATAATAGTATATTATTAACCAAGGTTTAGACAGCCATCATTATTGCCCGAGCGGCGAGTTTAAATCACGAGGAGCGAAGCGACGAGGGATTTAAGACGCGAGGGCTATAATAAGCTGTCTAAACCGTGGTTAATATATTATTTTTTCCACTACTACAAACTTTTATATGACATTTATCTTTATAGTATTAATAATTATAAAAAATTATAGGTAGGTATAAGTATATTTTTTAATCAAGTTACCTGCGCTTTGGAATTGGCAAAATATTTTGTTGTTTTGTCAGGTGGCTTTGTCAATGTCAATTTGTGTCATCAGATTTCACGAGTTTTGCGTTTTTTTTAAAAATGAGCGAAGAAAATGTTAGTGATAATATTATGTGTACACCTCCCGAATTAAGGATGGAAGCAGAAAAAATGTTGATTGTATCGATATTTTACAATATCAAGTAATCTAATATGTATTGATAATTATCTGGTTGCCTAACCACAATGAATTGATGTTGTAGAATTAAAAAATCAAGTTACCTGCGTTCAAACAAAATTCGGTTAAGGTCAAAGATCGGTCAATAATGGATTTCAATGGCTTATTATTGACCATGGTCAATAATGACTTATAAGGTAGAGAAAAACGATTTCTAGCGTTAATAATCGGTCAATAATGGCGATGTTATAGGTTAGTAGTGGAAAAAAAATTGTATTTGTTTACAATGGCATTTATGCTAAAATAAAAATATATTCATTTCATTTCATTTCATAAAAGTAATTTATTTTTAAATGGTACCACCCGGCACCCAATTCTTTTTATCTCATCAAATTCGGCATATGATACACAATTTTTGTTTGCCGATCTATACGACGTTGTCAGATTATTCAATTTCTTCTAAAATTTTCTCTGAAAACATCATATCGAAAAAATAATTTTAAAATATTACCAACGTAAACTAAAAAATAGAATTTGATATATTCATAAACCTTATCGATAAAAATGTAACAATCTTTAAACAAATATTAATCGATTTTTTTAAATGGACCCCCCCCCCCTGTTTATTTTTACTTTATTCTACACGTAATTTCAACCTCTTTGAATAAGCAAATATAATAAATGCTCTAAAAAAACGTAACGTTCTTTTATTATTCCATGTTTTATTTAAAAAATGTAAAAATATCGGCACTTTCAATAAGTTGGCCGTGAGTTGAACAAGGCTCAACAATTCATTCTGTCAAAATAAATTCAGATTACTGACATACAGTGACTCACAGCTTAAATGATGCAGTTGCTATTAATAGTATATTAAAGTACATGTTTTATAAAGCATCATCTTATAGCACGCGTCCATGTTAAAAAACGAGCCGCTTGCGGCGAGTTTTTTAACGGGACAAGTGCTCTAACTGCTTTATAAAACACGTACTTTATACTATTTTTTCTATTTTGTATTTTTTTCAATAAGAAAATACATATTTAAAAAGAAAATCAACCCTTCAAATTTTGTAAATTTGTGTGTCTAAATTCTATGTTGGTAATACTCTAAATTTCTTTTTATCATAGTAGCCTTGACAATAAATAATATTTTCTTTGTGTCATTGTCACGAAATTTGTGATTTAATATTTCATAGAGTTGTTCATAATTATAATTAAAAAAATATGGAGCATGATAATCTAAGTTTAACTCCCCCTGAGTTAAGGGATATTGCTAATAAAACGATAAATCAACTTTTACCAGAGAAATCCCGAAAACTTTCTTTTCTCATGGATAACAATAACAGGAAACGTCAGACGTCAACAGAATAAAACATTTAAATATAACCAATGCCAACTTTTAAAAAATAAAATTCGGAGTTCGAAATGGATATATTTCGAACTCGCTAGCGCGTTCGAAATATCTATTTTTCGAGACAAAATTAGAAAAAACTTATTATGTGCTGCCAACTTGAAAAAATATATTTGTAGCAGACTTTAAGTATCTTAAATATATATTTGTGACCTTCTTTAAATATTATTACTTTATTTTGACAAAAAGTATTACACATAAGATAATTAGGGGCTAAAGTATAAAATATGGATAAATATTATGTCACAGCTTAAATGATGCACATTATGAAATTAACAAAATAAATAAGAAAACAAAACTCTAATAATTAAAAATAAACTGCTAGTATTTCGTTGGTCCTCCATCATTTTCAATTACATGTTGTAAGCGTCTAGGCATTGATTCGACCAACTTTCTAGTATATTCTGGGGAAATTGTGTTCCATTCTTCCGTAATTTTGACTTTTAATTCATTTTTGTTGGACATTGGGACACTGTTAACTTTTTTTTTTAAGTATTAACCTCGGTATTAACCATAAATTTTCAATAACATTCAGATCTGGTGACTGGGGTGGTGTTTTAATGACTTGTGGGCAGTTATAAAGCAACCAACTACGGACCCGATATGCCGTGTGTTTTGGGTCGTTGTCTTGATAAAAGCGGTAACTCTCATTAATACCCAATTTTTCAGCACTCGCTGCTAGATGTTTTCTTAATATATCCAAATACATGTATTGGTTCATATTTCCTTCAATAAAATGTATGTTGCCGACTCCAACAGACGACATACAGCCCCACAACATCACTCCACCTCCGCCGTGCTTTAGCGTAGCTTTCATATTTTTTAATTTCAGTTCTTCATTTGGCTTCCTCCACACTGAAATCTTTCCATCGGATCCAAACAGATTTATTTTGGTCTCATCAGCAAAAATTACTGAATTCCAGAAGTCCAAATCCTTGTTAACATGCTCCCGAGCAAACTGTAACCTTTTGCGCCTATTTGTTTGGCTAATAAACGGTTTATTTCTTGCAGTTCGGCCATTCAAATTATTTTTTCTTAATACGCGTCGAATGGTTTCTGGGTTACACCTTTTCCCAAATTGTCTTACCACCTCATCTCGTAGTTTTGGAGCACTTTTTTTTGGATTATTGACGATTTCTCTAACAATCCATCTTTCTTCTCGGTCGTTAAAAATCTTATTTGGAGCCACTCTCGATTTATTCTCGACTCTATTTTCGTTACTATAGCGTTCAACTATATGCTGCACAGTTGATGGACATTTATTCACCATTTTGGCTATATTTCTTTGGCTATACCCATTTCTGAAGTGAGTAATGATTAAATTTCTTTCTTCAATTGTAGTTCTACGGCCCATTGCTAGATAATTTACTATCACTGTCAAAAAAACGCTCATGGAAGAGCGAGTGTGGACAGAAAACAACTGCAATAATAAACCAATGCAACGCCTACTTCGTAAATTTTAAATTGATAACTTTTAAACTGTTCTATTGTATATGCATCATTTAAGCTGTGACATAATATTTATCCATATTTTATATTTTAGCCCCTAATTATCTTATGTGTAAAACTTTTTGTCAAAATAAAGTAATAATATTTAAAGAAGGTCACAAATATATATTTAAGATACTTAAAGTCTGCTACAAATATATTTTTTCAAGTTGGCAGCACATAATAAGTTTTAATAGCAACTGCATCATTTAAGCTGTGGTATATTTCTAAGAACTTTATCGCCGCTCAATTCGTTATTACCTGCCGAATATTATCAAGGACAACTGCGCTTAAAGTTGGAGATTGATAATTGAGTGATATTCGTTGCTGATAAGAGCAACACATTAAGTACAAAGCCATCTTTATTTCCGGCAAGATAACGCGTTTTACTCTCAAACGCGTTGTAACAATTTGTACTGTCTACCCAACCATACTTAACAACATCATGAGTGTCAAACCATGTTTCGTCTAAATAAATTATATTTTTATCCGATTCAAAGTACTTCTTTATTTTGCGCAAATAGTCCTATCGTAGTTCAATGACACGCGGGGATTCCATTATAACAATTGGATATCTAATGTTTTATGTTTAAAGCCACATTTTAACAAAACACCACGCAATGTTTCTAAAGATTCTTACTTATATTCAGGGTAACCTCGCAATTTATCACGAACCAGTTCTAAAGTTGACACTATAATATTATCTTCGTAAAAGTTGTAAATAGTTCGCATAATAAAATCCCTTGTAGTATTATCAGCCGTTTTGTATTTTTGATTTATTGGTTTGGGCTTTATGGAATGACAGGTTACAGTCCCCAAAATAATTACGTTATAAATTCTTATAAAACCCAAGTTGTGTTAATTCATTACAAGTATATTCTTGTACAAAGCGCATTTTCAGTTTTTACGCGGATTGTCTTTTTTTAAACACGGGTACATATTTAAAATAACGCGTTGATATTGAACATGTAAATCTTTGTTTCTTAATTCCGGACTTCGATGGCCGACTCTGGCACCGACTCATTATATTCTTGCGAATATTTCCCTCATATATAAAAAATCTCATAAGAAGTGTGGTCTTTCGCAAGAATGACAGCGATAATTCCACAGTAGAAGCGATAATCCCCCAGTAGGTAGCTATCAATCATAATCAAGTTTTTACTACTACTGTGTACTAACAATCATACAAATCCATAATTTTTGACTGTTTATAAATATATTATTTATTATGTACTTTTTTTAATTTTTAAAAAGTGAATTGATTACAAATCAAGATTTCTTTAAAGATATGGAACGTTTTGGTAGTCACTCTATAAAAGAAATTTATACAAGCATTACCAACAGCACAATACAATTTTTCGGGAAATATTCCACCGAATACCACTCGTGCATCAAAAATAACCAGATAATTCTGCTTTCAAGCGTGTTGTAGTATTGTAACTGCATTCGGTTATTTTCATTTTTGATTAAATCTCGAAAAAGCCCTCCTTCTTCGAAGTCTGGCTCTTTCGGATTTAATCAAAAATGAAAATAAACTCATTCAGTTACAATACAACACGCTTTCAATCAGAATTATCGGTAATTTTGATGCACTAGTGGTATTATACCCGATAATTCACCTTGGCCGTCTGTTTTAAATTGTCGCCAAAAAACCACACAAATATAATAAAATATAGGTACCAAGTAAAAACTTACTTGTCTGAAACCACACAGCTATAGCAGAAAATGAAATATGTAAATTACAGTAAATCGTTTCAACCAGTCACGCCGCTGTCCGATTCCCAATATCGCATACCTAAAACACCAACTGATTTTAAAGCTGATAAGGGATCACTCAATTGACAAAACCTTTAACTATTGGCTGTTCTTTTAAACTTCTTGTCGCAGATTATTTTCCACGCCGATTGTGGCAGGTGATTAAAAACTTTCTTACCATTATAAGTAAAGGAAGATTTAACCATGTTCGAAGTCGGTATCGGTAGGGCTGCGGTGTGGGTGTTGCGCATGGTATATGACGTCGCAGCCTAAATTTCCTGTTTGTGCTTTTTGTGCACAAGTAATATCGTCCCATATATAAGAATACAGGGTAATGTCAAGACTCTGTGACGGATAAATAACGGTTTGTAAGATTGTCCTCCCTTGTGCAACCCTAGCATGAACCGTAATGCTCTTTCTGGAGAATAAAAATGCTGTTGAACAGGTAACCCGGAGTAGCACCCCAAAAACAAATATCGTACCGCAAGTGAGACTCTATTACAGCAAAATATATGCCCCTTGCCGTGGATAAATTCAATTCTTGAGAAACTAGCCTCAGAGCATAGCAACCCCTGGAGAGCTTTGCAGATAACTGCAGAATGTGCTGCTCGAATTTCAACTTCTCGTCCACAAACAAACCGAAAAACTTATTAAATGCAGTACCACTCACTGTATTATCCTTTAAAGAAACATGATTTATCTGGCATTTAAAACTCATTATATTAGTTTTTGAGGTATGAGGGTTGGAAAATCGGCATCGCACCAGTTCTTTAGCTCGATCAAATCGCCACCAACAACATCCTCCAACTGTCCGGCATCCCTGGAGTGCCACAAAATGGTGGCATCATCTTCAAGCAAAGTAACTGCTCCAAATATTCCTAAAAATGGCAAATCGTTGACATAAATAAGAAGCAGAAATGGTCCGAGGACAGAACCCTGCGGCACCCCGAAGGTTAAGTTTAGGGAAGAGGAAACACGATTGTCAAAAATAACCGATTGATGCCTATCAGACAAATATGATCCCACCCAAGGTAAGAATGCGCCTCAAAAGCCATAGATTTCAAGCTTGGCGAGCAGTTGCCCCATGATCCACACAATCAAAAACTTCACAGAACACTGCAGCGGTAACCTCTCCATCATTAAGGTAAAGTTAGACGTCCTTTAGGAAGGAAAAGATGGCATCATTAGTGCCTTTCTTAACCTGAAACCCATATTGGGCATTGCTCTCCTCATTGGACGAAAATGTTGTGTTTTTTCTGTGAACGAAAGAATCAAAAAAGGAAAAAAATAAGTACTATTTAATTACGAACTACTAAATAATAAAAAAAATTTTTTTCCTTTCAATAATAACACCTTTTTCCATTTTCTATTTTATTTTCACAACTATGCTTAATACAAAACGATGAAGTTTTTTCTGCGACACAAGGTAAGTCGACACTATTTTGTTTGACCAAGGTATAAATCAGTCTCTCACTTAAGTATTCTCCTTTTTATCTATCATCTTTCCGCGCTCTCTGATGTGCCTATTGTCGTAAAAGTTTTTCATGTTTCACTTATGCTTTTTTTCTGTCTTTAATTTGCAGTTCTCACAATGTCCTTTTCTCTTCTACTAACTTAATTTTATCGCACTGATGATGGAGGTTTATGCCTCCGAAACATGTATGGTTTGACAATTTTACAATTGTTAAAATAAACTAGTGGAGCAGATTGTGTGTTTTACTGTACGTTAAAATATCACTCCACTGAGAGATGGACTTCTTCCATAAAATTGCTCAATATGTTTCTGGTAACACGTCTTTTAACAATCTTCTCAATGATCTTTGACAGTGTTGGAAGCAGTGATATCGGTCTAAAACTTGATGGAGTTTGGAGATCTCCCCCTTTATAAAGTGGAACGACTCTGGCAATCTGCAAACAAGGTGGAAAGAATCCAGAAATAAAGGACAAATGTATAGCTTCTACCAATGTACTTAAAGCCACCTCTGGAAGAGCAAGGAATACCTTCAGAGAGATATCGTCCCATCCGACTGCATTCTTATTTCTGATCTCAAAAAATATCTCCATTAACTCTTCCATGTCAGTTGGTTGAAAAAAAAAGAATCATTTACCCAGCTATTTCGTAGGAAATCCAAGGCGTTTATTCCAGGATGGATACAACCAGACAAATCCGAGGTGACCGAACAATAAAAAGAATTGAAACCATTTGCTGTAATATCCGTTTCTATTTTTCCTCTTGTCTCTTCCACACAATGATTTTCTAACTTTCCTTTTGCTTGCTATTTGAGTCATTTAAGCGTTTCGAGAAATATAATTTTTTATGACTTGTCTGTAAATAGCCCTGTACTTTTTAAAATATTGAATAAAAACTTCGCTCTCCAAAAGATATTTCCGTACTCTATGCAAGGAGCGCATATTTTTTGCTGATATTTTAATTCCCCTTGTATAGTCCAAGGCATCCTAGTTCTTCTTTTTATTGTTCTCACAGGGAAGGCTCTGGTTAATTTATGTTTTTATTTAATTTATGTTAAGATATTATGAAAGCACGTAACAGGATCAGTGGAATGAACGACTCCCTGCCAATCAGTGTTTGCACAGACCAACCAATGATTTCAACTTTGGCCAATAATTGAAATTGCCAGTTTTGATATGGCACGCCTCATTTGTTCTATTACTGTTGATTATGTTATCGACACCGATTAAGCTTTACATACACACATTACTTCTATACGGAGTTTGTTCTATTTCACCAATTTATACTTCTGTAGTAATTTGGGCATTTTTTAACTGTCCCGTGTAGCGACATTATCTTTAGGATCATTTCTACTATTAAACCATTCCCTCCGTATTTTAGAAAAAAGATAACTAACCAAATTATTTAACTCGTTTTATTCAATGATAAAGTCAGGCAACCCCTATTTAATGAAATTAATTTAAACTTCCCGAAAGTTATAGTTTCACGAGATGGAAACGAATCAGTATTTAAAGCTAATGGTTCAGAAAATTGAGGCCTCTTGAGAATTTCGGATGAGAATGTGGTAACCTACGAGGTTATTTGGCTTTGCACGGTCTAATCCTCGCTGTAATAAATGTTCAACTTGAACGCGAAAGGGAGAATATTAAAAATTTCAATAGTTTTGAGTATATCAACCGCGCACTCTCTGTCTCTTCCTGTACTTCTTGTCATAAGCACTATTTCCCAAAAGACGTCCTAAGCTATTTCCTTGTAATTGTATTTAAGGATAACTCATAATGGTGTCTATGTTTACACGCTCATGCAATTTGCGCAAATTGACGTTTACATTCAAATTCGTACAAGTTATAATCGTTGTAAACAGAGGAGCATGCACAAGTCAAAAGTTTGGTTTCAGCAAAATCTATTCTGCCAAATAATTTAAGTTGCTTTTTCATAACACAAACTGCATCGGTAGCAAGAAGTAATCCCTCATGAAAATTTTCCATTTTTGTGTCGTCAAATCAAAAACGAACGCTATTGATACGCCAACTGTGCAAGGTAGACTGACCGTGTAAACATAATACAACAACTTAGTTCATTTGCACCCATTGCTGGCTCGAAGCATCGCAAAAATAAATGTCATTAGTTTTAAGTGTGTTATGGAGGGCTTCATTGGTGGACTCGCCACTTGAGAATTGCCCTAGTACTAAGTTTCTGGGCCTTATCATTGATAATGGCCTTAAATTTGAGAATCATATCAGGACACTAAGTAGGAAATTGGCTTCGGGATATTTTGCCGTCAAAGTTAGTCAATGAACTTGGTTCAAATATTTCAAAATCAGTTTACATGCACCTATAGAATGTCATCTCAGATATGCAGTTACATTCTGGGGGTTTTCTGATGATGATTCAGGATCTCAGCTACGCAACCCAAAGCATTCAACGAGAACTTTCCTTAAACAAATCAGCCAGCCGCTGTGAAGTACTAAACAATGAACTGCAAGACGAATGAATCCTAAGACATCACCTTCATAATAAAATTATGACCCACGCAACTTCCAGAGATGAAAATTATCTTCAAAATCATTTTGATACAGAAGAAAAATATCAAGAAACCATGGAGCAGTTACATGACAAGATTAAGAAATGCACGCCAGTACCAGCCTTCCAATAATTAAACTTCCGATTTTTAGTGGTAACTACGAAGATTATCCAACATCCTGTGATGTGTTTTCAAAGATTACTCGTCAAAACCAGACAATTAGCAACTTGAAAAACTACGATTTCAAAAAACCCACCTTCGAGTAGACCCGCAGAACGTCATTAAGCATCTGCAAATCACTGACGCCAACTACGCCACTGCATGGCAATTGTTAAAATATAGATACCAGAATGATCGACTTATTGTGTCCAAATTACTTGACAGACTTTTCGAGATCCCTACGTTCACACACGAATTAGGGGAAAAAACTAAGCAACTACACGACATCACTGTTAAATGTCTGGAAGCCACAAAGAACATGGGCGTCGAAATAACTTGGGGCCCAATGATTGGACGACTGACTAGAAAATGGGACGCAGAAACCAACAAGCGGTATGAAAAAATCTAGAAGACCCACACAAAATTTCATCATTACTAAACATCTTCGACTTTCTATAAAGAAGATTTCAATCACTAGAATCAATTCATGGAAAACAAAAAATGCGCTATCGATAAAACCCAGAAATGCCCAGTTTGCCAAACCAAATCACCCCACTTGGAAATGTGACAAATGTATAGCGCTAAAACCATTTCAACGAATACAAGCAATAAAAGAATGGCTAATGTCACAATTACACGCAATATAGAGTCTGCAACCAACCGCACCACACCCTTCTCCATCAAGAAAGCTTTACAACAGAACAAGATGGAAGATTCAACAACAACAACCAAAAACAAAACAATTCTACAAGGAGAACCCATCACACTCAAGCTACAGATGAAAGAAAGAATCAACAAAAGGAAGTCCTACTAGCAACAGCGCTAGTATCAAGACAATCACTTACCGGTATGCCACAACTCCTTAGACAGTAATTGGCATTACTGCGAGAAAATATGCGAGCAGATGAAAGAATGAGGCACAACTTAAACCATGCACGCTTCTTGAGCAATGTTGTCCTCAACGCAGAACTGTTAGTGTTACCCAAAATTACGAAAACACTACAAATGAGTCAGTTCCTCATACAGACACAGTCCAGTGATATTTTACTTGAAGCAGAAGAATATAGCAATATAATAAGCCCCTATAGAATCTTATCTCATATATGGAGTTTCATTCTGGGGGTTTTCTAGTCAGTAACTGTTCGGTGTTCTGTTAGTCCTGCAAAATTGCGCAGTGAGATAGATATATTTGTCGGACCAAAGCTAGAGCTTCATGCAGAGCATTGGTTTTGCAAAAAAGGAATATTTACACTGACTTCATTATTTATTTTGGACTGTCACTTATATATATAAAATTAAATTTAGGTTTTTGAATACCGACTCCTCCTACACGACAAAAGAAGAAACTATGGAATACGTTGTAATAAAACTAATAAGCATCATGGGCGACTTTAATGCAAAGTGGTTGAATTAGAGAACAAGCTAGGCAACTACGGATGTGATCTTCAGAATGCCTGAGGTAAGAGACTAGCAAATTAGCTATAAAGCAACAAAATATATAAATATGCAATCAACACCTTTCCAAAAAGAATAATAATTGTAAATGAACTTGATATCACTATTCACAAACAAAAACATATTTGAGGACTTCACCGCGGTACTGAACAAATCTACAATAGGCAGCAACCTTCATTTGCGGAGAGCTAGTATAACTGAACTAACCTGAACTTACATAAATAACAAGTTAGAAAAGAACAGACGTTTGAAAAACCTAACAGAAAATAAAATACAGTTGTGAACTTGGTAAATATAATCCAGGCTATCATCGGAAGAGGCTACTTCCCGAGGACTTGAAAAAAAGTCAAGGTAGTATTATCACCTAAGCCTACTCAGGATTTATTATTAGCTGTCAGCTATAGCCATATCAGTCTTCCGTCCTGTCTTGGCAAACTAGTTGCAAAACTAAACAGAACAGTTCGGGTTCAGAGCTACTGATTGCACGGTGCGCCAGAAGAAATAGACTGGCATCTCATCATCATCATCATCAAACAGCCGTTCGCGTCCACTGCTGGACATAGGCCTCCCTTAGTGTCTGCCACCGCTCTCTGTCTTGTGCGTTTTGCATCCAGTCTCCCCGGACTCTCTTAATGTCGTCCGTCCATCTTGTTGGTGGTCTACCTCTGTTCCTGTAGGCTTCGTGCCTTGGCCTCCACTCCAGAATACGCTTTGACCATCTTCCATCCATTGTTCGTGCCAAATGGCCTGCCCAGTTCCACTTCAAGGTTGCTACTCTCTCCACGACATCAATTACACCCGTCCTCTGTCGTATAGTCGTATTGGGTATTCTGTCTCTCAGTGACAGTCCAAGCATCGACCGCTCCATAGATCTCTGGGCTACTCGCAGCTTGTGCGCCGTTTTTCTGGTAAGAGTTAGCGTTTCTGCCCCATAGGTTAATACTGGCAGTATACATTGGTTGTATGTTTTCCGCTTGAGACATATAGGAAAGTTTGATTTGAAAACATCCCTAAGCTTTCCAAATGCCGCCCATGCCAAGCCTATTCTCCTGTTCAGCTCGCAGGTTTGATTGTCACGGCCTAACCTAATCTCGTGTCCCAAATAGCTAAAGGCGGCAACCTGCTCAATATTCCGACCGTCAACTGAGATATTCTCGCTCATGACAAGGTTGGTCATACATTTCGTCTTCTTAAAATTTATTTTCAAACCGACTTCTTTGCACGCTTCATGAAGGCTTTTTAGCATAGTCTGTGCCTGGTCAATACTGTCGGCAGTTATGACAATGTCATCAGCGAATCTCATGTGGCTCAGCCGCTCTCCGTCGATGTTTATGCCCATCTCTTCCCAGTTTACTCTTTTGAAGGCATATTCCAATACGGTGGTGAACAGTTTCGGAGATATTGTGTCGCCCTGGCGAACTCCTCTTTCGATTTGGAATTTATTTGTGTCTGCATGTAATCTTACACATGCCGTTGCCCGCTTGTATACGTTTTTCAATCAGGGAAGTGTATCGGTGGTCAATACGACAGTCCGCCAGCGCTAGCAGCATTTTGTGTTGGTTTACGAGGTCGAAAGCTTTTTTAAAATCTATGAATACCAGGACGAGTGGTTTGTTATATTCGATGCTTTTTTCTATTAAGGTCTTAATAGTTTGGAGATGGTCGTTTGTTCCATACCCTGCTCTGAATCCCGCCTGTTCGCGTGGCTGGTATAAATCTAACTTAGATGTCAGACGCTTAGTTATGATCTTCATAAAGAGCTTGTAGGCATGTGACAATAAGCTTATCGGTCTATAGTTTTCTAGTTTTGCGATGTCTCCCTTTTTGTACATTATTATTATTATTGCATTGTCCCACTGGGAAGGTGTTGTTCCCTTCAGGAGACATGCATTGAAAAGCTTGCATATATTCTTAAGCAGTGTGTTTCCTCCTGCTTTGATAGATTCAATAACAATTTCATCTTCGCCCGGAGCTTTATTGTCCTTCATTTCTTTCAGCGATGCTCTTATCTCATCCAGGGTAATGTCGGGGATATCTTCTGAACCTTGGTTCTGTACATGGGGCAAGTTCTCTGGTGGATTTTGTTCCTTTTCTTTATATAGCTCTGTATAAAAGTCCTCAACCAACTTTAAGATTTCTTCCTTATTTGAGGTAGTACGGCCTGCCCCATTTTCCAGCTTACAAATGTTTTTGGTACCAGAGGAGAAGTTCCTTCGGAGGACCTTCAAACTTTTGTTGTTTTCAATAACCCTTTCTATTTCCTCGGATTTAAACTTCCTTATGTCTCTCCGGACGCCCTTTGAGATGTCTCTATTTAGGTTTCGCAGTTGGTCTGCATTCGTGGTGTGCTTGAGATTTAGTTCCTTCTCTGCTTCATAAGACTCTTTATGTTTTCACTAAGCTTATCTTTTGGCTTCTTATTTTTTGAGCTCCACCGTTTTTGTGCGTTTTTTAAAATTTTGTTAATTTCGCTGTTCGCCGCCTCTATATTTACTTCTTCGTTCTTCGCAATCTCAGAGTTCTCCAGTTCATAGTTTATCTCCTTTTGATATTCACCCAGGTCCTCAACATCAGACCACTTTTGAAGCGTTCGTTTCATAATCATATTTGTCCTCTCTCTTTCTACATTGATAGTCACCCTTGCTCTTACCATTCTATGGTCAGTATTGAATGAAAAATGGTTTAGTACGTTGACATCTTGCACAATATTTTTCTTGTCGGTGATCACATAATCGATCTCATTTTTGGTAATTCCGTCTGGGCTTGCCCACTTCCAGCGCCTTTGTTTACTCTTCTTAAAAAATGAGTTCATTGCATACAGTCCATGGTGTGCCAGGAAGTCAAGGAGTGTGTTTCCTCTTTCGTTCCTCTGGCCATATCCGTGTTCACCCATGGCTGACTCAGCATCATCCTCTTTATATCCAAGTTTTGCATTCAGATCTCCCATAATCAGGTTGTAGTGGGTTGGTGTCTTAGCCATCGCTGCCGCAATGTCCTCATAGAAGCCTTCTACTTCTTTGTCCGGATGTGTAGTTGTTGGGGCATCTAATGTCCTGAAAAGCTGTAATGGCCACTTTTCAACTGGGGCGATCTTTTTCGATGTTTCAAAAGCTTTCGACAAAGTCTGCACAATGGACTTAAAATAAAGTAAATAAGATTAGATATGCCAAATTACATGATAAAGCTTACAATTTCTCGAGGTCAAAACATGCGCGGTGTCGCTAGATAACGCCACGTCCAGTGTTAGGAATGTTAGGGCCGGAGTACCACAGGGTTCCTCCCTTGCGCCGGTACTTTAAAATGTCTACACGAGTGATATGATCTGCCTGATTATGTGGTAGTGTAGGACGGGTCTTATTTATGCTGATAATAATACGATCATTGTTTCTAATCGTAGTGTTGTCGGCATAAGGCAGAAATCTAATATATTATTGAGTGACTTTTCAGGGTGGTGCAGAAAAAATAACGTAGTGACCTCTCCTTTGATTTTAATCATAAGATTGAATTATCAGAACTGACTAATTTTTGAGATTTACTATAGACATTCACCTATCATGAGATATCCACATTGATGATGCCTGTGGTACGCTTAATACGGGTTTCTATATAATCAATAGTTTGAAGAGCAGTGTTGATAGGGCCACGCTCTTAAGTGCCTACTAGGCATTTGTATATTCCGCTTTGTCATATACCATCGTTGTATGGGGTATAGACTTCGGATATTGAGAGAGTATTGTATTTTGTGTTGATTAACCGCCAAAGTACGTTAAATAATACGACAAAGACATTTACAAATATATACAAAAAACTTTTACGGCCAGTACTGACTTATGGTATACCAACGTGGGAATTTTTTAAATATTTCAAAACAAAATTCTACGAATTATTACAAACGCACCTAGACATATAAAGTCCACCCGAACATATTTTGTTTGACCTAATAACTGCAATAATGGTTTTATTATATTGTTAGCACCCATAGAAAACCCCGTTACCTGTTCGATTGCCAAACCTACGTTTTTAAAGAATTTCTTGGTAAAATCACCCATATAAAACTGTCGATGAGCGTGCCACCCAGCGAAATCTACCTGGCCCCAGCTGGCATCACTGTTTATATTACTGAAATGAAATGAAATAAGGGGTACTGCTTTGCACAGGATAGGATTTTGTAATGAAAAGAATAAATGAAAGGCCATAGTAATACCTTATAGTAGCAATGTTTATTATGTTTATTTTTACCATTACTTGTATTTTATGTATATTAATTTATTATAAGTACAAGACAAGTGTGAATAGTTTGCGTACGGAAAAGGGCAACTTTTCGCACGCATTTAACTTAACTTACGTAAAAAAATATATTTACATATATACACAGAAAGTTTAATTGTAATTATAAAACATTTTAATCTATTCCTAATTTAGTCTCGCTATCACTATCATCCACATTTATAATAAGAGGATGTATTTCGTTTTGTTGTGTAGTTATATAAGAGTCTTCAATTTTAAAGACATGGTTAACCAAATTCTTCCAACTTTCATCTGGAATTTCACCGAAAACTTCCTTTATTAGCTCTATTACACTGCTACTAAGAGTAGGTGTGCTATTTTCAGTTCTCATTTTCGATTTAATTTGATGCCACATTATGTGTTCAATAGTTCACATACCCTTTTTTATTACTAAATATCTTTAACACTTCTAACAGCGATTTTTTACTATACGTTTCCTCGAAGAACAAGTCACTTTTTAACATGAACTCCTTTATTTCGGATTTTGTGCTCCATACATTCGGTACTTTTTTAGTTGCCGGCTGTGGTAGCTTGCATTGTCCATCACAATAACACTGTGTTCTGGTAAATTTGAAAACAAACTGTTATTAAACCAGCTTTCAAAAAGAGCGGCGCCGGCGTTGGTATCTTCATGATAGTCCAGGCTTGAATCCTTTATATTTCTTGCTGGCAGTAATAAACAATTAGTGATCCATCCATTCTCCCAACCTGCATGAATTATTGTTATTCGTTTTCCTTTATTTGAAGGGGCTTTATTTTGGCATTTTTCAGTTAAATCAACCCATCTCTTTTTGACAGTCTCATGAGTGTCAAGCCACGTTTCATCCAGATAAACTATTGAACGTTTTTCGGATTTAAACTTTTTTATTTCCCTAAGGTACAAAAATCTCATTTTTCTTAATCTGTCGGACTCCATAATAATTTGTCTCTTGTTTATTATCTTATACTTAAATCCCATCTCTTGCAAAGCGCGGTGAAGACTTGTCCTGCTGCATGATATCGTTGCATCGTTGGTTGTTAACCGTGTTTTTAAAGAATCTAACGTGGGCACAACATTTTCTGGATACGTTTGGTATATTTTCCTGCGAATAACATCTTAATCATCTACGCACTTCATTTTTCCGGTATCTTTGCGAACTTTTCTTTTAAAATGTCCTTTTAGCATAATATCTCGTACCGTCGATAATGGAACTTTCGTCATTTTACTGGTATTTTTAATGGCAATTACTTAAGGGTGTCCGCTCTTTATTCGCATACGTTTTTCACGATCACTTTGGCGTCAGAAGATAAATTCTTCCTGGAATTAGCTGAAGATTCCCAAGGTCTCCACATACTTTTAATATTAACTTGTTGCGCACTGTTTCAAAGTAAAATAGATAGGTACTAATCTAATTCGAATATTATGTTTACTAGGTATTTATATAAGCTATATAAACAGGTAAGTTTCTTTTATTCATTTTGATAATAAATCAAGTAATGTACCTATCTATTGTTATTATAAAGTGGCATTAAAAATAAATGTGGGTTAATACGTCTCTGCGAAAGCGAGAGCCGAGTTTATGAAGGGTTTTATTGAAGTCATTAAGCCAAACGAAATATGTTGGGAAGTACTTTACCTACAAGATACACAATGACATGCACGTTATTGCACATAAAGATTAGACGAATATCTTGACAAAATTTTACGCACAGAAAGACGTTACGGATAATATACGTATCACTCAGTCATAAACTCACGCACCACGCCAAGCTACACATAGACTCCTTAAGGAAGGCAAGCTGCACTAGAAAATAATATTGAATAATAAGAAAAGCAGCAGTTATACAATTAACAAAGCATCAGCCAAAACAATAAAATTGTTAGCACCCAAACCCACCAAAGAAGTTTTTCTGAACAGAAGTACAATATAAAGGAGTCAAAGAGGAAGATCTAACTCACTGTCCAAATTTAAGCCAATACGGTCGGCACGAAGTTGCTGCATTTTAGTATTAGTTTTTGTAAAAGTAATAAATATAACATTGTAAAAGCAATAATAATACCAATCGTGCATAACGATTCCCTAACACACCGCGATACAAGACGCCATAGCGATAGCTATCGGCCAGCTGGAAATATTTTTAAATTTTCGGTTTGCAGGGGGGTTAGCATCATATTTTCAAGAACTAGAAAAGCAATGCAAATAGAAGCAAAGTCTAAAAAGATTGTGAAAGTTAAAGGAAGACCTTTCTCTACATTCAGTTCTAGTTTCTTTATTAGTAACAACGGTAATGTACGGACATGTTAAAATTTTACATCACGATATATTTGCTGGAGAGTAGTTTAAGAAAGAAAAACTATAAATAGAAAATGTTAAATAATTATTAGGGTTTTCAAATATTTTTTCCAAATGGTTCTATTGGTTTTATTTGATATATTAACTGGGTTCTTGTAATAATAAAAGGAATTTTACTATACTTACGGCTTGCTGGGGGGGGGGGGGGCTTGATTCGGAGTACTGTATATTTGTAGATTATCCTTTAAATAACAAATACAACAAAGCCGACGGTAATATGTAAATTGTAATATAATTCTTTTCGTCGAATGAATTCAAATGGCTCGTGTGTCCTCGCGCATAAATTTAATGAAAATAAATTATGAGGAAACCTTTGTAAGTTTTCTCTGTTTAACAGCTGTGACACGGTGGCGTTTAGATTTGCGAGGAAATAAGGCAGCTTAATAAAGCCGTATAATAAATCTCCACATCAAAAGCTCGGGAGAAAATTATTAATAATGTATGAAATGGAAAATTACTACGATACAGAAACCATCTTTGATGGAGACCTAAAAGAAAATGTTAAAATTCTGAGAGTGAAATATTGGGTCTCTCTAATATTATTATTGGTGTGTAGGTATTCATCAGTTCTTCTCTTTCTCTGTATATTGCCGTATATTGAGAGTAGTTGTTGTAGCAACGAACACGACTAATATTGCAAAAATGTTGTGAGTTCAATTCTGCAACGATTTAAAGGGTTATCGCGCATGTAAGACCCAAAATAAATGCCACAGAAGAGCATGGAGTTTGTCCGTTAGATTAGAAATACATACCTAATAGACTAATAGTTATTTTACATCATACCTATCAAGTCCCAAAAGTGACAATTTTAACGTTACGGTTTCACGGGTCGTATAGGTCGTGGTTTTTTCTTTAAATGTATATATAGATAAAGGGTCTTCCGTATATCTTGGAGCACCCCTTGAGATTTTATTTTAAAGCTACAAAAATTTTAAATTACAAAAGTTGAAGCAGTTGCAGTTTCGGTCAATTTAAATACCCTTGGCAGTTAATTCCATTTAGCTAGGCAATCGAATCAACACGCCTTTGTTGTCTTTATAACGTATTAGAACAGAATAAAAACGTCTATTTTACTTTGATGCTGGATCAAATAGTCACTTGTTTACATTGGAATTTAGAATCAACACAATTTTGTATTATTAATTCTGAGAACTAAAATACATCACCTTTCTTTCACTAAGATGCTAGACTTACTAATCACTGCCGTCGGAAAACTGCAATTCTCGTACGGAGGCCCTTTAAGATAGAATTATGATATGCAAGCTCGTTGCATACCCAAACACACACGACGTAATTGCCCTTTCTCTCCGAAAGAAAACCTTTTAGAAAATATCACTTTACTGTGATCGAACTCGAGTGAAACCATTTTCTTTGGTGAAACCTTGTGTCAGAAATACACGCGGATCCCGCTACCCGGCCACCTTTTCGCCTCGAGCCTTGAACGCTACTACTACTATTTGTGTCCTTCGCGCCGAAGCCGCTGTCAACTTTAAACCAATCAGCGCGCGGTCGCGCGATTCATTAGACCAATCAAATATTCAGGTTGCCTGGGTGCCCAACCAGCAATTTGATATTTTATAATATTCGCGAAAACGTTTTCGACAAAAAAATTATAAAACAACTGTTCTCTCAGGAACGTTTTTAATGCGTTTCTACAACAGCTATAAATGCAAAATTTGTACCATTTTATAAAATACTTCAGTATCCGTTTTTATTTTGTAAAGCCTTTTGCGAACACTACATAACAATTTAAAAACATTTCTGCAATTCTTATAAAATTTCAACACCAGCATTATAAAACAGTTTTATTAAAGCTTTTCATATCACACTATAAAATATACTTGCATATTACATTTTTAAAACAATTAAATAACAGTTTTATAAAAGGTTTTTAGTAGTTTCAGGTAAACGTTATAAAATGAAAATGCAACATGAAATAACAACAATAAAATAAAAAAGCCTTTTAAATGTATTTTAAATGCTGCAAGAAGCAATTTTGTATTGGACAAAGGAAAAATCCAACTATTAACAAGAAGTAAGAGGCCATTTTATTTCTTTTAATTCCATTCTTGAAATATTTTGAGACATTTGTGGATTGTGATGCAGAGACCAAGTTTTTATCTACTGCGAATTAAATTTTATTGAGAAATATATAGCATATTTCTAACAAAATATAAGCAGGCCCCGTATTTATTAATGTTTAAGGGAAATGTTTGAAACATAAAAAAATTAGCTTTGTCGATTTGGTCATTTTCTTCAGAAAAACTTAAGTCAATTTGTTCTAGGCATCATTATTTCATAATTTTTATATATTTACTAGCTGTAAATATTAACATAGATGAGATATTTGGTATTTTTAAGTCTGTCAATTTTTATGTTCCCGAACGCTCTCATTTAATAATGGCGGCTTCTTATAAAATAATTTTGTATTAATAGCAAGCATATTAAGATAATTAAGCTACTTCGCAATCCCTGTAAAACATTTAAAATATATTTATGCTTTAAAATTGAAGTTACTGCGACAGGACCGAACTGCTTTAAAACAAAATATAAACTAAGGGAGTGTTGTCTATCTTAATCATTACAACGAAATATCATTTAACTGATTAATAAACACAAAAGTAAATACAAATAGTAGAGGCTTAGTGATTATTTCGGTATCCAGATGACCTCGTGAACCGTGAAGGTCCCAGCGTATGATGCGCCGCCGGCGCTGCCGCTTAAAATTCTGTCTCCACCATATATGATCATCATTGGTATCATCATCGAGTGGGATGTTAATTCATAAGTAGTAAATAACTTTGGATTCCTCGCGTTCTTTAATAAAAGGATTGAGCACTATTATTGTATGCTACACCGCTAATTTTCTTTTATTTTAACTTATTGCGCACTAATCTTTTACTAGTATTTTTACATAAAACATATTTATCAACATATATATTAACAAATTATTTTTACTGACGATTCACCAGACGATCCTCGAACAATGGTGGCAGGTTTGAGAACCCACGCTTACCAAAAGATCCCCCCTCCCCTATTCAATTTCTATAGAAGCCTTGATCCATTTAAAAAATAATTGTTTGTGTCTGTAGTATACTCGAGAAGTTCTCATGATATCTTTGTTTTTATAGTGGAAATTAGTTAGGGATAGAGAGCACCACTGATATATTTCTAGATCCAACGGATAATGGATTGCTTGCAAAACATTATAAAGTTACTATAGGTACACCTACTTCTTTTAAAAAGTAGTGTCACTCAAATATTTTCTGCAGCTATAAAACAAATTTCATCCACTGCTCGGGGGTAACATGAGAAAAATAGTGAAAATTTTGATAATAAAGTAAAAATCGTTATTGGTTCATAAAAGTCGAGATATAAACAGACCTATAAAAAATCACAACTTAACAGGAAATACCTCGGAAACTAAGCAGTTCCCCAAAGTCCACATTTCTATAAGACAGATATTCTAAAAATTTCGTTAATTTTGACAATAAAATATAAATTAATCACTTTTTTATAGAAAATATAGAAAGGAAGAAAAGTAGTGATAATTGAGCGATTTCTTTTTCGTTATGATACTGGAAATATTTTAATTAAAAATCGAAATTATTAAGCAAGAAGCTAAAAAGATTTCCGTTATTTTTTTGTTTTCCGCCACCTTGAAAATGGAAGGGGCGGGTGGGTAGTAGAATGTACTTTTTAACAAATCAAATAAGAATAATTTTATATGAAAAACATAACAATACGGTCCTGCCCTTTTGTCTGATCAAACTCACATGGCAGCACTAGCAGCAGGGACAACGTAAGCATCTGATTGTTGTCTACATAATTAGGCGGGAATATTGCTAGTTGGCAACTTTTTTGCTAGAAGACAACTTTTTGGCGACTCTTATAAAATAAATTAGTTATTTTGTGTACATTTTATCTTCTTTATGATAAATGTATTGTTATTTGATGGTAAAAGTGACCGGTATTGCCGCCTAAAATAACTTAATAATTAACATATAACCTATAAAATCGATGGCAAAATTTTTTCGTTTGATTTCAGTAGTGTTTTATGTTAAAATTGATAAAAAGCCTGTCCTTGGTTTTCCGTTTCAGATACGCTGCTACTTGCTTTAGGAGAAGTATAAGTGGTATTTGACGATTGATCCGAAGCACTGAGGCAGTTAATGGATTTCATTATTATATTAACCTCTGCCGTATTATTAATATCAAAACCAATGTTCTTACTACACATCATATTTTCATAACACATCTTTAATCTCCTTCGAAAAGCACCGCTTTTCTTAGTTTTTTTTTAACATCAAGTGACTCAGGGATGGTATAAAATCAGTGGTCTTAAATATATCTTATTATGTAGTTGGCGACAGCAAATGTATATTCACGAGAACAATTTAATTTTATAAGAGATTTACTTTTGTTTCTATATTGTAGTAGAATTGCCATACTATAAAATAGTTATAAAGTGATCACTAAAATAACAATTTATCTTCAAAGGCGAATTGCTTTTAGAAGTACTCTATTATAACTGTTTTTTTAAAGTCGCAGGAAGCAACTATAAAACAGTTTTAAAATATGTTTATAACGAAATTAAAAATGTCGCCGACATGTACTATAAAGCCACTATAAAACAATTATATTTTTTAGGTTAAAATATTTTTAAAGTTGTTCATAGAAACATTTCTGCAATAATTTTATGACTGTTTTATAAGATATTTTATAATTCTGTTATATAAACGTTATGGTGATAAATTTATAAAGCACATTAGCTGCCTATACAACAGAATAGTGTTTATTGCAGCTCTTATGTGATTGATTAGCATTTTGGAAGTATTAATAAAATACCAATAAAATAAAATAGCTGTATAACCATTGAATTATAAAATAACTTTGTTGGTTGGATGGCCATGTTTTCATACAACCAACTAGAACATTATCATGAATGTAGAGGTAAAATAGTCGCACCCCGTTTGGCAGTGAATATCAGATAAACTAATTTGCATATTATAACTACTTGCCGTTGCTGTACCGAATATATGTTTCTCTGAGATGCTAAACCTTTTTATGCAGATCAAGCATGACTATTTGTAGAACTGAACTTATTATTATTAGTTTATTTCTTAAAATATATCGATTCAACGGTCGTTTTAAATTAGTTATATATGTTTTTAGCTGTTGCTATGCCAGAAATTAGTTAAATATATAGGATGGCAGGATGTGTTTTTCTCTTTTACAGCGTTGCCGATTTTTACTTTAGTTTAACATTAGGATATTCCCATCCAACAAAGTTATTTTATAATTTAATGGTTATACAACTATTTTATTGGTATTTTATTAATACTTGGAGCTGCAATAAACAATATTCTGTTGTAGGCAACCAATGTGTTTTATAAATTTATCATCATAACGTTTATAATAATATAACAGAATAATAAAATATTTTATAAAACAGCCATAAAATTATTGCAGAAACGTTTTTACGAACAACTTAAAAAATATTTTAGCCTATAAAATTTAATTATTTTATAGTGGCTATATGGTACATTTCGGCGACATTTTTAATTTCCTTATAAATATATTGAAAAATTGTTTTATAGTTGCTTTCTGTGACTTTAAAAAACAGTTATAAAAGAGTACTGCTAAAAACAATTTGCCTTTAAAAGTAGATTGTTATTTTAGTGATAAATTTATAATTATTTTATAATATGGCACTACTATAATATAGAAGCAAAAACAAATTCCTTATAAAATTAAATTGTTCTAATAAATATACATTTGCTATCACCAACTACATAATAAGATATATTTAAAACAACTAATTTTATACCATCCCTGAGTCACCTGATGTTAGGTTAGGCTAGAGTAAAGATTTTTTTGTCAGTTTTGGGTCCTAAACTAAACAAATATTGCGAATATGAAACAATGGAAAAAATTAAGAAAAGTGCTTTTCGAAGAATATTAAAGATGTGTTATGAAAATATGATGTGTAGTAAGAACAATGGTGTTGATATTAATAATACGGTAGAGTTAAATAAAACAATGAAATCCATTAACTGCCTCAGTGCTTCGGATCAATCGTCAAATACCACTTATACTTCTCTTATTCTTTATTTTTGTGTTTATTATTCAATGAAATGATATTTGGTTGTATCTTCATATGATTAAGATAGATCACACTCCCTTAGTTTATATTTAGTTTTAAAGCAGTTCGGTACTGTGGCAGTACCCTCAGTTTTAAAGCATAAAGATATTTTAAATATTTTATAGAGATTGTGTAGTACCTTAATTATCTTAAAATGCTTGCTATTGATACAAAACTATTTTATAGCAAGACGCCATTATTGAATGGAAGCGTTCGGGAACATAAAAGTAGACAGACTTGAAAATACCAAATAACTCATTTATGTTGATATTTACAGCTGGTAAATATACAGGGTGTTATGGAAATGACTTATTATATTTTAAGGGGCCACTCCTGGGGTGGCCTAGAGTTACACTTGATAGTTTTTTTTTCTAAAATCGGAAGTATTTTGAATTTTGTAAAATACCTTAAAACCGGACCATCTGTGCCTCTATGAAAGTTCATTACCCCTAAACACGTGTTTTTGACATGACAAATTGGCGGAATTTCTACAGACAGCTGATTACCTTGCGACGTTGCCAAGTATTCGGGAAAATCTTTTTTTTAGGTTTTTTAAAAAAGATTAAATCAAAAACTATACTGCGATTTCAATTAAACAAGCCTTATTCAATAGGTATAGTTTTTACTCACCCCATGAAATTGTATTGCTAGCATAATACTTCGCTGAGTAAAAATCGTAGATACCAACAACAAGCCCTATGTCTGGAAATTTACACAGATAAACTATCACATCACAAAACATTCCCATCACATGTGTATCACATTATTCAACAACTATACACTCCAGCAGCAAAACGCAAACAAATTTTATGCCGTTGCAAGTAAATGAATAATAAGAAATGATATTAAAAACAAATTTATGAAGCCACATATGAAGCCATTGGGCGCATTCGAGAGACGAAACTGCTCCGCAGTGGTTACCGGTTATGATCCAACCGCTACCGATTCGTCGGCTTCCATGGATTTCGACTATTTCGACCAAAAGATCATCACGTTTGGTTCAAATATCAAATCCATATCAGCTGTGCGTAACAAACATTAACCTTTCTTGTTTTGTGAAGCTTACCAATATACTCATCCCTTGGTTGAAACTCTTTGGTGGCAGTTAAAAAGTACGTTTTCCTGTTTAATGTATATGTTTTGTTCCTCCATTCTATTTACTACGTTCTTCGTAACCAAACTTTTGTTGCATACGTCATTTCCCCATTGACATAACGAACCGCTCTCTCCAAGCAGCGGAAGTGAAAGATGCTACCCAAAATGGCGACCGTTCCGTAACATGTTGGAAAGTGTCGTAAAAGTAGCGGTCGACACAACAAGACGATTTAGGAACTGCTCCGGAGCAGTTTCGTCTCCCGAATGCGCTCATTGACTTTGAACTGCTCAGTACCCAATCACAGAACAGCAACAAATCACATTTCCCGCCCCCTGGACTATCGTGTTTAAATGTTGTGTGTCCAGTTAAGAGGACTGGATTGGATACCGTAATTATTATTCTTAATTGCAATGGCCACCTGTCTTGACGACAATCAGCCAGCTCACGATACACATAAGTGTATCGTGAGCCAGCTATTATCATTACCAAGAAGAACAGAAGTCACAGAAGAAGAGAAAGAACATAACCGTATCAAACGTGTGTCGCGTTGTTTTCAATCCGGATTTTGTTATAAAGTATTAAGTCTAACTAGTAATTTCTTGTATTAATAACACAGAATTAAAGAGCTAATAACTTGATAATGTCCCGAACAGTTAATGTGTTGTTAAAGTGAATAAATGTCCCGCTAGAATCATTTGAAATGGTAACGGTATAACGTGGATTTCTTGCCGATATGTTTTTTATTTCAAGGTATGTACAAATAAAACTAGAGCAATACGTAGACAATTTTTCGTGTAATAGGGTAGAAACTAAAGCATATTAAAGTTAAGTAGAAAAAATTAAATATTCAAAAAAGGTTATCTGATGAAACTGATGTAGTAAATGTGGCAACACTGCTCAAAACACATGTTTTGGGCTGACGATATCTAAAGACTATCTGACAGTAACTGTCAGATTTTTGTCAACAATTTTTTTTTTGACAAGTAGTACGAATCAGCTGTTTGATCATTGGCGCGTAGGTGTTTTGAGCTAAATTTTTGAAGGCATTTTTCTCGAATTTCTAGCTTCGAGCGCCATTTAACGCAATTTTTCCCCAATTCGGCTCGACCTATAGATTTACGGGTTAAAAAATAATAAGTCATTTCCATAACACCCTGTATATAAACTATGAAATAATAATGCTTGGAACGAATTGGCTTAAGTTTTTCTGAAGAAAATGATACAAATCAACAAAGTTAATTTTGTTATGTTTTAAAAATTTCCCTTAAACAGTAATAAATACGGAGCCTGCTTATATTTTGTTAGAAATATGCCATATATTTCTTAATAAAATTTAATTCGCCGTAAAAACTTGGCCTCTGCATCACAATCAACGAACGTCTCTAAATAATATTAAGAATGGAATTAAAATAAACAAAATGGCCTCTTGCTTTTGTAAATAGTTGGCGACGTTAATTATATTTTTCCTTTGTCTAATACAAAATGGCTTCTTGCAGCATTTAAAAAGCTTTTCTATTTTATTGTTGTTATTTTATGTTGCATTTTCATTTTATAACGTTTACCTGAAACTACTAAAAACCTTTTATAAAACTGTTATTTATATGTGAGGAATGAAACACAAAGTCTGCTCCACTAATTTAATAAACAGGTTCAAATTAACATCTCAAACATGTTTCAAAGGCATAAACCTTCATCTTCAGTGGGTAATTATTAAGATGTTGTTATTTATGAAGAGACCAATGACATTGTTACGTTTTTTATAAACTGAAAAGGGAAGGAAAAAACACAAAATTAGACAATTTAAAAACCGCAAAGGCGTCATCAATAAAATTGTCTAATTTTCTTTTTAAATTTTTAAATTGTCTAATTTTGTGTTTTTTCCTTCCCTTTTCAGTTTATAAAAAACGTAACAATGTCATTGGTCTCTTCATAAATAACAACATCTTAATAATTACCCACTGAAGATGAAGGTTTATGCCTTTGAAACATGTTTGGGATGTTAATCTGAACCTATTTATTAAATTAGTGGAGCAGACTTTGTGTTTCATTCCTCACCTAAAATATTACTCCACTGTGAGATGGACTACTTCCATAAAATTGTTATTTATATGTTTCAAAAATAAAATTTGCAATCATAATGATAAGGGGCTTATTTAGCCCTAACTAGACTAAATTTATTAACGAATATTATTGACAAAGAAATGTACGCCACTGACTTTTTTCTAATTTTGATATTTTCTGAATTTACCAACTAATACTACAACTGTTTTGTTTCCTGAATTGTTTTAGTATCTTACTTCATTTTCGAGAGAAAAAATAGAAATCACTTTATTGCATGGACCAAAAAATACCTATTTATTTCAAATTTATTTTAAACATTTAAATTAAAAATAAAATTACTTCTATACTTAAATAATGTTAGGAAAAAAATTGTAACAGTTAATTAAAGCAAAGGTTGAAAATGACCACCTTTTGATGAAAAGCACGATTGCAATCGTCTCACCATTGACTCTCTTGCAAATTCAAAAATGCCTCCTGCATTATTTCATATTGCATTGCAACTTTCAATAATTTGAATTCTTAAGTCGTTTTCATCTAGTGCAACCGCCATGTATATAAGAGACTTTAGATGACCCCATAAATAATAGTTTCTAGAGGATTCAAGTCGGGATTGCGAGCTGACCAACCTTGGGGACCTGCGCGTCCAATCCAACAATTAGGAAAGTGTTGTCGAGGTATTGACGAGTAACTAGGCTAAAATGAGCTGGGGCGCCGTCGTGCATGAACCGCATATTAGTTTTTAATTATAGAGATACGTCTTCTAACACAACGACAAATTCTTCAGATGGAAACTGCGTATAGGAGTTTCCATTCAATCGAGGTAGATAGTCGCCAATGATCCCTGCCCATACATTCACCGAAAATTGTTGCTGAAAATAAACTTCTCTAATTTTATGAGGATTATCGTCCATCCAAAAATGTTCGTTATGAGAATTCATAATGGCTTCTCTTGAAAAAGAGGCCTCATCAGTAAATAAAATTTTCGGTAAAAAATGCACTTGCTTGAAGTTGCACTGCTACCTTCCTGGCACTAGTTGAAGGATCATCTTTTGTCTCTCGAATTATAGCCTCTTCTAACTCAGGCGTGACTACTGTTTCAGGTCTGCCAGGAAGTTCCGTACTGCGTTCAGAGCTCCCAATCTCGCTCAATCTGGCAAAGGGCTGTCTAAACGTATTGGTGCATGGCAGTACACTGTTTGGATAACGTTCCTGATAAATTCGTTAAGCTTCTTCAGCATTTGCATTTGATAGGCCATAATTGAAATGCATCTGGGTCATTTCAGCTTTAGTAAAGTTATTCATTTTTGATTTGTTATTGACAAAACAGGTAAATTAGACATGAAAACTTACCTTTACCTCATATTTTAATTATCTTTGAAATACATAGGTATTTTTTTTGTCCATGTTTTTATTTCTTCTCTCGAAACCGAAGGAAGATATGAAAACAATTCAAGGAACGAATTGATCCTGGTTATCATTAAAAGTAGGGCTCTTTTATGACTTTTTATCAACAATTGATCCTGATTATCATTAAAAGTAGGACTCTTTTAAGACTTTTAGTTAGGGCTAACTAAGCCCTTTATCATTATGAATAACGGTACCAAATTTCAATCAAATCGAAAAAGGGATATTTAAAAAAATTATAAGAAAACGATTTTTTTTTTAAACTCTAACCCCCTGTATATCAAAAACTGACACAAGTTCATATAAACTGTTTCTCTTACAATATCATAAGGAATTACCCCATTAAGTTACGTACCGTACTTCTGAAACACCCTCTGTATTTTTGAAAACAGAATTTTATGCCCTAATAAAATATTTAGTAAAATGCTATTTAAAAAGAACTTGGCATTTTAAAACTATTTTATGATGGTCATTTATTTTCTCCGATGACAAATTTTGAGGTTCTGAAAATGTATATTTTGTATATACCCTTATAATAGTAGCTCTAGGGGTGCACCAGAATATACGAAAAACCTCTGTACAGGGTCTATACAGAAACTTTTGTATACTGTGGAGGAAGACTGCATTGTTTTATTTCATATTACATTGACTCCACTGAAAGTATGGACTATTTTTTCAACTTTTCAATTTTATATACTTGTTTTTTGTGTCCTTTCTGCTACATTTGCTTTGTTCCGCAACGAATTTTAATATAGCCTTCTGCCTTTTGCTGCATTTCCTACTAAAAGATAAAAGTATTTTCGGGAGTGATAACAAAAAACAGCTGCTTTGGAAACTAAATATTGTACCGAAAGCAGCTATTTTCGGAACGAATGTAGAAAAAAGTAACTTAAAAAAAAAGTATCTTATTTCTTCCGAAAACTTTTGGGACGTACGTTGTTAATTTGTTAGAAAATCAGTTATTCGCATTATTTAACAGTTCTACTCTACTAAGAAAATTGTGTCACCAACGAATACATGTTTCCACAAAGCAAAAGGTGTCATTATTGCCAGTAAACACAGATTAGTTAATTTTATTCACTGAACCAGACCACCGTCAAAGCAGTAGGCAAAATTTACTGCCAATTTTTCAATCGTCCAAAAAATTTAGGTGGTCAAAAATATATTTCCTGAAAGTTCGTTAATATCAACAATTGTCGCCCGTGTATTTTTATACAACACACACACCTTACTATAAACCCGATTTATTTTTTTCAGCGAATCGCTGGACCGTCGTCGCAGCAGCATCCTAGACTCGCTGGCGACGCCACCGACAGCCGCTGCTCTTGAAAAACGGGGAAGCGTGTGCCTAAACAAATGCCTGCGTGAGGTGGGAGCCCAGTTGGATGCCTCAAATCCATCGGCTACCTCTCCTATAAATGTCACGACCAATCCATTGGAGAACTCAGTTCATTTCGGCCGGAAAGCACCGCAGGCAACCATCGTGGTTAGTATAAATCAACTAGTAGTTTTTTGTTTATGTAGTTTTATAGTGGTGATATCAGGACATACTGGATTAACGTGCAGGATTTATAGCAGGTATGATGTTCCTAAAATTAATGATCGCAATCTAAAGGCAGACTTAAAATACGTTATTTTTAAAATGGGTGCATTTTTAAGAATATATAATAATATCTCTAGCAAATGTATGGATATGCAATATGACGAAGATCTAGTCTATCCAAGGTAAAGCAGATGAAGCTATATCGTCATCGATAATGATCGATGACCGGCCACTACGACCTTTATCAATTCGGGGATTTTCCGGGTTTTTATTTTCTCATGTTATTAGGTAACGGTTAAGATATGACCCCCTGTTTGATGACCTAGGTACATATTGTAAGATGAGGTACTTCAGGTTATACGTTGATATGTATGAGCTACGTCTCATCATATTACGAGTAATATTATAATTGTATTAAATCAAAGAATAAGAAAATCTCATATTTTATATTCACTATACAGATTTGCATGCATGTCCGTACATACACATTGTACCCAATTATATTGTCATCATTTTTTATGAGATGGCCGTATCGCTTAAATTTTGACCTCAGTAGTTTACAATGTTCCCTGGTTTGTCCTTGAAGACATATCAGTGTTATCTGAAAGATATATTAAATATATAAGTTCGCCTTTTCTCTTATACGGCACACTATATTATACAGGGTGTCCGATGAATATATGGCATACTCTCGGAAGCGTATAGGGGAGGTCAAAGTAACCCTAATTTGTCATAGAAAATATTCCTAAAGTGCCCCTTAACGAAGACACAGAGTCTCAAAGGGGTACCAAGCGACTTACCTTTTCGGCTCTAACTTTCGAACCGACATATATAACTTTATGAAATTTTAATATTTTATGTAGGCCCGCCCCCATGCTAACCATGAACCTTTGTTGGTGCCTTGTCTGTACTGTTGCATGGGGGTTTTCATCATGCCAGATATACAAATTATGGCAATTTACTACTCCGTCTCGGGTGGGACTGGCTTCGTCCGTGAACAAAATTATGATTTGGCTTAAATCGTTTGCAAAAACCAATTTGCGTAGTTGACTCTTGCAGGATAATCAGTGGGAGACATGGCATATACGTTTTGGGCGTGATGATGTAGCAGTTGTTCTCGAAGGGTCTCGTGAACAACCCACTTTGTCGCATGATCTTGGACCGACAGTTTTCTTATACATTTCTTACACTATTATAGAGATTTTCAGCAATCTCATCCAGAATTTCATTCTCTAACTGAGGGTTCCTTGCTTGTCTTGAAGGAACTTCTCCACCACGATGCAGCAAAAAACTTCCTAAAATGGATTAGCAAAAGATTAGCTCTTTTTATTCTTTTAATTTTACTTTACTTTTTAATTGTTTCTCTTAAGCTACGATGACCTTTTTAAAACTTTCTCGGTGAGGTAAACGTCAATTTGGAAATATATAAGAATAAATTGTTCTTGCCTCCACACAATTGCCTAGTGCTTGTCCATAAATTGGATACATGTCAGCAAATTAACTATAGGAATAATCCTCCATTACTTAAGTCTTATGTACTCAGTTAATCAGACAATTTAAAAAAGTGTTGGTAATAACACATTGTTAACGAAATAAAAATGACTGGTGTTTTATTGTAGTATTCCGATTTATTATTTCAATAACGTGTTATTGTCCTCGCCAATGTTTCAGGTTTTTATACACGTTTAAATAAATTTCCTTTGCCTGAAAGCTAAGAAATACTTTACGCTAACTCTACTCGCCTAAATCTAAATCAACCGATTTAATCAAGTTTGCAACAGGATCGTTTAGAACATCTTCAGGTTCAAAATAATTCTCCTTCCATGGTCTCCAAAGCCAATGAGAATTTTCCTCCCAAGGTCGAAACATTGTCCTCGCGCAAAACACGAACACTAAACACAAGTAGTTTAACCTGAGGAATATGAATCCTAAATAAAACACTAAATTAATAACAATTACTATTATATAACGAACACCAAACTGTACAACAACAACAAGATGTAACACCGCATAGCAAATTAAAAAAGACACAAACTTGTCAATACTACTCCGGCTCTGACCCCGTTTTCTTGACAAGGCACAAGTACAGGGCAGCAAAAAATGGGCAACTGCATTTTATATTTTAGTACGGGAGAATATGCTAAAATAAATAATCTTTAAAACTCCTATTTTGATCTAGTTTTTGTTGAAAATAAGACATACACCGATTCAAATAAATGTTTTGCAACAAAGAAAACAGTAATTTTGTACAAATAAATAACGAATTCATTTTCATATATTTTCAAACTATTGAGAAAAACTATGTACCCGGTCTAAATACTAATGGTAGGCTTTAGATGATAAAAAAATATAATTTTTTCTGGCAATTTCACTTATATCTGGCGACGACTATACGAAAAATGTACTTTCTTCAAAAACCGTTAATTTTATCCAAACAAATGTAGAGCCCCTTTTCCAAGATTTTCAACGGCATGCAACAAGTTGCCATTTACTTTCAAAATGAAGGCGTAATAGCCATTTTACAAAAACACAATGGCAATTATAAAACTATGTTTAAGTGACACTATGACTGCGGCAACCTTTTGTCGTGGACAATAGGTTGTTACTCAATGCATACGGTACTAGGTCGTGGTCCGTTACATACTTACACCTTCCCTTCGTCGATGGCTTGCCTTGGGTGCCACCTGGTTTGATAGAAGTCCAAACCAATAAAATATACCGAATGCCAGTACCTACTGGAAATCTATACAATAAATAAAACCAAAGTTTTTCCACATAAATAATAAAGTTTTTATTAAAAGAAAATACTAAATCAAATCAATACTAAGAAAAAAAAGGAGGTTTCATGATATTTTTATAATCTGCTGGAATTGTTTTAAATTTAGTTTGAATTTAAATTAGTTGTATAGGATCAAGGTATCCGAGAAAGAACTGAGCTTTTCTCGACTCACGGGTTTGCGTAAAAATGTATTTAAAATATCAGTTTTCAGCTCTGTAAGATGACACCTGTCGAAGTTTTGTCCATTCCTGACTTCTCTGATTATGTAAAACATTTACTGTGATGTGGTTTTATGCGTCTTTATGGCCTACATAACAAATTAAAATTTCATTAAATTATACATGTCGCTTTAAAAGTTAGAGCCGAAAAGGTAAGCTGCGTGGTTGATTCTATTCGCAGACGACACAGCAGCGACTGACGAAGACTCTGACGTGGCTGCACTGTTGCTGAAAATGAAAGAAAATCGTAACTCTCTGAGCGATTGGTTCACAGAAAACCGACTGAGCCTAAATGCTGATAAGACCGAAATCATGGTGTTTGGTCTTAGATCTCATGATAATAATAATAATAATAATAAATAGCCTTATTTATAGATTTCAAAAAAATATACAAAATAAAAGTGAAAGAGGTGGCGAGATCTAGCACAGCTACTCATCTAACCACTTGGATAAAGATAAAGAAACATAAGAAAAATGGTAAATAAAGAAGACATAATAATGCGAAATAGAAGTAGAACATTAGACTTAACTAAATATATATAATTTAATGGTATGTAGCGATCAACCATGTATCAACCATCAGGTCATAAAATTCACCAAGCAGGAATTAAATATGTTACAAAATACAAAACTAGTTTTAACATGTTATAATAAGGCGGAACAGTGTATTTAATTTAAGAACCCCTGAGGCAAGTTTTAAGATGTCTTTTAAAATGTTTCGGTAGTTGGGCAGTCTTTGATATTTGTCGGAACATTGTTATAGCATCTAGCAGCATTATAACTGAAGGAGCGCTGAAATGAAGCAGTTTTATGTGTAGGGATATTAAGGAGGTCGTTGTATCGTGTAGCACGTCCTTGCACATCAGAACCCTTGATAAGTTTTTTAAGAAGATAATCCGGCTCTCCGAATTTTAATACTTTAAAGATTACCGTACATAGGTGCATAATAAACCTGTGCTGTGATCCAGTCTTAGCCAACCTGACTCTAGGAAGTATGGTGTAATGTGATCATACTTTCTTACTCCATAACAAAATCTTAGACAGCCATTGTGTAATTTTAGCAAACTATTTTTGTCCTCATAAAGTAGAGGTGGCCAAAACAATACATCACAGTAGGACAAAGACGATAAAATGATCGAGTCACACAATCTTAATTTAACTGGAGTAGAGAGGAATTGTTTAAACATATAGATAGTTCTTAGTTTACGATAGCCTTTCTGTAATAGAAAAGAAACATGATTTTTGAACCTTAATTTTGAATCAAAATGAACACCTAGGTTTTTGCAAAATTCAGTGGGTGTTAATTTACCATTACACTCTCAGGACCAAAGCTGTGATATAGTTGAAAGTCATCAGCATACTGGTGGGACTGTGAGTGTTGTAGATGACTTTCAAAATCCGCAGTATAAATTGAGAACAGTAATGGGCCCAAAATGTTACCCTGGAGCACGCCACGTTTCAAAGTTAGGAAATCAGAAAAGCTATTGTTAAAAAATACTCTTTGGCATCTGACATGGAGGTAACTCTTAATGAAGTCAACAGCAGTGTCATCAAATCCATAATATTTTAACTTGGTGCCCAGTATATTATGATGATATAGAGAACCTTGCTGCAATAAAATTCCTCGGTGTGCTAATGGATCCCACACTGAAGTTCGACATCCACATCGACTCCATCTGTTTCAGGGTGTCACGGACTGTCTACTTGCTGACACCACTTTTGAGAGTGGTGGATGCTGGTGTGTGTCTAATGGCTTTCCATGCTCTTGTGCAGTATGCTTTGCTGACGTGGGGTCATTCTGCCCGTATGGGCAGAGTGTTTGCACTTCAGAGACGCGTACGGAGATCTTAAGATACTAACCATTCCCTCTCGTTATATCTATGAATGCTGATTGCACGCTAAAAGCTCGGGAAACTACCAGCTAGTTGGTGACGGCCATGATTACAACACACCTGGTAAAGAAAATCTACATATTGATTTTTTGCGATTTAAAAAATCGTGGAGTGCGACCAGATATCTAGAGATGAACACACTTTTAAATCCGTCGTGAAAAAATACCCAGTATCTCATCCTTTTACTCTATTCAGGAATTTTTAGACCATAACTTTGATGTTCCCTTATCTTGACTATCTACTCCTATTTTTAATTCGTTTTACTGTAATATGTTATTTGTGTGATTTTAATAATCAATTTTAGCCTTCGTCAACTATGCCTGTAAAGTGTTTTTTTACTTTTGTTGTCAATTTTATTAGTTTATAGCAAAACTGTCTTGTGTATGCGGTTAAACTCTACCTGACGTATGTAAAAAATTTTTAAAGAATTTTAACATGAATAAAGGAATTTGACTTTGGGGCTCTGTTTCCCTGTTAAGGGGCACTTTAGGATTTTTTTTCTTTGACAAATTATTATTATTTTTACCTCCCCTATACGCTCTCGAGTGTATGCCATACACATACCGGACATCCTGTATAAAACTAGACGCATCTTTTAAATAATTTTCTTGGAACAACATGGTAAATTAACGAACCCAAAATGAATTCTTTATGACTCTTACAAGTGACTAAAACAAATTGATAACCCGAACAGGAGATAAAGAAAGGACTGAAATAAATGTTTCCAGAAAATGACTTGACAGACTGTTACTTCTGTTTACGTCTTTCCTGTTCGACAATACGGGGAATAAAGAAGACATCTGGATGTTTTTATTTGTATTTTGTGCAATGTGTATTGGTGTTATACAGAGCTAATGTGGAGGAATGAAAGGTTTCCCGGTAATATAATGTCGCTTCGTAATAAACAAACATTATATTGAGACATTTTTTTACTCTTACCACCTCATGCCGCGTGACAAGGTAAAGTCTAAACGGCTATTTTCCGGAGGGATCTTTTGGAGCCCAGAAAAGGAAGGGCAAGAAAACTGTTGGGACCGTTTGTATCGTGGTGTCGGTTTTCGCAATTTTTGGCCTAGTGTTGTTAAGTAAATAATGAAAATCCTCTGACGACATTCTAATAGAATTCTGAAACTGCTCGCAATGTAAATGCTGTAAAAGTTGAGAGCACCCAAAACGTTCACGGGTTCTATATATTTCATGTGTCCCGAATCTCTTTGACTTTTTATTTTTTTAATAAATTTGAAATCACTACGTAAGCAGCCCCAACATTATAAACGAATGACCGGAAAGTCCGACTGAGTCAACATAAATCTACGAAGTAAGAATCAATTTAAAAATATACCCATAGTCGATACACACGCATGCACTTTTACATGCATGCGTCCCGACTCAACGCATGCACATTCAAGTCAGTACGCACCTTAACAGGTTTGAAAACTCCATTTTTTTTCATGGAATTTATAGTTAGCGAGTAGTTGAAAGAAAAATATATTTAGAAAAAAACACAAAATTTTTTTTTCGGTTTTTTAATCTAAAAAAAAGACAACCCTGTTTTTATTTTATTAGTAGTTGTATTATCTAAAGAAATAAAAATTATATTCCGAACCAGGCGGGGTCTTGACCAAAAAAAATGTGATACCACATAATATCATTATCATGAATAAGGAATGTGATTTACATTTTCTCAATCTTTTTGCTTAGAGATGAAAAAAAAATAGCCGTGAAATAAATTATTTTATCATACATCTATTTAATGCAAATATTAAAATGGTAGACAAAAATTAAATTTGGGCGTGGTCTCCAAAAATTTTCGCCTGCAGCGCTTTTACCGACCTACACAAAGATCTTTTGTCTTCGATTAAAAATAAATTGAGTATGAAACCGACCTGCAGGTATAACATCCTACCATCGCAAAAATATTTAATTTTCTGGTTGTCTTGTGCAATCGAAGTCAGTTCCTCCTGTCTTAAAAATACATTAGAAAAATGTACAGCAAATTTTGCTTTGTAGCGGATCATCGCGGAGCCGGAGATCAGCAAGATTTATTTAGTCCTTATTGTGTGAAGAAGGCGACATGAGTTGGTTAGGAAACAATAGATTCTTGTACATAAACGGTTGTTCGGTTACAAGTCTGGTCTATTGACTAAATGTCTAACTACACAGACTCTAATGCAAAATGCAAGGCACAAAACACGTGTTAAAATTAGTTTCCTCAGTGAAACCGCAAGTGAATTTCAAGCTGTATTTAGCAGGAATATTTTGTACAAATCTCTGCTTACTTGGGGTTTAGCACCGGCGCCGGCGTAGCCGACGTGATAGCGAGATTAATTCGATTTTAAAGAATGTCTAAATATGATTATAGTCGATTTGATTCCAGCTCTTGAATATACTTTCTTCTCAATTTTCTATTTTCAAAAATGCCCAGAAATTTGACTTTTAATACTTAATATTTACAAAAATTGTTTAATTTTAAGGTGCAACAACCTTCAGTGTCTTTGGACCACGCAAACGTTACCTCGACCATTCTTCTAAAGAACGGTGGAGACTTTGTGGGCAACGTCCACGCCACGCAGGACGCCAATGCGGCGAAGCTTGCAGCACTGAAGATCCAGAAAGAAGAAAATATGAAGCAGTTGTTGGACGTGGCGAATAATTTGACGTTGGAGGAGATCCACGACTTCGAGATGAGGTGAGAATATTAAAGAGTAATGTTCTTGTAATGTTTCCTTTCCCCTCTAACATATATATCTGTCGTAACTAAAGAAGATTGCGAGCGGCGTTCCTTATATTTGCAAAATTAGGAGTCAGTAATAAGTGGATTCTGATAAATGAGTAAATCGATGTATAGGCGCTCTAATTAAAGCATTCGTGCTGTGGGACTACTGAGTTTTTTAATTTTGTCTAAATGCCCCTAATTGCATAAGAAATCTAAAAATGTTGCAGAAGATAAAATAAAAATACTTTTTATACCAGTATGTATGTAATGTTGATATTTCCCACTTTTTAAAATTTTGAAAGTGATCTGACTTAATTTTCTAATACGTAAAAAAAGACTGACTTACTTTCCTAACAAGAGAAGCCAGTCACACTGACTTTAATGTTGAATTATTGTTTAATACGTGTCTGTTTAGGTAATAATGAGACGAGTGCTCTAAAATGTCTTATGAAACGAATATTTTATAATACTTTTTCTATTTGGCTCATTTTTAAGAGAATTAAAAAAAAAATCTAGTTAATAATTTCCAGTCAATATTTTAATTTTTTTGAGGTTGGCAACAATATGTTACAGAAAAAACAATTGGGCACCCCAGCCGCCATTATTTGAAAAGTAATACTTACGTATTTTTAATAAATTGTCATTCTTGCTGTATCGGATCATTAAATGTTATTTAATAGTTTAGTAGTAAAAACGAATAAAAATGAGTCAAGACGGAAGACATACCCCACCAGAACTACGAGAAATCGCGGAAAATAATTTAAGTAACCTCTTACCGAAGAAATCTTGCAATGTCTGTCAAAAAGAATATGCAGATTCTGAGCTATGGTGTGAGCAAAATAGTGTAAAAGATATTTCAGAAAATGTCCTGATAGCATTGTTTAACAAAGAAAGTAAAATTAATAAGTAAGCTTGAGCAAATATGCATACCAAAAAGGAGGAAATATGCACATATATATGCAAGTCTTTTTGCCAAAATATGCATATAAAATATAAGAATATGCCAAATAAATTTTTAATAAAACACATTGTTAGAAAATCAAAGTACTATATTAAAATGAAAGTAGGTGTCATTACATTAATTTCTGAACAGATAGGTAGGGTACATGTTTATGTACTAAGCTTCGTAACTATATAATGTTATGAAAACAATAAACAACCAAATATTTTTCAAAATTTTCAATTAGAAATGTATGCCTTCTATCCGAGTACATATATTTGTATACAGAAAAACTTCTTTCTACGTCCACGGAAGTAATTGGAGCATATTTTAAGTTAACTAGTATATTTGGATCTACTTCAAAATTATCTACAAAACCACCAGACAGTACCCTAGCTACACTTTTTAAAAAAATAAATCCGTCATTTTTCTGCAAAACACTTCGACATTTTTCTTTAATCTTGTCCCCAATATTTCCGCTCACACTGTAACAAGATGTTTCCACACGTGTAACACAGTTTGTAGATTCAGTTAGGAATAACTTATTTGATTCTAATTGTCTTATGATTTCTGGCACACAGGTATAATTGCTTTTAATAAATGCGAGCTGTTGATGCAATATTTTATTTTCAAATAACTTTTTTGCATCAACAAGAGCCTGCGACTTCTCGTCGGATAGTTCACTGATTACTTCTTTCAAAGCAATAAAATGTTCAGCATAAAAAAAAGCTGCCTCTAACCAGGTACCCCATCTTGTTATTACTGGCTGAGGGGGAAGTGGGACGCCAGGAAGTTTTTCTTTGTAGTATTGAATCCTTAGTGGTGCTTTAAGAAATATTTTTTTCATGTTTGATATTAATTCAAACTCAAACTCAAACTCAAAAATAATTTATTTACCCAATAAACATATGTGACAGGATATTCAAATTCATACATATTTCTTAATACTACGGTTCACAAGTGGGAAGTGTTTTCTAATTTCCTCTGCCACTCTATTAATACCATGCGCCAAACAAGTTACATGAATTATCTTTGGATAGAATTTTTTTAAATTTTGTCCTTCTTTAATCATATAAGGCGAAGCATCTGACAGAAAAAGCAACATTTTTTCAATGGGAATAGCATCAGGAAGGAAAAAGTGCGCCAATGCATCTTGTATAAACCTAGTCACTGTTAAAGCGTTCGTTTTTTCCAACTGCTTGGAGGTAATTAAAAATCCTTTTGAGTGAGATTCTTCGGTAAGAACTCCAATTATTAGATGAGCCATATAACGCCCAGACGAATCTGTGGTTTCATCCATACAAATATAAAAATAATTATTTGAAATTTATTCTTTTATTTTTGTCAGCACCATTAAGAGTCTATATTATTTCTTCTCAAAGTTGTCTGGCTTGGTATATTAATTTTGCAATATTTTTGTAGAAACGAACCAAAAATTGTCATTTGACAATTTAGCCAATGGTATATTTGATGCCACCAGCGCACGGCAAAGATTTTCATTGAACACTTTTGTTCACTTAATTTTCTAGAGGGTAGTTCAAAACATTTGGATAAAGATAATTGCACTTTCTTGCCAGGGACTTTTATTTTTCGTACCTTAGTGGCATGGGAAGCTGTTTTCACATGTTGGTCGATTTGAAATTTCTTCTCGCATGCAACCTGCAACCAAATTGAGCAAAAGTTAGGTTTGCTCAACACAGACGAAAATAGTTTATTTGTCTGAAGAGAAATGTGTGTCTTGGGTCAAGTATTAAATTACTTTTAACAAAGGGAGTAATCAAATCATTTATTTCAAGTTCTTATAGAATATTCATGACAAGAGATTAATGGTTTTTTATCAAAGCGCAAAATTTTGTATTAAAATCATATTATTATTCATTTCTTGCAATAGATATTTTTTTCAGTTTGGAAAAGTATTTTTTTATATCAACTTATTCTACAAATAACAGCAATAATACAAACCATTTTTCCGCAGGCTGTACAGTAGACTTTATCCATATCGAGATACAATTCTTTGTAAGGTTTTATCCAAATGGAAACACTGCTTACTTTCGGCATATTTTACGTTTAAGTTCGGAAAAACACTTTTAAGCAACTTTTTTCACACTTAACTAACACTCGATCTAACCCGTACTAAACACAGAACATAACCAGATAGTTTACTTGTCGAAATGCCTAATCTTGCCTTGGAATTCGAAGAAAACAATTAAAAAATTTTTCTTACTTTAAGTATTATATTACCTTAATTACAAATTAAATTCGAGCCCATCCTACCTTCAAAGAATAATCGAGGGATTAGGGATCGTAAATTGTTAAACACCATTAATATAATACCTACCTGTTATTAAGGTGATATCTTGGGCCCAAACTCTATTATTCATTACTTGATAATAGCGATTCCGATTATATACTTAATATAATAAAATAACTTAAAATCAGCATACATAAGCCAGTTTTCAAAAAATATGCAAAAATTCGAATTTTTGCATAAAATATGCAAAATATGCAAAATATGCAACTTGCATAAATGCTCAACCCTATTAATAAGGCTTCATCGATGTGATCCAAATACTCAATGTTAAAAGTTGTTTAAATATATATAGAAATATTGATATATCGAAATATAAAAAGTTACAGGCATATTTCAAAAGGCTTTCGGAGGGTTACACGCCAAAAAAATCAAAAATTTTAGAGATTGAGGAAATTAATCGCTTTATTGGATAAGCTGATGATAAAATATATCTAGCAATCAAAGTAAGTATTGCATTAAATAAGAGTGTAGTTAACAAGATTGGAATGATTCCTGAAATGTTTGCTTCAAAATAACTTTCTCAGCATTACCAACGACATACATCTCAAACAAAGATGCAATAGGTATCGACAAAAAAAACTTAGCCATAATAAATGTAGTTTATCTTGAATATAAATTTTAGATTATTCTTATAATGGGCTTATAATGGTGCCTGCCGCAGAGAAGAAATTACAAATATGTCAGTAGATGGTATTAAATTTAGAGACGATATAATCAATGTACAATGATTATGTGCCCAAAACTAAAAATAATATAACCAGGCAGTTTATATTTACAAATAGTGACTGGGTACAAATGGTAACACAGTATTTTAGTCTGACCAAATCACGTGACAAGTAGCAGATTTTTCTTGACTTATAGAAACAGACACTGCATTGACACTTCTATTATTGGTCTTAACACAGTTGGCAAAGCTCCTTTTGTTATTGCTTCTTACTTAAAATTACCAAATCCCAAGTTATTTACAGGTCATCGTTATAGACGGTCCAGTGTTACACACTTAGCAAATAGTGGAAGTGAGTTAAACACTATTAAGAAGCATGGTGGCTGGAAGTCTTCAGCAGTTGCCTAGGGTTATATTGAAACTTTGATGAAAAGCAAGGTTGAAGTTGAAAATATTTTGTCTACACAATCTTCACACGGCGTATCTCCACCTTGCTTATCACATACATCCCAAAATACCACAGCTACAGCATCTGTAACGTTAAGTGGAACGACTAGATTATTTATAAATGAGCAAGGTCTCACACAAAATATTGTGTCTACCCAGAATATTCCAGGGAGAACCGTTAACGCCACCGAACATTCAAGAGTAACAGTAAATATTTGCAATAATCATCTCATTTCTTCCCAAGTCTGTTTCTTTAGAAAAATAAAATTGGGGAAAATACCACAGTATTTAGAATTGTTTGTAACTCATAAACTTAATAAGCACTATTTAACTTTTGTCTCACTACTATTTTAATAGTCTAATATTATAGTGTTTTGTGCTTGAAATAAATAAATATACGTACATCACAGTCGCATATTTTCCAGGTTATGTTGTTTGTGAATGTATGTAAAGCAGCGTGAGCGTGATCCCAGTAAAGATATACCTACGTATATTCTGTATACAACCAGTAAAACAACATTTCAGTAATAACTTTTTTAATTTCTTGTAATTAAATTTTTTTTATAAAATATGTCTCACTTCTAAGGATAGTCCCATCCATAGGTATAAAACAGATCATTTAAGTTTACCACTACCGAAATGTTGTGTTGTTACCAACAGGAAGAAAATAAAAAATGCCTGTTTAAAATGATTGCTTATGCAACCGAATTGGAACCCATAATAAAGACTTGATTCCCAAATAGAAAAAAAAACTTTATAATATTTTTAATCTCAGTTGAGAATCTTGCTTATAGAAGGACTGCTCAGAATTAGCACGATTGAAATCAAATAATAAACGACAATTTTTCACTAAATATTTTGATCGAACGCTGCAATATTTCAAACGGCTGAGCAAGAATGACAGTAGAAATAAAAAAAATATTACAGCAGGCTAAATAAATTCGGCTCGACCTAGCGCGCGAAGCTATGAATAATTGCGATGTGCCTATGTTTTTTTTTTTAATCATCCATTCCACAGCTCGCGTGGCAAGAGCAAGCTGAAACTAGGGCTAGTGGCAGCGACGACATATTATCAAGCAGTTGACTCTTTCTTGATCAAAATTATTTTGTTAGTAATTCGGTTTTATAATCAGTTAACTTATTGATTAAGTATTTCATTTTTTGAAGATCACCCCGAAGATAAGGAGAATGTTAATCCTGAATTATCTTATGTAGAATCTAGTTCAGAATTTAAAAACACAGACGTACATGTCCAGTGCCAACGCCTTATTTCTTATTTTGAATATGTATGAGTGCCTAACAAGAGAACATGAACAAAAATTAGATACAAGTATTGTTAGAAGAATTAGTAAAGTTATCAAAATATCATTATCAACAATTTACCGGGTTTTTAAGTACGAAGATGTAACAGATCATGGCGTATAAAGGAAGCGAACTACTCAAAAATTTAAACCAATTGACAATGGAGAAGTTATTCGCAGAATCGTCTATAATTTTTATAAGGAAAATAAGGTAACCGTAACCACACTAGAAATGGTAAAAGAAAAACTTAAGGACTACCCTCATTATAACTATAATTGCTTGGCAACATTGCCAGTTATTCTGATGGACTGTGGCTTTAGATAAAAAAAATTGATAACCGAATGGCCATAATGGAGTCACAAGTCATAACTGATAGTTCAATTGCGGGAAGAAATTTTAAATGATATAAAAAAGTATCGGCAGTCGGAAAGATGTATAATATATTTAGATGAGACCTGGTTCAATACTCACGACGTGATTAAATATGGTTGGTTAAATAATTCAAAAAATTGCAGTTTAGGTACGCCATGCTCAAGAGGCAAACGCATCATCATTCTTCTTGGAGGCAGTAAAAACGAATTTGTGTCGAATGCATTTTTATTGTCCGCTAAGAATATATACTCAATGCAAATTTAAAACCGTTTGACGTCATACCCTTTAAATGACGTCAGATATCGACAGTGTTGCCAGCTGTAACCAAAATATACAAAAATTTCCCATAGTTTATATTATTATATTTGTTTACTGCATAATACCCTTTACCATCAACTTTAGTAGATCCAACACTTCTTGTATTTTCATCTTGCCAAGATCGACCATTGCCACCATTCTGAAAAATCCATGTTTCATCCAAGAAAACGAATTGGTACAAGGATGCTTCTTTGTCTTTAACATATTCTTTCAAAAATATCAATCGTTTGAAAGCTACATGGGAAAGTTCGTTTTTGAATAACACAACTTACTTGTTTCATACATTCCATAAATAGTGTCACGGATAGAACTTATATCTAATCTTGACACATTTACAGCTTTCTTTAAATAAGAACGTTTTCTTTTAGGTGACTTCAATAATTTATTTTGCTTAACTGTTGTTGAAACTGCGCTTACAGTGGAGATATTCAAATTTAGGGCAGCTGCTAGACGCTAAAAATTAGTAAAGTAGAAATAAAATATATAGACCTTAACATACTCTTTAAATCTACTTCTCTAACTGCTGTCAAGGGTAACAATGGACCATTGTTGTTAAGTTCTTTCTGAAAATAGCTTATTAGAAAGGCTATAAGCTCTTGGCACCGGTTAAATGCTTCGGCATTTTTCACAAATAGTAAACAACGTAATCGACAGAGATATGTATGTGCACTTTTGTTGTTCTTAAAATAATGCTATTTATGAAAATATCTGGAGTTTTTGTTAAAAAATAGACGCAAAGCAACACGAAATCACAAAATAATTGAGGTGGGTTTTGCATAAACGTCAAACAAAGCCAACGAACGAGCTGGCGCCACCGCACCTTTTACAGTTGTGTTGCCAACTATCGGCGCATAAAATTAAAATTATATTAATTTTTACAAGCGTAGATAAACAGAATATTTGCTATAAGTGGGTTCGTATCAAAGAAGAATACTTTAAGTTTGTAGTAAATTCAATATCGCATAAAGTTTTAATACTTTTTGCCCAAATTTAATTTCCTCGTGTTCTCTTACGGATTGACAATTATCAGCTGATTGATGACGTACAACGGGTTTAAATTTGCATTAACCATAAGTCGATAGTCTGCAAATTACCATGAGGATATGACTTGCCAACTATTTATTATTCTAAGTTGTCATTCACGGTTACCAATCAAGACCCCCAACAGGACTATCAAGAAGGATATAGTCAACTTTATGAGAGATAAAAATTTACAGATTCCCGAATTCTCTATTTTGTATAAGGTTCCGTACAAGATGATAATTAAAATTCTTTGATACTCTTAGGAAGAGCTTAATTTGTATCCGTACTGTATTACACAAAAATATAACACCCCGGGTACGTAAAAATCGTAACATAGAAAATCTTTTCCCTTACTTATGCTAATCCGAAATATTTTTTTGCCTTTCAATAAAAACTATGACGAGCGAAACATTTAAAAAGATCACCCGGTAAGGGGTAACATTAAAATAATTTAAATTTGAAAATATAGGTATGACCATAAGAAGTAAGCCACGATAATAAATACAATTAAAATATTATTTACGCCCATGCCCGAAATTCCTTTGTTATATGCCGGCGAGAGATTTTTTCGCAGTTATAGGTGACATTAAAAATACTATACACGCAACCATGAAACAATAATTTTGAGACATCAAATGAGTTCTATAGTATATACAAACCACGGTGGAAAGTTTACATTCCTTCCACTGGTCGAAAGTACATTCTTGTGTTTTCAATTTCTTTATTTTTCTTTTATCTGACTCCGCACTACCATTTTCCACAGTAGTAGTTTTACTTAGTTCAATGATATTTTCAATGAAACTTAATGTCTCACTAACTGCACTTGAGTCTTTAAAATTACCTTTAACATTAGACTCTGCATCTCTGGCTTTGGTAATCGTTTCAATAATTGCATCATGGGCGGCATTCTTACTCAGTTCATTAATAATCGATACAGACCGTGACGTTTTCTTTGTTATAAGTAGTTGCACTAAAGTAAGTAGTTGCACCTTCAGTACAATCTAAATTTTCACCAAAACCTACATGGATTGTGACTTATCCAGTTGCTTTAACCTCAGCCTCGGGAGTAGTAGCTTTTACAATGGTATTACTAAATTACTAGATTCGTTACTTGTCTATGTATTCGGTTATACTTTCTCTACTAGATACACTAGAAGGTTCACTTTTATTCTCAGGGAGTTTTGTCAAATTCTTCAGTAGTAGGCTTCATAAGTTTCGCTAAGATCAGCCTCAGGAGTAGTCCTTTCTTCGAATCTTCATCAAGAAGCGTTACTGTAGAACCTTCATCAAATAAAGTTCCAACATTAATGTGTAATCCAATGACTTTTATCATAACGGATGTTGTTTTTAATAATAGTAAATTTTCTCCAAGTTCTCTATAAGTACAAGTTACGAACTTAGTACAGGATAGTTATTTGTGGAGTACTGTATGGTGGTATTTCTCAGATTTATCGCATTTCTTCTGGTTTTTACAATCGTTTATGAGTTGATATTCTTTTAAGCAACAAAAATAAAAATTTTTATTAGGTATAAGTTTTAATTTGTCAACTCTTTAAAATTAAAGCAATGAGGATATAAAAAATTATATTAATTTATCACGTTTTTCTATTCGAAATGATTACCACAAAATAGAAAGCCGTTGAATTTTTTTTCTCTGCCACTTAAAATGAACGAGGTTGACTTGGGTATGAAAAATCAGGAAGGAAAAAAAGTTTGGGTCGAATTGGGTGCCGTAAAGGCGGCTCCTTTATTCTAAGACCTTTATACTTAATTACAATTTAAATTTAATCCTTTACATCTTTGCAGACTAGAAAATTTGTCAATATTGCAAAACAAAATTGATTTTCAAAACATTTCTTAACTGGCAAAGTTCGAGAATAGAACAGGAAAAATTTCACCTTAATAGATACCTTCCATATTATATTAACAAAAGTACAATAATCCAATTAATCTTCTTCCTGTTGTAGTAAATTAGTAAACAAACACTGGCAACATTGCAACGGCAAAGCCCTTACTCATTAATATGATTCTAAAACCTGGGCAACCAATTCGACCTTTAGCCAGCCGCACTTAATCTGGCTCCTTTTAATTATTGTGCCTGCTTATCCCCGCACCCAACTAAACTCCACCGTTTAAGGTAGCTTCACAATAAATTTTTAAAGTTGGTTAAAATGGGCTACACCTCCATAATAGCTGGATTTATAAACACAAAAGTTCGCAAAGCTGAGGTTCAATTGGCGTTGGAAATAAGAGTTCAATTTAAACTAAAGGGAACACTCAGTTCCATTTATAAACTCAGTTCATGCAAAGTTCGGTAGTTCCAAAAAGTTCCCGGGTAGTTCGAGATAACCAATTTTTATGTTCGGAGTTCGGAAAGTTCGTTCCGACCAATGAAGACGCTATTTTGAAGTCATGTTTTTTGTTGTTGCCATTCCGCAATTTGTATTTGTATTTTCTTTTTGGTTAGTTTTGTATTTTGTGCCGCAATGTTGGAAAAGAAAAAATGGATAGTATGGAGAGTGATGACACTAATTTGTTGTTACTCGATTTTATTCAAAATTGTGACATATTTTAATCAAGTCTATTGGACACAAACTTCAACCAATCAAACAACAACTTTTCGAACTTTGCTGCTGACTTTATAAATACCATATTTTAAACTGTCGAATATCGAACCTCACCAACTTGAACGTAACTTCAACCTCGCCAACTTTTAGAGTTTATGAATCCAGCTTTATCCATACCTGAAATTAAATGGGCCGATGATGTTATTAACAACATCCTTAGGTTATAAGTTCGTTTCATTAGTTTAAGCGTCAAAGAACATAAAAGTTAGGTTAGGTGAAACTTATATACTGGCTATATGACGTCAGCGCCTCATATGGAACGAATAACTGAGGGCGTGGCATATTTTACCCAACTTTAGAAACGTATTTCAAAGCCCTTTTAACTGCTAGACAAAACAATGTTAACGACATTAAAGTTATTTACATATAGTTATTATAAACTTCAATTTCCAATAAATTAAAGAAAAAATTGTTTATAGGTCATTCGTCTTGTTGGTTGTTTTTCAAGAAGGATATTGGGCCATATCCTATGAATAGGTGTATTCATCGACAATTTATATTTGCTCTACCTACATACATAACAGTTATATTGTTACCTTAATTCCTATTATCTAAATATACTTAGCTAAAAATAAAAATAAAATCCAAGTATATCTAATTTTAGCGATCTAAATACGAAATGCGTTGATTAATATAAACAAACAAGTTTGACCGTGTCAGTGGAAAGTACATTAAAATACACCAATTGATATATGTTAGACGTATATTATATTATACAGGGATCTCAGGGACAAACTTATTTTTAAGTAAAACCTTTTTTGTCTTAAATGTGGGTTCTTACAAAAACATAATGTTCATACATTTTTTAAATATAATTTTAATTAATTAAAACCTTTTGTCATTCACCTAAAGTAGTCTTATGTTCCCGTAAACTTATTTTATAGTATTCTTGTTTAACCATTGTCAATGACTCCTGGTCAAAAAAAAAGACAAGAAAAATATAGGCTATAGTTTATACAGGGTCCGGCAAATTGTATTACCAGTTTTAATTCATTATTAACACAAAAACGATACGGTTATTTTGAATGAAAATAGTTTTAAATAAAAAAGTAGGCTTTGGAAGTTTTATGACATATAAATATGTATACATGTAAGAACTTTGTTCTCTAGCCACTTGCTGAGACCTTATACAATAAGGATTAACCAAATTATGCTAAAACAGCTATTCTCTGGGCTACATGCCCCAACGAGCGCTGAATTAAATAGCAAAATTTGGCGTATTTTGACTAACACTGTTAGTACTAAAATACAGACTCAGACTGCAGAAACTACCGGGAAAGAAAATAGTGAATCTTTATTTCCAATGATAGGTTGCTACGCTGCTACTACCTGTAGACCGGTTTCGAACTCTTTGGTTCTCGTCGGTACAGGGCAAGCATGACAAGCGAGCACATCTACCATTGGAAAATCGAAACATCGATTCTCTTACTATTTATTATTTTGGAAGTTTTGTTAAAATTTTTGACAGTTGTCAAAATGGAGCGTTGGTCTACAGAACATCGTGTCTTTTGTGTTGAGAAATTTATTCGATTTAATTCAGCAATCGCTGTTCAAAGTGTTTTTGACGCCATTTTAATATCCGTTCGTTATAGACTCGCTGTTAACCCTAGAACCACAACGTGATGTAATTGAAACATTAACCACAACGTGGGGTCACCGTTGACCCATTTTTGACGTCGATTCTAATGTGACATTTAGAAAAAATGCATATTATGATAGGGTTTTTAAATAACTTAATATACAGGGTGGCGCATCGAAAACGAAACAGAGACATTTACCGGCAGCTCAGTTCTTTTTTGGAAAAACGCTCAGACCTGTCGATTTTATTTTCGAGGGGGACACAAAATTGACAAAAAATTACGTTAACACGTGCAGCCCCCTGGGCGGGGGTGGCACCACCCCTAAAATATTAAATGGAAATGGGGGTCGAGTGATACCATATTTTAAAGGTGTTTCAACTCCCTTTATAATGATGTAAATTTCATGTACTTCAGTTCAGTAGTTTTGGAGATTTATTGATTTAAAGCCTAAAGTAGACTTTAATAGGTACATCAGATTAGTTTGTACTACCTTCAGAAGAAATTTGAGTAAAAGCATTTACCTAATACGTAAATGCTTTTCTTCACTACACCCATGGTTTGTTTATCATTTTGGTGTTGAAAATAGCGATTGGAGCGAGAAGGGAATGTGTCGTACTTATTTTAAATAGGAATTTAGTACATAGTTTGCGATTGATTCGACCAAACTTTGTTGTTAAAATACCTTTTAACGCTTTATACATAAATTAACCATGGTGTATTCCACGGCAAATAGAGTTGAAATTATCAAACTATTTTTCGAAAATAATCAGTGCGCTAATTTACATTCCTCACAAATACTAAACTGATGTTCTGCACACATATTTTTTTTACAATGAACGCAAATATGACGTCCTTTTCGGTCCCGAGATCTTGGGCAAAAGTCGCAACGACGTGAACGGTTTTAAGGTTCTTGGGTTGGCAGATCGTCAGGATATCCAAATATTCGCAAATAGATTGTCTAAATTTTTCTGCCAATCGTTTATTTTCTGCTCTTTGCTTCATATGATCTACCACCAAAACATCCGCTAATTTTTTTAAAAAATTAGATCGAGTGTCACTATTGTCCAATGCTTGGAATCGATGCAATACAAAAGAATTGATTTCCGCAGCGTCTAACATGCCGTATAAAACTCTTAAAGACCATCTTCTCGTATTTCGGGCTACAGTTTTTGAATAACAAAGCTGGTCGAAAGTATCAACCCCTCCCTTGGTCGAATTATAAAACATTATAATATCTGGCTTTTTTGTTTCAAAATTTATTTCATCTTGAAAATGCATAGAACTTATTAACAGCACGCATTTTTTCTTCTTTGATACATGTGAAACTAAAGTAAGGTCTTTTGAAAAAGCAAAAGCTGATGAAGGGATCTCTTTGCGTGTCACATCCAAAAATTGAGTAGGTATTTCTCTTTTGTTTTTGCGAAGAGTTCCTACCATGGTAAGTTTATTTTCAAGCAGCTTTTGTGCTAATTCAAATGAAGAAAACCAGTTATCCATTGTATGCTATTTTATTTATTAAGTGCATGACATATTGCCTTGGATTCGAACCGTCCTTAGGGTTTCTGTTGGGATCTTTCCCAGTATAGGGAATAGCACAACACGTATAATACGTTTTTGCGTCGCACATCATAATAATTGTGAGGCCATATTTGTCCAGTTTACTAGGAAAGTACATTTTAAATGGACATCTTCCTCTAAAATTCAATAGCTGCTCATCGATAGTTACATATTTGTGTGGAGTATAGTTACTTTTGCAGTTTGTTATAAAAGAGTCCCATATTTCCCGTATCGGCGAGAAATTGTCCACTGCTTTTCTCTCAGCACGGGTTGTTTTATCATCAGAACGCCAACAATTTAAAGGAAATTCGAATCGGTTTTTTGTCATTTTGTAGCGAGATATTGCTAAACCAAATTTTTCTGACCACATGTCTTCTAGGGTTAGATGAGCATCTTTTAAAAATAAAGAAGCCCAAACAAAGTCATAAGTTCTGCTTTATTTATTTCTTGTAGATATCGTTGTTCCGCAGTGTATTTTTATTTACGAAGTTCTATTTCCTTATTTGTACTAGTAACAATGATATCTAAAATCTCGTCGCTGAAAAAAAGCTGCCATATTTCTTTCAGGTTTTTAGTGTCTTAAGCTTTTCTTCTTGGACCAGGTAAATGCAAAACAATTTTTTTTTGTCGAGGTCTTTGTTTTCTTTGAAACTAATAGCTGTGAGTACCACTTCAAACCATTACGACCAAAAAATCCTGCTCGATCCTCTGTTAGTTCTATGTCCATAATATCTCCATCGTTTTCTATCTCCTCCTGTAGTTCTTTCTATGTATATTCATCAGGTACAGAATCATTGGCTAAGACACCATCATCGTCTTCGCTATCTTCTTCATCGACTGATTCTTGTCCTCGGGTATTTTCATTCGATTCTTCTTTGTATAGCTAGTCATAAAGTTCCTTTTCCTTAAAAGGGCGCGTTTTTTCATGTAATGTCTGCCCTTTAGAAAGTTGAAGCTTTTTATCGCCCATTGTCCTATAATAATAATAATTAGGACAGAAACAAAAAAGAAATGAACGTCTAAACTTACCGTGAAAAAATTATAACGTAAACCACAACGTGGGGTTAAAACACAGGAAATACCTCGTTATCGTCGATTCGAAAAATCTGGCCCAGAAACACATACACTCACTACAAGTTTTTAACAAGTACTGAAGCTACATAGGCGTACAGTCCGTTATCGAAAACGTACGCAAGTGTATAAGAACAACTTGAAAGGGCTGGGTCATGGACGACCCCACGTTGTGGTTCTAGGGTTAAACATGCTTCCGTTCTTGGTTTGAGTGACCGAAGCACGAGAAGACTGTTAAAGCGCATGCATTTTCAATCATATTACATCACAATAGCTCAGGAAATAAATGATCAAGATAACAGACTTTAATTTTTTCGTCTGATTCATGATAATCACCAAGGCATCAAAAATAACCTTTTCATAGGTGACGAGACACATTTTTAACCCAAGGGCGCCGACGATGTAAATAAGCAAAATTGCCATTATTGGGCTTTAGAGAATCCTCGGAAAATTCATCAGCGACCCTAGCATGCTTGCCCTATATAAGATCATGTGCGTTTTTTAAGTTAGATCCAATCTTTAAAATCTTTTGTTTCCTCGTTCAACTCTTCGGCTGGTCATCATTAGATAAGTCTTGGATTCGGAAATAATTCTTTAAATAATTGACGTGTGTCGACAGCGTTCAAGTTGGTACTTAAATTGATTGAATTTGGAAGGTTGCTTTAACGAAATTGATTGGGTCTGTGTAGAAGCCAGTATTTTGGTAATTTATATGTACTGTTTGGTGGAAAATTAATGTGGGAGCTTATAATCAGTTTATTTTGTAACACGGCTGTCCATCTGAAGTATTTCGTTATGACTTTATCGAGAAATTCATTTAACGTCGGCATTCGTAAGCCATTGTGCAGTACGTTAATGATCGTATGTCTAGGTGCGTCCGTAATAATTCTTAAAACGTTGAAGTATTTTTATTTAGGTCTTGTTAAAAGTGCAAATAAAGCCCTGGTGTGCCATTTCATTGTCTAGAATAACAAGGACTTATTTTTTTGAAGAGAAAAATCAGACTGTAACCGTTACAGCTGTGCGTTATTGTCAAATTCTGCAGACATTCTTTTTACCTCAAATTAAAGAAGAAATATGACATTACTGGTTTCAGCAAGACGGGACAACAAGAATAAGCATAGACATTTTAGGAAAACTCTTTCCAAACAGGCTTATTTCAAGAAATGATAGGATTTCATGGTCAACAAGATCCCCAGATCTCCAAAATATTTTCTCTGAAACTATTTACAGCATAAAGTGTTTGTGAATAAACTCAGAATATTAATAGATTTGAAATTAAACATTAGAAATTAAATCAATCTCAGGTCACGTTCTTCAAAATGTTATGCAAAAACTTTCTAATCAATTAGAAGAATGCATTGAGAACAATGGCCATCATTTACGAGGCACTATATTTAAATCATAAAAACTCCAATCTTTTAGTTTCAAAATATGTATTAATTTCGTTTTATTATTCCAGTTAATAAATTTTTATAAGGTGTTTTAGTTGATTAGTTTATTTTACCGAACCTTGCAGTTCAGTTACTTTTAAAACCTGTGGAAAATTTTAATACAAATTTTCAGCTGAGTAATGATGCATTCATTGAGTTTGGGCGAGGCATTCCAGTTTTTTTTTTTATTTTTTTTTTTTTTTTTACTTTTTTACGGTTCGTCGGCGTATCTGAGGCCATCTGGAACCGGTCATCGACCGTACGGTTTTTAATCGTGCGGTCTACCGACTGGGGAGTGTGAAACGGCACCTTCATCCTACGAGATATCCGATCTCATCCGGCCTGTCCGGCGTGAATAGGATGGTTTTGATGTCGATTCATTTTACACTCTTCCCTAAGACAACAGCACGCGGTGTTTCCCAAGCGGTCACCCATCCAAGTACTAGCCGCGCTCGACACCGCTTAACTTCGGTGATCTGACGGGAACCAATTAATTCAATTTTAAAGGTCTTTATTATTTCTAATGAATGTATTTTCACATTGACACCTATGGTTTTGGCCTAGAGCCCCTGGAGCTAATCTCCTCCAGTTCGGTAGCGCAACTACCTCCCTGGAGTTATCGCATGCCCTGGTGCCCTAAAAACCGGGGACGCAGCCCCGGCGGGTCGATGGCGAGACCCTTAAAGGTGAAAAATGCGTTAAATCTAAAAGAACTTCACTCACGTGCCGGCAGAAGCCTCTACGGGTGTTTTCAATGTTTTATTGCTTAAAAAGCATGACTTTAGAAAGTTTTATGACATTGTTTGCTAATCATGAATTGGAATGCGTTGGTATTTGGGGAAAAAGCTGCCAAAAAACCCCATTAAAATTTTTAGGTACACTGTAGCATGACTTACGACCATTCAGGTGACTTAAAGCATACGCAGGGCAATCCTGTCTTGTTCGAAAACCGTGAACCAGAGTGGTTTATGTTAAATTAAATTTTTAAAACGGAATTCTGAAAGAGACATGGTTTGTGTGATAGGAAAGAGGCCACTGCTTAAATTTTGTTTGTGTCGTTATTTATAGTCAGGCTAGCTCCCTTAACAAGCCGCTCCCACTGCATGGTGGGCGTTTTAGTGACTTTAGTGTGCGCGTTGTAGGAAATTTTTGAGTAGTGGTGAGTCTCGGATCTTGCTAGTAGTCCCCGCCCACAATGCAGGTTTGGGCCAATAGCAGATCCGAAGCTCTAGTGTGATGTTTGTCTGTATATTGTGTGTGTGTTTTGTTTTGTGTTTAATTGTATTGTGTAATATGTTTGTATTAAATTGTATTGGTGTTGCGTATTCACAGTTACGGGAGAGGCTGGTGCCAGAGAGGCAGCCTGAAGTATAATGGTCCGTGTTTTGTATGTTGGTTGTCATCATGTCTTTGGTCGGCAATGTTTGTTGTCAGTGGCGAGTTGTGTATGTTTGTTGTGTAGAATTTTTGTGAGATGTCAATAATGTGCTGTCGTATGTCGTCCACAGCGGCCATATGATGAAGATCCGCGATGCGCGCATACCGCCCTGAGGAGGTGACGCATCGCAGAATCTTATTCTCGAATCTTAGCAATCTTTGCATTTGAGTGCCAGATGCAGAACACCATATGGGCGCTGCATATGTTAGTATTGGTCGGATTATTTGTATGTAAATAAGTCTTTTGTTCGTTGGAGATAGTGGGGATTTAGGGGAAAGAAGGGAATAAAGGCTGTGCATTGCTGCAAAAGCCTTTTTTAAGGTATTGGAAATATGCGTCATAAAAGAAAGTCTTTCATCCAAAATAAGTCCTAAGTAAGTCATTTTGTTAGTTGGTTTTATGTATTTATCGTTGATTTTAATAGGTACGAATATTTTGTTGTTTGTAAATTTCTTCGTAAGAATAGTACAAACGGTCTTGTCGGAGTTTACCGTAATTTTCCATTTGGAAAAATACGGTAACAGCAAGTCGACATGCGACTGGATTTGCCTTTTTGCTGCCTCCGCATAGAACGAATGCGCATATATTAGCGCATCGTCCGCATACAGGGCGATTTTAGTAAGGGGGTACTGCGGTATGTCTGCTGTGAACAAGTTGTAGAGAATGGGCGATAGAACAGTGCCCTGCGGCACCCCCGCACTAATCATCCTGGGTGCAGACAATGCGCTTTCAACTCTTACGAAGAAACGTCTGTCTGTTAAGTAAGATTTAATAAGCGTTAAGTAACCGGTGCTTTAGGTGTCGCTAGGCCCTCCAGTTTTCAAAAGATCCTTATTATTTTGCTATTATGCAAGAAGAAACAAAAGTAATGTTTTAGGACCCTAAGTTTTGATTTGGAAGTCGTATCTTTTCTGAGTAATATATTTTTTGATTTACCTCTATATCTCTTATATCGATGGAAGTAGGTATCCTATCGAGCAAGTTAGAGAATTGAGTGATACTAATTATTGAGTATTGTGTGTATTTTTGCTTTAGTTGACCCAGGTTATACGAAATTATTGCAGAGATCTCCTTTTTATAATGTAAATAAATCCAGTCTTCCTCCACAGTTTAAGATGTGCGTTATACTTTAACTCCACCGTAAGTATGGACTATTTCTTCAATCTCCTTTTTAATTAAATTTGTAACTTTTCTCAGACTGGAGCTATCCAGATGAACCAAAATGATAAAATAATTAACAAATAAATAAAATCTTCTAACTAAAAAGTATAACATGTCAGCAATACAATGATCGAGAAAAGAGTCAGGATACAGTAAAGGCACTAGAAAAGTTCTTGAAACGTGTAATAGTACTTGTGCACTAAAAATTTCTTAAGCCTAGTCCTAAGTTTATTATAATATTGGAAAAGACCTTATCCCACCTAGAAGAGCATTAAAGTAATTACATGTATTACAGAAAATATTTATTTTTTTCCTAAAAAGCAGACAGGCAGAAGTAAATTTTTCCCATGAGTATTATGCATATGTTCAGAATGCAACTTAGTCCTATTTTTAAAAGCATACACACATACTTCCCTATGATAGTTCCACCAATCAAAGTTCATATTGCCTTTTTCTGTGCCAGAAACACTCTCTTAAGGCCCCCATACATTTCGTTCGTTTTCATCGGTTCGAAGCGCCGCGATTCGGAACGCCGTTCCAAAATCAGCAAAAACCGAAGTGTATGGTAGAAAAACGTCGTTTCGAATCGTCGGTTTGAATATCTGCCGGGGCTTGATTTTTGGAACGACGGTTCGCCGGTTGATGGCCCAAACTGATAGTGTGTGGGGATTTCCTTCCGAATCGTCGCGTTTTTTACACGAGCGGAGAGCGGAGAGTTAGCCAGACAGCGTAACAAGTTCACACATGTTTCTAAATTTTTAACTTTTATATTGGTTAATATGGATCAAAAGGCCATTAATAAAAATTTTTTAATAGAGTTTATTGAAATGTATAGACAATTTCCTTGTTTATGGCGCATAAAGTCGTTAGAATATAGAGACAGGGACAAGAAAAATAAAGCATACGAAGTTCTTTTAAAAAAATATAAAGAAATAGATATAAACGCAACAAGACAAACAATAAAAAATAAAATAGATTCACTGCGAGGGGCGTTTAGGAAGGAACTGAAAAAAGTTAAGGGTTCGCAAAGATCTGGATCTGGAACAGACGATATTTATAAGCCACACTTATGGTATTTTCAATATCTGTCATTTTTAACTGATCAAGAAACTGCCCGGACAAGCATCTCCAGTATGGACAAAATTGGGGAAGATTCTTTATCAGAATGTGGTACGGTAAGTTAGAAATCAAGTTATTGTATTTATTTTAGTTTTTATTAACAATATAATATGATAACTCAAGAAAAAATATATTAACGCTTAAATTTTTTATTTTTCTAGGTAGAATCGCAGCTTGCAGAAAATGTGATGTCTCCTATAGCAACAACAGAAGATGAAGATACTTATTCCCTTACAAATTTAGATGAACCCAGTCTTCTCCACCACATTCAAGTTCTTCAGGCGCACCAGCGATGGTGGTAAGCAATAAACAATTAAAAAGAAAATATGAAAAGCCAAAAAGTAAGGCAGATGAGGTGTTGGAAAAAGTATCCAAGCAACTTGATCATGTGGATAGTACATTTGACATAACTGGTAAAAACATAGCTAATAAATTAAAAACTTTATCGCCTGAAACGGCTATTATAACTGAAAAACTTTTGACTGATATTTTATTTGAAGCTCAAATGGGAAATGTAACAAGGTATTCGAAAGTTGTTCTCCAAGATTCCCGTCAACAAAATATTCCTAATTTATCATCAGGTTTACAGACATCTGCTTATAATAGCCAACAATATTACGACACATTCGGCAGCGATTTGCAACAGTCTTATCATTACGACGGCGACGTTACGAAGTAATAAATACCTTCAATAAAAAAAGAAAATAATTAAGGTTTAATTTATTGTTCTTCTACATGTTTATTTTGTTATAATTGCGTTAAGATTTTGTATATTATTTGTTTGTTAAATGTCTGTTTTTTTATGTTACAGGTTTGTCCTTTTGTTTATGAACAGAATAAAAGTTTTGTTTTATATTCGTGTTTTTTTTTTATTAAGAAATGAATGAAATGTGTCCAGGAAATCATTATTTATAAGCAAACACAAAATTTTTTTAAAAAATAATTGAATGTTTTAAATTCGATCATTTTGCCATGGTACGGCGCCCTCATTACAAAAATAGGTTTTGTATAATTCACGAACTGATTTTGCAGCATCTGACACATGTCTGTTGTGACCTTTTTGTAAACTTAGAAAATCCTTTGCAGCAGCAACCTCTGCCTCTGCTGGGTCAAGCTGAGGTGTATAATAATTGTCGCCTCTTTTTTTTCTTAAATAGTTATGTAAAACACAAGCAGCCATGACAACTTTCTCAATATTTTCCAATTTTAAATTTATAACGTGGAGAAAGATTCTAAATCTTGCAGCCATTATTCCAAACGTATTTTCCACTGTGCGACGTGCTCGTGATAATCTATAATTAAATAAACGTCTTTCTCGGTCAAGTTCTTTCTGACTAAACGGCTTTAGGAAATCATTCCTCAGAGAGAATGCTTCATCTCCAATAAAAACATAGGGAAATAACTTGTCACTATTATGCGGTTTAGACGGTTGGGGTATTTTTAACTCATTATTTATAAGTTTTCTGTAAAATTCAGTATTCTCAATAACTCCGCCATCAGATACTCTGCCGTTTGTTCCAAAATCAACCATAATAAACTCGTTATTTGCATTAGTAATTGCCATTAATACAAGACTGTTAGTTCCTTTGTAATTATAGTAGAAAGAACCACTATTTGGGGGAGGAGTTATTTGGACATGTTTCCCATCTACGCTACCCAAGCAGTTGGGAAAATTCCACTTTTCTTCAAATTCTGTACCAATTTCTCTCCATTCTAATTCTGACTGCGGAAACTAAAACAAAAGACACCTTTAAAATCCTTTTAGAGCATTATTTAAATTATTGTTTCCAATAGATGACCTGACCTAACCTTATCATGCTTGAAAAAAATAAGCGTCACGAATATTCTAAAACTACATACCTTTAAATAACTGTTTCTTAAAACTTTATATAGTGCGTCGCATGTTTCGGGAATAATTTTTCCTATGCATTGTGGGGAAATAACTGCCGAAAATTTTAAATCTTCATAACATCTTCCAGTTGCTAGGTACCGCAAAGTAACTGTTAGTCTTTCATGTGGAGTAACTGCTTCTCTTAACTGAGTGTTCTTTTTTAGAATATAAGGGGTCACCAGCTGTAACAAATCCAGATATGTTTGTTCGTCCATTCTTAGGTAGTTAAACCAATCGGCCGGATGTACCTTTAGCTCATTTAAAATATTAACATGCGAATATGCTTTTCGCTTTAAAAGCCATTGCTTAGTCCATATTGAGCGTGGGCGCTTCTTTTTCGTATTTTGACTACATAAAACAGAAACTGCCGCTGTCACTGCTAATAACTGATTTCTGTCCATCGTACATAAACGACTGAAGATTACTGTTGTTGGATCGACAGTGTGTGGGAGAAACAGTTCCACGATTTAACACGACGTTCCGAATCGCGGCGCTTCGAACCGATGAAAAAGAACGAAATGTATGGGGGCCTTTACTATGCTTACTACCCCAATTGACAAATCCATAATGAACATGCGTAAGAATTTGCATAGTACAGTGTCAAGCGAATGTCCCTACCACAGTGGTTAGGAACATATTTTCACGCATAGCAAGTACTACGCAGCTTAATTGCCTTCAGTATGTTTATCTCATTGAAAATTGTTGTTAGAAATGACACCAAATGAGTCTTTGGCTACGATGGAGACAGGGGGTAAAAGGTGTAAAAAAGTCAGTTTTAACTGTGGCGGCATAAACGTACTTCGTTTCATGTTAATATTTTATAAGATATTAAATTCGTAAAGACATATTGAAAAGAAGATTATTTGTATTATATGTTTCAAGTAGTAGTATTTCATTTTGACAAGCACAGGATATTAGTAAGTGCATGCCTAATAATATATACTATTATAATAGAGCGCTTTTATTTCAAATAGAGTGCGAAGCGCCGAAGGATATAATGTGCCAGGTTTATAATGGTCTTCTCAACTTGTTTACAAATTCTTATTTAAAAAAAAATTACATTCTAACTATTTCTGGGTTGCCTAGTCTGAATTACTACTACTACTTCTGTCCGCATCGTCAACGTCGCTGCTCTCATTATCAACTAAAATAATTAATGGCGCCACTTGTTCCATGCATTGGTCATTAATCCAAAATCTATCGCCAATGTCTATGACACTGTTACAATATTTTTCCCAGTCTAGTTGTGATATGGATGCGATACCCGTTTCAGTCCATTCCTTTAATAACTTTATTGTGAACTCTCCCGTAGTGTTTTTCCTATCGAATTTCATAGGTACATAATTTAAATTGTTTTCGTTAGTAGTTTTTTTAAAAAACATCATTACTCTGATGCATGTAAATAACTCAAAAGGGATTAAGCAAACTTAAAAAATGTAGTCAACATTGGCAAATACTTCCCTAGCTTGACTATGGATAACTTTGCCTGTTATATATGTATTCATTTTACAAACAGCTACATCCGTTTAAATAATTATAATTAATAATTATAAATTAAATAATATAATTTATAAATTCCGCCAATACCTGTACAGTTTCTGAAGATGTCATGATGACAAGCACCTTCCCACAAATTCAATATTATATACGATAGAAAGAGACAAAGCTAGTGTGAAAGCACAGGTGATAATTTGTGGCCCAGGAACTCGCGCTGATTTGGACGTGGGTTACCAAATTTACCAAAATAAATTTATAATTAATATCCTCGCTTTACGAATATAATAAATTAAACTAAGCCATTATAATTTGCAATATAAGGGGGAAATAAACGGGATATATGTTACAGGGTGTATACACTGTATAGGCATATGCGTATGTCTCATTGTTTTATGTGATATATTTGAATTACATTAAAATTAATATTTTATGGAAATTTAAACAAAGCATAATGGCAACAATGTTTATTTTTGAAACACATTCCTTAACTTCCCTAGACTCTTGCGTCAAACTATAAACAATTTAAACTAACCTGATAAAAAGAAAAGTTCCGTCTTGTATGATAGTAAAATTGATAATTATTTTACTAGAGCTAGAATATCTACAGTACGCAAACCCAACGAATATGTCTTTACTCTGCCGAAAATTGGATCCAAATAGGTCTTGGAGTTAAAAAAATTACTGAGCTTTAAACTTCACAAATATTTTCGTGTCCGTTTTATTCTTGGCCAGGAGTGTACAGGGTTATCCAACCAAGACTAGACAAGGCGATTTTTTGACTTTTCCTGTACTTTTATAAAAAAACTGAAATAGCCATCTTAAGTCATTTTCTCCCGCGAATTCGAATATCTTCAGCAAAAAACAATTGAACATCAAACAAAAGTACTAGGGGTCACTTTGATATTTTTTTAAATGGTATGCCGTATTTTTAATGAGCTTATCCGATTTCTCATATAAATTTTGATCTAAAATGTTGGATTTTTAATTTTATTTTTTTTTTATTTTTAACATTTTCCGAATTTAAAACTGAAGAAAAAAGGCGTTTTTGAATTAAAAATCCAACATTTTAGATCAAAATTTATATGAGAAATCGGATAAGCTCATTAAAAATACGGCATCCCATTTAAAAAAATATCAAAGTGACCCCTAGTACTTTTGTTTGATGTTCAATTGTTTTTTGCTGAAGATATTCGAATTCGCGGGAGAAAATGACTTAAGATGGCTATTTCAGTTTTTTTATAAAAGTACAGGAAAAGTCAAAAAATCGCCTTGTCTAGTCTTGGTTGGATAACCCTGTACATTCTTTATTTAATTAGTAAGGTTGTACTTTTTTTCTTACTAATTTGTCAACAAGCCTAAAATTATTCACGGACCCTTGACACGTCGTTCTATAATATAAATTATATCCGAAACACAATACTATTTTTAACAACAGGCAATAAAAATTATGTCTATCAATAAAGCCTATCAATAAAAGTTTAAATTGGAAATTGGTTTGTTGGCAGTAAAAAAGGTTTTTGCAATATGCCATGGTACGTCATGCAGTGACCTCTGTCAGATCCAAATCTCTTTATCGACCTAAATATATGAATAAAAATAAAAATTATGTAACGCACAAGTAGCGAGAAATATACATATTTTTTGTGAAGTATGAAGGGAAAAGTAAAGCTCTAACTTCCCTCTTTCAGCGAAAAATTAGAGCTGCGTAAATTTATCGCGCAAAATGTCATAAGTATAAATAATGTTATACAGCATCTGAGAGAGAGGTGAAACTTTCGGTACTCCCGCCTTGATGGGTTTATTCAAAGAAAGTGCGTTGTCTGACGAGACAGCAAAACTTTCTTTTTTCTCCAAAAAAAAAAGCTACTACCTTCTCTCAAATACAGAAATAATCGTTCTCAATCCTTTTCTAATTATCAAGGAAAATCAAACCCCTATTTTTGTATTTAACCCCTATAGTGTTATCGATTAGATATTATAATCCAGTCATAAATGACTAATGAACAGTTTATTTCAAACCTAATTTATTAATTAGTATTTTACTATTTTAAGCATTTTTTAGATTCTGTAATTCACCCTGCACTATTTTTAATCGTGCCATTACCAAACAGTATATTTTTCTATTGCCAATTAAACAACGCTCACTATTTTAGCCGCCTCGGTGTTCACACACTGTTAAAGTCTTTGCTACCAGTTTCTAAAACAATAGTATCTTTGACAATAACAAGAGGAACTGGTAAAGACTTAATTAGGATCAGTCTGTATATTGTTCTGTTTGTTAAGGCCTATGCGACTGCATACAAACGGCAGAAATTTTCAAGGGTAAATTTATTTAATTTTATGTTAACAAAAATATTGCTTCCAAGCTATAGTTTGTACCGTTGCCTTTCGGGGTCATAAATTCATTATCTGGTAAAATATCATTGCGTGGTCTTTATGGTCGGTAAAATCTAAAGAGGACTACAGGATCGGACTTTATTAGATAAATCGGACCAACCTTTTGAATGCGTATCATGAGTATAAACCCACGTTACAACGAGGTAAATGATAGGACAAGTTTTTGATCGATATTCTTTTAGAGCCCCTAGATACTCATAACGCCATTGCCGTAATATCTACAATTCCAATTTCAACGATTTAGCTCTTCATTGTTTAAATTATAAACAGCATTTTTACTAAAAGTGCCGCGTTTTCAAATCAGTGCAGTGTTTTGTCCTCTAACATGACCACACCAACCACAGTTGTATCTAAAATAATCAAGCAAATCTATATTTAGTTTTTACTTAGCTATTTTTATCGGTTCTATGGGGTTTTATAATTTATATGTTAATTCTGGCTAGAACGCGTGAAAATACAATTGTTTTGTTTCGGGTTTTCACAAGGATAGCTATTTATTTATTACTAATTCTAACATGTTTTGAGAGCTTTAATCTGAACCGGCTGGGCTAACAATACTCAAATAATATATTATACATTTGTATATTTTTAATCCCTTTGTTTAATACATTAATCATTCGGAATTATCACTGTTTGAACAAAGATGCCTGGCAAATAGATTTCAGGATTTTGGGAATAGATTCAGTCATAAAAATCAGGCATGATTTATGCAGGGCTATTTTTAAATTAATTCAATTGTTTTTTTCGTTATTTCTGAAATAAATGCTATTTTAGGTTTCTTTGACTTTTATTATAGTCTATATTTAGAAGCGCAAAATAATAAATGCTCATTATATATGCAAAACGCATACCGGGGTATCAAGAACAATTTAAACACCATCCCTTAAAATATATTCTCTTCTTAATGTGCCATCTCCATCAGTGGATGTTGGATATCACAGTAGCAAATTCTTCTCGATCTTCGGCTGTTCTTATAAGCTCTTTAAAGTTCAGTCCAGTCCATTGGCGTATGTTTCTCAGCCATGATAGTTTCTTCCGTCCAACGCCACGCTTGCCTTCGATCTTTCCCTTAACAATAAGTTGTGCGTAACGATATTTAGGGTTTCTCAGAATGTGTCCCAAATGCGCTGTTTTCCGGATCTTTACGAGTTTAAACAGCTCTCGTTCTATCCCCAGCGTGCGTAGAAGTTCTTCGTTTGTGGTATGCGATGCCCATGTTATTTTGAGCATTCTACGGTAGGTCCACATCTCGAAAGCTTCTAATTTATTAATGGTTCGTGCTTTAAGTGATTTTTTGATTTTTTGATAGTCATCACAAATAACCTTGGTTTTCTTTATGTTTATTTTCATGCCAAATGCTTCGCAGGCCATGTGAACATTACTGAGGAGTCGTTGTAGGCCCAGAGCCGAGTCTGCGGTCAGGACAGTATCGTCAGCGTATCTGATGCTGTTAATGTTCACGCCATTAACCTTAACTCCGTCTGAAGAGTCCGCCAAAGCTCTGCCAATTTATAATTCTGAGTAAAGGTTGAACAGTAGTGGTGATAAAACGCAGCCCTGTCTAACACCCCTGTGGATCTCAATTTGCTCGGACGACGATTCCTTAATTTTAGTTCTGGCGTTCTGGTTCCAGTATAAACTCTGCAACAGTGTAGTGTCTTTCTCGTCCAGACCCATGCCAGGAAGAGAGTCCATCAAATGCTTTCTTAAAATCTCTCTCGTACCCATTTCGCCACTAAAACCAATTGATCGGGTTTAATTAGCAGTGGTTTGCCATTTCATCGACTACATATTTTTGAATGCATTCTTATGTAAACTGGCTAGTACCAATAGTTCTTTTTTTAAGGAATTTAATGGAAATTTTATTTGTCTCAAAATTACCCATTATGTTATTTCACTTTTACGCCACGCACTTGTCGGTAATTTTTCCGTCAGCCTAGAGTGATAACTTGCATTATCCAATACAATTGTTGCAGTTTTTGGTATAAGATCCAACATTTGCTCGAACCATTCTTCAAAGACATCGGTATTTATATATTCGTGATAGTCACCTGTATTTCTAGATTGGAACATCAGTAGACCACCTTTAACAAAGCCTTCAGAACTTCCAATATGGGTTATGATAAGTCGATGTCCTCTTCCAGATGGCGGTCTTAATCCTGTGGACAATCCTTCCAAAAAAGCTTGCCTTGAACTTTTTATATTTTTATACTGCCAAAATTTAGTCACAGCGTGGCCTTCATTTAGTCATGTTTCGTCTAGGTGAAATATTTTGTTGTTTTCTTCTCGCTTTTCGGATGCTTCTTAAGTAATGTCTTCTCCAACAGACGATATCGCTTCTGTCTATTAAAATCGATTGTCTATTCTTTCTACCGAAAATCCATTTTTTTTAATAATTCCCAAAGCGCATTTCTACACATAAATGGATAGTCCTGGTCTTCTCGGATTGAGGACAAGGTTTTGTTCAGCGTGGGAATTTCTTTTTTTAAAAAGAAACTATGAACTTTTCGCCTTATTCTCTGCATTAAAACGTCATCCAGCTCAAGTTTTGGTCGTCCTGCAGAAGCTTTTGGAGGCTTGACGTCAACGCTTTTTTCTTCTTTTAAAAGTTCATATAGGCACCCATAAAGGCATTATAACCACATAATTAACAAAAAAAAAGGAATAAAACGATTAGAGCAGAAACGGAATAAGTACCTAGACTCTAATTAGTTTTGATAAAATTGCTTTCTAAAACTCCAGGTAAATGGTACGGCTGTACATAATTTTAAGCTTAGAAAATATAATATTAAAATATATAGGTAATATTTAAAGACAGAACTTGAATTTAATGTCGATACTAATTCTGCACAAATTTAAAAATTCAGGCCTATTTAAATCTATACATGCCCAAATATCTTGCAACCCCATAAAGAAGACGGTTTTGATTGATTTATTACTTCGCATCATTTAAAGATAGTCTATAATTAATTTAATTGTTCTAAATGAAATGTTTTTATTCATATTGTATTTTGGCCGTATATCATTTTAACTTCTCGTAATATAACCACTTTTGGATAAACTGAAGGGAACTAACATTTTTACAAAAGAACACAGATCAGTTCATTTTTGCTTAGCTAAATCGATCCAAAGTAGTCAAAAGAATTACGACTTTTATATGTCAAATTCTCATTTCTCTAGTACATGGTTACATTGGATGCGTATACGTGCGAATTTCTAAATCTAAACATAAATTATAATTAAACTTTAGTTTACATTAGGAATTGTTTTATTTTTGGTATTTTGCTATTTTACTAACAAAATTACAAAATGATTAATAGTGGTAATTTAAAATCAAACAACATGTTTGTATGTACTCATACCTACATCTTCTAATTTTCCAGTGTTTTCCTTTTTTATTTTTAAATGTTATTAAAGCTAAATCCATTACTAAACGGAAGGAAAAATTTCTTAATAAATTTATATACGTAATCTTTGGCTATAGTTAAGTTATATTTCATTTTGAACAAACATTTAGAAAATATGATCGTAACAATTGATTTATAAACGTGGAACAGTTTTATGTTTGTTTTGAAACACATTTTGCTGTATTTTTAAAATATAATTTCATATCGTTAAAAGAAACCAAATAGAAAAAATTAAATTGAACGCGTATGGTAAACTTGATCCACTTTCTATTGGCCAGCTCTCAATTTTTACAAAACTATCCTGATGTTTGTACAAAGACTTGTAGATATACTAATTATCTATTCTATTTAGTTATAGACGAAAGGAAATAGTTTAAAGATTTGTCTACACTATACTACACATATATATTTTTATAAATTTGGAATAACAAAATACAGAGTGGCGAAAAAATCGCGCTTAATGCCTGTGACTTTTGAATTACCTTGTTTACGAAAATGTGACCTCTATGGAAGTTGTTCAGTAAATTGTACATTTGTACATTTACATTTGTACATTGTATTACAATTATTGTTATACAAAAAATGCAACGATTCCCTAATAGAATCCAAATATGCAATCATATGCAGGGTGTTCCATTTAAAAAAGTAGGTTAGTTTCTATGGCAACCAAACCAAAAATGACAGAAAAAATTCATGCAGGTAGAAATGTGGGGAATAATTTACTGAACAACTTTCATAAAGGTCACTTTTTCGTATACGAGGTAATTCAAAAGTTACAGGCATTATACGCGACTTTCTTCCCACTCTGTATGTTCACTTGCTGAGTGCTGTTGATATAATTACTACACAAAAAGAAAACTTGTGAAATGTCAAATTTTTCAGTTTTCTTTCCTACCATTGGCATCGCTTCTCCGCTTCATTTCCATTAAAAGGCAAAACGAGACGGGATTATAACGATAGAGCAATAGGTATAATGTATAAATGACTTATACAGGGGTTTCACTTAAAATTCCGAGAATCTGTATCTCGAAAACAAAAGGATATTTTTCGTAAAAAAACATCGTTATGTAGGATGACATGGTATATTTTAAAGATATCATTAGTGCGACCCCTTCGACGCCCTGGGCGTCGCGATGGCTACGCTTCAAAAATATAAATCGATTGCAGAAACTTTGAAAGTTCTTTGTCATTTACCCTAATACGATTACTTCACTCGTTACCTCGACGAACTGGCCTAGGTTTAACAATATCTTTAAAAAGTGGAGGTATTGCATAGTCTATTGGACATTATTAACGCAGTTGGCAAGATTATAGATGACATTAACGCAGCTCTAGCCCAAGCATCTGTCACAAAAATGTCCGGATGTTCAAAATACGGGACTTTAAGGAATGAAATTAAGAACCGCATATCGTACTGGTGATCGTCAAATCAAGGCGGAGGCAAATCGGGAAGCCCAGGTAAACAGGGATTTGTTGAGCGAAAGGCAATCGAGCCTGTGAGACGACAAGATCCAAGGCCTGTCTATAGCGGATAATTCCATTTATAGAATGACTAGGGCCTTGACCAAAGGCGCACGAGCATCCATGTCCCACCCAAAAAACCAAGAAACATGTGCGGTTCTAATCAATACCAAGGATAAAGCTGAATTGCTCGCAGACAAGCTCTGTGCAAAGTAAAGAGTTGTTAAAAAGTGCAAGTGTAGTTAAAGATCTTGTTTTAATTAAGGTTAATCTCAGTTTTATACCGGACATAATATCCTCGTTAGACAGTAGAAATTTAAGTCTAAGAGAGTCAATTAGTATTTTTGAATCCCCTAAATGTAACAACATTTCCGGTAAAGTAGGCGGTCAAGTAAGGAACAAATTGGATGTAACTGTAAAAATGAATGAAGGATTTAAATACTTAACTGCAGTAAAAAGCATTTATGAAGGTAATCCATCCAACGAAGTTGTACCTTGGCCTTATGAAAGAAGCGTCTCCTTGTATAAACATATTTTTACTAATAGAAGACAATCATTTTTAGTTGAAAATTTAGAAAAGTATTTAGTAATAAATTCCTTTTATACAATTTCAGGTTAAAGAATTGTTTACTTTTATTTCTCTTTGCTTCTTTTTGTATTTTTATTTTAATAAACATCTTTTACTGAACCCAGTGCGTTTCTTTACCCTATTTTACTATAATACATTAAGAAATATTGCATACCAGTATGCATATTTGGACAAAGTAATGCATATAACTGCATATTTTAAAGACGAACAAGGCATATTTTAGTGCATATACTCCGCCCTTTATTTATAACTGTACTTTCTTGTTCGCGGTAAGTAATTAATAATATTTGTAATTATTATTAAGTCAGAACGTTAGCCGCGAAAATTTTGACTTTTTGAATCTCGTAATGTTAATTAGATTCACATGGTTTTAGTCAGGTTAGTGGAAGTAATGACGAACCGGCAAAGAACCACCGCACCGACTGTATGCTGCCTCTACATTGGGTTGAAAGTTTAACACGTGACATTATATTTCGAGTTAAAAAAAAACACTCGCTTTATAAATACATTATTTACTTCAGAGGCATCAACTTCGCGATTTCCATAAAATAATATTCCCCTACTTTTAGAACCTCTGCAGTCTAGCGCTATCTTTCCTCATTTTCAATATTTTATTTTCAGGTACGGAAGCCCTCATCACAACAGGTCACAGTCAGTTAAAACTCCCGGTCGGTCATCGGGCAGACCAAATTACCTCTGTCTTCCACAGCAAAGGTCCCGTGTGGCCTCTATGCCGAATACGGGCGTCGAGGAGGAATATTACCGACTGAGGCATTTTTCAATTACTGGAAAGGGCGTCGTAAATAGAGGCGACAGCTTGAAAAGTAGGAGATCTAGGTCGAATAATTCCGTAGCATCCAGTAATTCCAGGTAAGTCCGGTGGCTTTCCCTTTTTTTGCCTTTGTATCCCAAATGAAAGGCCTGCAAACTCCCGCATAATATTTTGTTTTTTAATCTCCCATGACCTTTCGCCGAACAAAATCAACTTCGGCTCGTTTAAAAGACTTTTAAATTTCCCAATAATTAAACTATAGTATAGAAGGTTTACACCGTGTCTTTTATAGGACGTTGTCTACCACAGATTCAATTTTTTTACACTTTCATAATTAGGGATGTACAAAAAAGGTTTTTCTTTAATCGAATAAAGAAACTTGGAAAAAACAAAACGTTCTTTTTTATTTTTAAATGTTTTTTTATTGCGTTCCAAAATAAAAATATAAAAACTATACAGGAATCTTTAAATTTCACAAATTGACTGTTTCTTACCGGAGTTAAAATATGAAAACTTAAAAACAGATATTTTTAACAGATTTCGTAAAAAAGAATGCCTTTTTGCAAAATTTAAAATCGCCAAATATACAAACTGCGATTGTTGCAAATAACAATCATGAATTCTTACTTTTCTTACTTTTATTTCTAAGTTCAATACAGTTCAACATTCAAATTATAAATATATACAGGGTGTTTCCTAACTTCTCTGAAAAAATGAAGGAGGTGAATCCTCACCTTATTTTAAGATGAAAATGTGGTATAAAAGTTTTTCGCATGTCGCTTCTTTTTCGAAATACAGGGTGTTAAAATAATTTTAGTAAAGCAATAATAATCATTTTAATAATTGATTCAAAAACTTTTTTCCACTACTAACCTATAACATCGCCATTATTGACCGATTATTAACGTTAGAAATCGTTTCCATCCTTAATTCTGGAGGTGTACACATAATAATATCACTAACATTTTCTTCGGTCATTTTTTAAAAAAACGGAAAACTCGTGAATTCTGATGACATAAATAAACCAAGATTGACATTAACAAAGCCACCTGACAAAACAACAAAATATTTTGCCAATTCTAAAGCGCAGGTAACTTGATTAAAAAATATTCTTATACCTACCTATAATTTTTTATAATTATTAATACTATAAAGATAAATGTCTTATAAAAGTTTGTAGTAGTGAAAAATATATTATATTAACCACGGTTTAGACGGCTTATAGCCCTCGCGTCTTAAATCCCTCGTCGCTCCGCGCCTCGTGATTTAAACTTGCCGCTGGGGCAATAATGATAGCTGTCTAAACCTTGGTTAATAATATACTATTAATAATGAATTCACATGAGCAAAAGTCAAATAAATTGCTGAAAATGTCCTCCTTGAGCCAGTAAACACCCATGTACACGACGTGCTAAATTGTCTCTTACGTGTTGGAAAATTTCGGGACTGGCGCGAATCGTATTTAAACCATCAATAATACGCAGTCGAAGGTCTTCTTCAGTTTCAATAGGAGTAGTATAAACGAGTTGTTTAAGGTGACCCCAGAAATAAAAATCCAATGGATTCAGATCCGGCGAACGGGGTGGCCATGGGTGAGGTCCTCCTCTACCTATCCAACGGGCAGGATATTGTTGATCTAAATAGTTTTTTACTACGTACTGCAAAGTGAGGGGGAGCGGGGTCATGCATAAACCACATTAAAGTTCTCATTCTTAATGGCACTGCTTCCATCAATTCTGGCAATACATCTCTAAGGAAGTTGTAATAGACATCACCAGTAAGTCGATTTGGAAAAAAGTACGGTCCAACTAAGCTATCTCCAATAATCCCTGTCCAAATATTAAAATAAAATGTATACTGGTGATGTCATTTGATGATAGCATGAGGATTATCTTCCGCCCAAATATGGTTGTTGTGAAAATTTATCATGCCTGGTCTGGAAAAATTCGCTTCATCTGTAAATAGTATTTTTGCCGAAAAATGTGGGACCCTTAAAGAATTTTCTTGGAACCAGTTACAAAAATTAATTCGAGCTGGAAAATCTCTAGGCAACAAAGCTTGCACTCTTTGTACGTAATAAGGATAAAGCAAATAGTCCTTTAATATACTCCATACTGTTTTGTAACTCACATTCAACTCGTTCCCGATTTTCCTCGTACTAGTGCCTGGAGATTCTTCCACCATGTTTAAGACCTCTTCCTCAAGTTGTATGGTTCTAACTGTAAGTGGTCGGCCGCCTATTTTGCTTTTTGCAAAGCTACCTGTTTCCTCTGACTTAAGGTGCAATCTTGTAAATGTTTCCGAACACGGTACTCGTCTATTAGGAAAACGTTCTGCATATAAGCGTCTCGCCTCTAGCGCATTTCCATTTGCCAAACCGTACATAAAATGAATTTGAGCGATTTCTTGATTGGTAAATTCAGCCATTATGAAAGTATGTAATGTAGAGAAATAAATTCAAAAACAATTCAAAAGGACATTATTTGAAAGATGTTAAACAGAAGACAAATGTTACGGAGAAAACAAATGTGTTTGCCATGGAACGAAGCAAAGCCTACTCGTATCATTTGACGCAACGTAATGATAAAAATACGAAAAATAGCTAAAAAATTAAGGTGCTCTTTTACCGAGATCGAGCTGGCCAATCAGAGTGCCATATTTTCATGAGATTCGTACTACACTTGTTCGCGGAGGGTGGATGTATTCTTGAACCGAGATTACTATAATATGATGGTTTACCGTATGAAACAAGTTTATCCGGGAATAATTTTGTCAATTTAAAAATGCCCCCCAATGTTTTTACTATTGGATGAATGCGAATTGAAGTGCAAAATGCAATAATAGTAATATTCAATTTAGCTTGTTAAAAAATTATAAATGAACATTATAATAAAATATAAAGATTTTTCGCGTATGTCTCTTGACGAGCAACAAGAGGAACTATGTTGTCTGGTACCTTACTAACAGTTTTTTGGATGTCACAATAATAAATAGGTATTGTATTACTAGTATTATATAAAAACACTACAGACTACTGTTGAAGTATCTTTTTACAATGGGACTCCCACAGAATGTTAATAAGTAAATTTACACAAATCGATAGCAAATACCCTCTTTTGTCTCGTAGTAGTAAATCTTACGTTAAGCGGATCAACTGAATCAGGTTACATAAACCGAAAACGTTCATCTTCGGGTATGTGGTGTAAAAGCCATTTGCGCGTTTATGAAAGCCTGCATATGATGTTACAGCAAAGAATATATAAAAAGGGTCTGCCTGAGAAAAGGGCTTATCGGCTTTAATATATTTCCAGCAATACTGTTTGAAGATAATATATAGACCCCGTTTTATTGTCATGACTTAAGTGATCCCTTTTCTTATTACGTTTATATGATAATAAAATACATAAAAATTTTAATGTAATTTCCTCTTGAGAGAATGTCTGTTTCATATTTGGTCTCATTAGGTATAGCAATTATACTTGTGTTGTTTTGTGTTTGCTTGAATATTTATGAATATCTCTAACAATACCGGGAACCATTTTGCTAGGTTAATACACCATAGGTAAAGACGATGTCCTAATATTGGTAGACTAACACAGTAGGATATTATAAATAGACTGTATGCAAGTAAAACTTACAGAAGACTTACTAACTTGGGCATAGCCCGCGGGGGAAGGGTTCGGAGGTTGAGTTCCCCCCGAAATTTAGAAAATAAACAATGCTATTTTATGAAATATAATTAATATAGACCCCCTCAACCCTGTGCCCCCTGAGAATGTTTCCGGGCAACGCCCTTCTTATTAGTCGACCTTATTTCCATGCATGTGTGACGAAAATTTGTGTAGGTTAGTTTAGTAGGTGTGTTTTAAAAATTGTTTGTATCATTTGTATACTAGTGATAGTGACACGAAAAATTATCGAGTTGCAAAGAAGGATTCCGTCAATTTTTTTCAGCAGTGTAAATAAATAAAATATTTTCCCCGGTGATTCAAATGTGTTTTTTGTTTGCTAATTATTTTTCGGAGACTTTTCCGCATGTGTGTTAAATTGCGGGAAATCAGCAATTTATTCAAAACACAAACGTCAGGCCGATACACCGAATTCACGGCGGGTGAATAAATTTTGAACGCCATGCCATTAAACACTTTCTAATGTAACATGCATGTATCATAAATCACGCAAATTAATTCAGAAAATTTTTAATATTTATTTTTAGCGAGACAAATCGTTTAGGTTTATTAGTAGGTGATGCATTTATTAAAACAATTAATTATAGTCACAAAAGCGACCTGCATTTCGGAACAATTTATTAAAATAATCTATAACGTCATGTTTATTTACAAGGATCTATCGAATGAGGCATCAATCGACCTCATTTCCCACATTAAAAATGACTTTCGGAAAATCTACTGTAAGAAAAAAACATAAAATTACCGCAAAAGTTTAGTATCTATCTCCGAGGTTAAAAATTATCATGATTTTTTTTGAAAAACATCAAAAATCGCGATTTTTTTTTTAAAACAATCAAGATTTTTTTTTATTTTTATTTTTATCTATTTCTTCCTATTCACAAGTTGCTATTTTCAACACGTTTTTGATTTTATTTCCACCGTTCTCCAAATTTTAATGAAGATAGTTCCTGTCCTGCAAATTCCTGTCAGAACAAGAAAACCCCCCACTGTTTATATAGAGAGATGCGTCCACCCTAACTCGCAGTGTTTCATTATTAGCCAGTGTATAACCTCATATCATTTGTTGGCATTTCTTGACTCAACAAAAACTCAGCAAACACTAACAGAAAGTGAAAAAAATATTGCTTTAAAAGCTGTTAAAGAATTAGATTCAAATAGTGGTTTACTACCACTCATAGTCAAGTTTCTTGCCAGATCAGAACCTTTCACTGATAGTATGTTTCATGATGATATTCTTCAGAATGTAAAACGCATAGGTTGGTGGAAGTCACAACAAAATATACCCATTATTCAAAAAGACTTCTTCATAATTAGACAATTACTTTGTACTGCTGCTTCTTCCGCATCAATCAAGAGAATTTTCTCAACATTTGGTTCAGTCCATGCCAAACTCAGAAATTTTTGTACAAGCACTACAATTAACTAAAATAAACATTATTTAGGTACCTACCGTGGTTTTATTTTTTTGATATAATAAACAATAATTAAAACTGAACGTTTTTATTTTCTCTTAATTATAACTTATCAGAAATTTAAATTAAGATAAATCAAGTAATTTAAATCCTTTCAACCCTGCTATTATCCAACTAAAAATAATGGTATAATAAACAAGGTTTGAAAATGACTTTTGCACATGAACCAGGCAGATTAGTTTGGTAGACCTCGCCTTCGGCCAATAACACTGAAAATACAAAGACTCGGTGCTCTGACGTCAGAGATGCATGACGGAGACGGTGCGAGGTATACGTGTCGCCTAATCGCCTCAGTCACCCGCCATGATTTTCTAGTGCGCGAGAGTGAATGAAGCAGTTAACTTCTTCCCTTTTTCTCGAGTTTAAATTAAAAAGTAATAAATTGTGTGATATTTTTGTATTGTGGTGTGTTTTATCAGTGGTATCGGTATACTTAAAATGCCATGTTCCTGTTATGTGCCGGGATGTCGGGAAAATTATAGTAATAGAGCAATACACGCAATTCGTTTTTCAACGGATGCTACCATGTCTGATAAATGGGTAAGGGTTATTCGCAGGGAAAATTTTACTCAATGAGTCTATGAGTTACATTTTGCTAAAGACAACATATTAAATTGTTTCACAGGAACGGATTCAAAAACCGGCGGAACTACTTATAACTGTAACTTTAAAAAATCCTAGACAGAAACGCGATGCATGCAGGACCTACTCAATTCCCCAATTGTTCCTCTTATCTATCTAAAACTGTAAGATTGCTCCAAGTCGTGAAGATAAACTTCAGGAACTGGAGAATTAAAATTTTGCAAAAGCGATTAAAAATAGTAAAACTGAGTTTGAAACTAATCAAAAAGTATTGTCGTATACCAATTTTAACGAATTCCTTGTTTTTTTATTTCGTTTTAGCTACTCAAATGCTGGTTTAAAATTACCGATCTGCAAAAAGTTGCATAATTTAAATTAAAATATTCTCCTGAACCTGTAATAATAAATTCTGATTAAAAGGTAGACATATTTTTGTATGGCTGCAAAATTGAAATACGCCAAAATGACACTAAACCTGATTTAAAGATACCGTTAATCTGTAATAATATATGAACTCAGTCAGTGCAGTGAAAGATTTGCTATTCAATATAGGCAGAAATAAACCTGAAAAACGCAATGAGAGGGAAAAGAGTTGTCAAAATAATTTTGCTTTAGCTTTTAAATCTTAACAACTAAAATTACATACATCAAGCAAGGCTCTTAAGATATCGTTATACAGATAATAGATAATAATGTCCATCAAACAATAAGTCCGCATGCTTATACCTGAGACAGTTTGGTGTGCTAATATTACCTCTTCCAGATACAGTACAATGTATTTGCCGTCCTTTGTGGACCCTACACTGAAAGAAAAGAATACAGCGTGTAACAGAAGTATGGAACGCTGTAAATATCTTTAATACCGTTTGTCCCATTTAGCTAAAATTCGGTATCCGTATGTAAGAGGTTATCGCGGAGCTGCTAGTGACATTTTCAATGTTGCCAAATTTACAGTTTTTTAGCAATTTAAAACAATTTTTTTTTTAAATGGAACACCCTATATATTAAAATATTTTTGGATTCTACATAAAATCACAATTATTTATTAGTAACTGCATTATAAGTCTTAACTTAATAGTTCCTGAAATATCGAGTATTGAAAAATGGCATTTTTAAACTTTGACAGCTTCTAGCTTACTAACGGTACGTCTTAGAGCAAAACGGCTTGCATGTCCCTATCATACTTTTCTATTATCTTTCTAAAAGTGTCAACTTCTAGTTAAACCAGATGTAGCTTAAAAGCCGGAAATATAGTAATTCCGGTTTAACCGGAAGTTGGCATTTTTGAAACGATAATAAAAAAAGTAAGATAGGGACATGTAAGCCGTTTTGCTACATGGCGTATCGTTAGAAAGCTAGACGCTGTGAAAGTTCAAAAATATCATTTCTCAAAACTCGATATCTCAAAAACTATTAAGTTTAGACTTATAATGCACTTATTAAAAAATAATTGTAATATATAGGGTCTTCCATTTAAAAAAAGAAATATTTTAAATTGCTAAAAAACTGTAAATTTGGCAACATTGCAAATCCCACTAGCAGCTCCGCGATAACCTCTTATATACGGATACCGAATTTTAGCTAAATCGGACTAATGGTATTAAAGATATTTAAAGCGTTCCATACTTCTGTTACACGCTGTATATAATAATAAAGGTCCTTATTAACACATCTTGTTTTAAATACAATGGTAATATATTTATATACGGGCGAGGTTCAGTGCGGTCGATATAGACTACACGAAAAACCTTCATAAGTTATTGCTGGACAATGAAGAATATTATGTATCTAATATTATTAATGGACGAAATCCACAATAAACCGTTTCTTGATTATAAAGCAGGAAATATTAATGGTACTGTTGTTTGAAAAGTTCTGCTTTTGTTTTTATGATATCTAGCGTTATATCAAGCGTAAAAAAAATTGTGCATATTACTCCAACCTCCAAAATTAACCACCTTCTAGTTTTATAATAAATAAAGACACACTAAGTCTCGGTCTCAGTAAAATTATAATTTTAATTAGGTGGTGGTGGTTACATGTTTCGCCCAAACAATGGGCATCATCAGACCTAAAACCAGAGTCGTACGAAAATATCTGATTTACACTTATAAAGTTATAAAAACCAATGAAAACACAATCACAAATGACACATAATAGATTAAAATTTTTTAAAAAACGTTACTGGACCATTATAAAATGTGAAACGATACGAAAAAATAATCTAATAAAATACTCGACAACTATGGCGGGTTCGGGAACAAACCAGACGCTTGCGGAGTAATAATAATTTACCTCTCAGGCACGGAACCCTAAATATATGAGTGGCAGGCAGAGTGGGGTATCTACCTACCTTTTTGTTTTCTACATGTAGAAAACGTTTTTCTACGTTTCGACGGTAGAAAATATAGAAAAGGTAGAATACTATAACTGTCAAAAAATGTGAGGTTATGTGTGGTCGTTGTTAACAGTTTTGACGTTGTTGTTATGTCATTTTGTTTTTTCAAGCGTTCTCTAATCTAAGTTTCAAAGAGGTTCACACGTAACTTACCTAGGTAGAATACCTTATGTTTTCTACTGTATTCTAACAAGGTAAACTACCTAAAGTTTTCTACTGACCCAACCCTGGTGGCAGGTAGCGCAACACGCTACTGTGCTCTATTACCTTAAAGTGAAGTAAGAAGAAGACACTCACCTGAACGTTACTTACTTTATGATTGATAATAATTAATAATGTCAATATCCACACCAAAATAGTGGGAAAACAGAAAAAGGTTATAGAGACCTGAGTTAATTATTCAAGTTATTAAAGATGAAATGTGTGTTATGTGTCATTTGTGATTGTGTTTTCATTGGTTTTTAAGTTATTATTCCCAAGGTAGGTTAGGCTTTTAAACTTTATAAGTGTAAATCAGATGTTTTCGTACGACTCTGGTTTTAGGTCTTATGATGCCGAACTTGGGCGAAACATGTAACCACCAGCACCTACTTATTTAAAATTATAATTTGACTGAGACCGAGACTTAGTCTGTCTTTATTTATTATATTTATATCAGGTCTCTTTGAAAATGGCGGACTATTTCTTTGACCTTCTAGTTTTATTATTGATTAATGGTTTTGGCTTCGGAACTTCGTTTTTCCATAATAAAATGGAGAATGGCTCAGTTGACGACTGGTACCCTCTTTCAAGCAAAAGTCCTTTAGAGGTTTCAAAAATACCCATTTTTTATTGCCTAACAAACGAAAAGTTCATAATAAAGTATACGGTCAGCATGAGCTGCCGACTAAACGCGCCACGCGAAAGCATCGAGTCCTTGCATTGTCGTTGTTGTTGCTTCGGCCTAATCCCCCAAACTGTCTCGCTCGTGTTATTCACTAAACCTGAACTGCATAAGAAAATAATTTTTTGGCACATAGTTTTCCGCATTTTGCTTTAGAAATGCATAGAGTTTCCTAAAACTTGCAGGACCAACATTTTCTTTCACATTACGTGTAGACTTAAAAACGTTGACCACAACGTTGAAGCTTAATATATCTGTGATAACTCTTCTAAATAAGTTAATACCACATTTTCACAAATGTTTTGAATGAGTTTTGCTCTTCTCATTATATAAAATTCTCAATCGGCGCTTCAGATCTTTCTTTATGTAGGCAAAAGTTGTAACGTTATCCACTAATCAATTTTCCCAAAATTTCTTTAAAATCAGCCTCCAGTAACTTAACTCTAATGCTACAGTTTGTGTAATAACCATGCACTGTCTACCGGACCCCGAGGTTGGCCATTATTTTTGGACTCCTCGTATGCTGTTAATACAAAATAAGATGTTTATATTAATACTTTTCGTTTGATTTTATTTCAAATTAGGAAGAAAGTAAGTTAATGTCAGACTAAGGTTGCATAAAGCAGCACAAAAGGAATCCAGATTATTCTGAACATCATATTTAAAAAAAAAAAGAAATGAAATGTATCCTGTTGAGTTTCTTAAACAAGAAATTAGCAGGGTTTTAAGATTATCCAACACCAATTTCCTTAATATTTAGGTTCATTTTTTTTTGCTGCTGATGACTTTGTAATTTAGGAAAAGTCTTCAAAAGACGTTTAATTAAAAAGCCCAAATTTCAATCTTTTTTCCTGGTGTTCGGTAAAGGTATTTATAATTTGGCGTTTATTTAATTATTTTTATATTTAGGAGCACGTTTTACGGAATAGTAATTAAAATAAAAATACAGGTTTAATTAAATATCAATGATGGGTAAATTAAAGTTAATGCCCCTCTAGAAAAATATCATTTTGAAGGTCCATTATGTAAATCAAGTATTTAAATTCACATTACTCATACTATTTTCATTTAAACACCACAGAAAGGCTTGCAAAAAAAAAGCGTCACAAAATTTTAAAAAGTCGCGCATAATGCCTGTACTTTTGAATTACCTCGTATACGAAAAAGTGACATTTACGAAAGTTGTTCAATAAATTATTCCCAACATTTCTACCTGCACGAATTTTTTCTGTCATTTCTAGTTTGGTTGCCATAGCAACTAACTTACTTTTTTCAAATGGAACGTATTTGGATTCTACTGGGAAAACTCTGAATTTTTTGTATATCAGATTTTCGCGTATCTGCAAGCGTTTCCGAGATAATGACAGCTCAGAAATGAAAAACTTCCTAATTATAATTATTCCTACCTAATACCCACCAGTTGAGCCAAGGTGTTTTCATGACAGCGACCTATTTCAAATTTTTATTTACTTAAAATTATAACAAACTTTATAATAACAAAATAAATAGCCTAGAAAATTGAACAACTTAACAGTAGCTAGAAACGGAGAGAGCTGGGCCAGGTGGTGCTGGTGGTGCTGGTGGTGCAACTAACCCAGGTGGTTCGGTGGTGCGTTTTACGATCTAACCCAAGTGGTGCGGTGGTGCGTTTTATGATCTAACCCGGGTGGTGCGGTGGTGCGTTTTATGATCTAACCCGGGTGGTTCGGTGGTGCGTTTTATGATCTAACCCGGGTGGTTCGGTGGTGCGTTTTATGACCTAACCCGGGTGGTTCGGTGGTGCTGTTTTACGAGACCAGTGATGCTGGTGGTGCTGTTTTACGAGACCAGTGGTGCTGGTGGTGCTGTTTTATGATCTAACCCGGGCGGTTCGGTGGTGCGTTTTATGACCTAACCCGGGTGGTTCGGTGGTGCTGTTTTACGAGACCAGTGGTGCTGGTGGTGCTGTTTTACGAGACCAGTGGTGCTGGTGGTGCTGTTTTACGAGACCAGTGGTGCTGGTGGTGCGTTTTATGATCTAACCCAAGTGGTTCGGTGGTGCGTTTTATGATCTAACCCGGGTGGTTCGGTGGTGCTGTTTATGAGCTAACCCGGGTGCTTTCGTGAGGCGGCTCTGTCAATATCTCTCTACTGTGTTAATTTATGCGGGTAATAAAACCGACAAGGGTCGGATCGGCCTGCATGCTTATAGAGGTAAAAAACCGCTTTAGAATGTTTTTGGTATATCTTTTTTAGATAATTTTGGGGGAAATAATTTGCCTGAGATGCCAATTAAAAAAAGCCTACATTTAATTGTATTTTAGATTCTTGAATTTTGTACATGGATTAAAAATCTACTATTTCTTGAAATTGTATACATTATGTTAGATAATTAAGGAATAAAAAAGATGAAAATAGCAATTATAATTAGAAAAAAAATATTTTAATGTTATTAAGACTTTGTAAATATCTGTAAAAACTGTTCTAAATCCTGTCATTTCTGAAACTTGTATACTGAGTGTTTAGAATTTAGTAAAAAATTAAAAAAATGTTTTAACGTTATTAAGCCCTGTGAAACTTTGTAAAAATGACTAAAACTGTACAGAATTGTATTATTTTCTGAAAATGATATACTGAGTGTTTAGAATTTAGTAAAAATTAAAAAAAATGTTTTAAATTTGTTAAATCATGTGAAATCTTGTATAAAATGACTAGAACCGTTCTTAATCATGTCATTTCTGAAAATTGTATACTGAGTGTTTAGAATTTAGTAAAAAATTAAAAAAAATGTTTTAACGTTATTAAGCCCTGTGAAACTTTGTAAAAAATGACTAAAACAGTCGCAAATCGTCCTATTTTCTTAAAAGTGTATACTGAGTGTTTAGAATTTAGTAAAAATTAAAAAAAATGTTTTAAATTTGTTAAATCATGTGAAATCTTGTATAAAATGACTAGAACCGTTCTTAATCATGGCATTTCTGAAAATTGTATACTGAGTGTTTAGAATTTAGTAAAAAATTAAAAAAAAAATGTTTTAACGTTATTAAGCCCTGTAAAACTTTGTAAAAAATGACTAAAACAGTCGCAAATCCTCCTATTTTCTTAAAAGTGTATACTGAGTGTTTAGAATTTAGTAAAAATTAAAAAAAAATGTTTTAAATTTGTTAAATCATGTGAAATCTTGTATAAAATGACTAGAACCGTTCTTAATCATGGCATTTCTAAAAATTGTATACTGAGTGTTTAGAATTTAGTAAAAAATTAAAAAAAATGTTTTAACGTTATTAAGCCCTGTGAAACTTTGTAAAAAATGACTAAAACAGTCGCAAATCGTCCTATTTTCTTAAAAGTGTATACTGAGTGTTTAGAATTTAGTAAAAATTAAAAAAAATGTTTTAAATTTGTTAAATCATGTGAAATCTTGCATAAAATGACTAGAACCGTTCTTAATCATGGCATTTCTGAAAATTGTATACTGAGTGTTTAGAATTTAGTAAAAAATTTAAAAAAAATGTTTTAACGTTATTAAGCCCTGTGAAACTTTGTAAAAAATGACTAAAACAGTCGCAAATCGTCCTATTTTCTTAAAAGTGTATACTGAGTGTTTAGAATTTAGTAAAAATTAAAAAAAATGTTTTAAATTTGTTAAATCATGTGAAATCTTGTATAAAATGACCAGAACCGTTCTTAATCATGGCATTTCTGAAAATTGTATACTGAGTGTTTAGAATTTAGTAAAAAATTAAAAAAAAAATGTTTTAACGTTATTAAGCCCTGTGAAACTTTGTAAAAAAATGACTAAAACAGTCGCAAATCGTCCTATTTTCTTAAAAGTGTATACTGAGTGTTTAGAATTTAGTAAAAATTAAAAAAAATGTTTTAAATTTGTTAAATCATGTGAAATCTTGTATAAAATGACTAGAACCGTTCTTAATCATGACATTTCTGAAAATTGTATACTGAGTGTTAAGTATTTAGTGAAATGGTGGCTATTTAGTTAATTCGTGACTTGTTTTGTACAGATTCTTTAGCATTTCTTAAGAACCGAAAAAGAAAACAGAAAAGAAAAAATAAAAGAAAAAAACAACTCCAAGTGTCTTTGCGAACAATCGGCAATAAAATAGAGTATTTCAGTTTTTAATTTTTCGTAAATAAAAGTTGGTTAGATTAATAGTCTCTGTGAATATAATAACATAAACAAAGTGATATGCCGTAAATTTAGGAGTACAGTATAAATTATGCCTCTATTAAAATATACCGCAATAACTAACTACCAAAGGATTTTTGATATTTTGAATATATTTGATGCTCATAGCATTATCACATTTCCAAAGGCTCTAAATTTTAGAAAAATGTTCTAATAGAATATGTCTATCAATATAAAGTAAAGGTATTGTTAGGTTTTTTTAAAAAATACGACCTACAACAGTCTCTGCTACAGCATGGCTGACTCTGTAGAAACTTCTGTGAAACCATAATAATTATATCAATAATCGAGTTGTCGTTATGATAATATTTTCTTCCAATATCCGACTCCACTATCCATAAAAGTTATGTTAGAAAATTCATAATTGAGCGCATTGTAATTTTTTAAAAAGAAATTCACTTCACACACAAAGATGTAGCCATTCAATCCATGAAAATAATGCAAGTCAGTATGCGTATGTTATGGCTAACTGTTTAAATGTCTATTCCTTCCACGTTTATCGGAAGAAATACTTTTTTTATACTAGTATTTTAGTTGAAAATAAGATCATAAATCATCTATACAAAACAAGCGTCCCTTATGGATTTGAACGAAAATCATAGATTCGACTATTTTCATGAAAAATAAATCTAAGTACGGAATAATGCAGGAAGATTATCTATTTTCTTGGTTTAGAAAGTGATGTAGTTAAGATTTATAACTTAGGAATAAATAAATTATTATTAATCTTTTCGACCTATTTCTCTTGCATATTTAATTTCTTTGATAGTAAGAACTAATCTTTTTATTTTACAAAGTAAAAAAAAGCTAAAGATCGGAGTTGTCAGTCAGGTATAAGAACTGATTTAACACGATGGTTTTTGTACAAACGTTCACATACAATTGTATGCTTTTTAACCGATTGTGTTGGAAAAAATGACGATTTATAGATTAGATATTTAGACGAAGAGCTAACCTTCTCAATAAACTATTGATTATTGCCCTGCTAGCTAGACAACACTTTTTATGTTAGTCAAAAAAAAAATTTTTTTTTTTTTCGGACGCTATTACAGATTTCATCGTTAACTAACAAACATTAAGACCAAAAAAATTAGCGTGCAAGATGAAATGTATAGGTTCACTTCATTTCTACATTATTTTACAACTCTCAATCGCATTAAAAACAAGATCGAATAAAAAATAACTTATGACATATGGACGAAAAATGTTTTTCGGGCTATTTAGGTTAGCAACCGCATTACGTCTGAAATACTACATTTTTCGAGCTTATAACATAATTTACTATTTTAACGTTAAAATAGGGGAAATGATGTATCAAAATGGATACTTTTTTTTTTATCGGTCACGAGATTATAGTTTCTTTTAAAATGAACTCTAATATTTACAACACAAATTATCCTTTAAGCCACATTAGTTTAAAACTCGTCTGTCGCTTTCCCTCTATTGTGAGTTTGATTAAAGTATAGCGTAGTATATATTTAGATGAATTTCGCAAATGTTGAATACTTTCAAAACTGAAAAAGCCGCCCTTTGCAATAAATATCTCCGTAGAGTTAGGTACCCTGCAGATTAAGGGTATTTCAGCGGATAATCATATACAAATTCAAAGATTTTGTCTATTTTAATGGATTAACAAACAATATCTATAGGATGACTTTACTGATAAAAAAAAAATAACAAAAATCCATAAAGTCTAGGCTCACATGAAATTCCATAAAGAGCAGCTGCATAGCCTTATCACATCAAACTATATTTTTATTTCGTTCTATTGTCAAAAGTCTGTGTTTAGGAGATTATCGTTCATTTTAAAATGAACTCTAATATGTACATCACCATAAACTACCTCTTAAGCCGTCGTAAAAATACACTTTTCGATTTACCTATATATTGATTTTCTAATATTAAATATCTACAATAGTCGAAATTCGCTCGCTAATACCTATGTATGCAAGGTTTCTTCAAAAAATGACAATTTTGTTGTTTAATGGCTTGAAAAAATGGAAAAAGGAGGTTTTTGCATCCATTTATTTCCAGATGAGTGTTAAAAATACTTATAAAACTCGGTATACCGAAGATCAAGCATTAATGAGAGGGTTGAGTCCTGTTTGCCAAATCCTGATTTATAATTTGACGTTGGCAACGGTACAATTTTTTAACATTTATCATAAGAGGCGTATATTTTTGGAGCTTAGATCTACCAGTTTATCCACGTCCCATTTATTGTTAGTGCTTTAGTAATTTTACTTTCCAATTATTTTTTACCAAAACGCGTAGTTGAAACAGTGTCTATATCAGACGATATAATAAATTTTAAGGATTAATTTGCTTACAAATGCACTTTAATTTATTTAGGCTAAAGCAGCCAGACATATACTGGAACTACGAAAACCCTATTACAATTTGGTTGCCTAGAGAAAATTTTGTAAAAAACATAGCTTTCTACACAAATGCTTGCACATTATGTACCTATCATTTTAAGATACCTGGCGACATCAATGTAAGCATTGACATAATGACGCAAGATATAGATAGGTACTAGAATATTCAAGATTTCTATTAACGATACACTTCAGCATACATGCGAGATGTCATTAATGTCTACGGAAGGCAACAGACATACCAGCTATTTTTACATGGGATTCCATAGACTTGGACGCTTCTTGTTTAGAAATATTTGATGTCATCTTGAGGAGTTCCGTATTGAAGCATCAAACCTACCTGCCAAATAATTGACGAAATATGGGATATCATAAAATATGCCCCCCATCGAACTAAATGATCCTATAAACCAGCTTCACAGACCGTAATTTGTGATGCTAACACGATTAATACGCAATAGAACAAGATTAAGAAACAAAATTTAAAGTAGCTCTTTATCACACGAAAATAATTAAATAATTTACGGTTACAGAACAATAATTATTTTAAAAAGCTGTATAACTAAATATATTATGTTATTAGGAATATTCTGTCTAAAGTAACAGCTAATCTTAGTCGAAAATGAGATCGTATTATTGATTGTTGAATTCGTTAGGTATGAAATAAAATTAGAGATTTCGTCTATTTTTTCACGATTAAAAAAGAATACCTATATTTAGCTAAAAATGAAACGATTACAGTGGTAGATTAATTCACTTTACCAAGCATGTAAACTACTAATTTTGCAATAAATATCTTCTATATTTCTAGGTAGGTTTACTCGAAAATGTTGGGCTATTTTCATCAAAAATCCCGATACGAAATTGAAAAATTTGCCTATTTTTGTCGGTTTACAAAGTGATAGTGGAATATTGATTTGATCAAAGAACAATAATTATTTTAAAAATGTTGTATAATTAACTAAATGTCGGTGTTATCAGGCAGGCAAGAAGTTATTTATCTGAATCTTATTTGTACCATTAGCGTTTATATACAAATGTTAGTGGTTTTCAAAAATTGATATCTCGGAAATTATTAGGTTTAGACTTATAATACGCTTATTAAAAAATAATGACTACTTTATGCAAAATTCAAAAATATTATAAGATGTAGGATAACCCAGTAACTTAACCAAAGATTTTCGGTCTTCGTAAAGCTTTATACGTTTCTTCAGCGTACCAAACATTCACTTTTTTTAAATATTGACAACGGGTTAGGATTCTGAACATAGGATTAACATCACTCCAATAGTGAACATGTTGCGTTGTCACAGTTCCATTCGTCGAAAAGTAAACAAAACCGTTTGAGCTACGTGGGGAATAAATAAAGTTGGCTTGTTGAAAAATTTTAATATTTATTAAGGTAAAAGACTATAAATATATCGATACAACACTTTGGCATTTCTAATACTACAAACATGAATATCTAAAATGTGATATTTAAAACCATCAACTCTCTCTCCCTTCTCTAATTTTGGTACACCAATGCTGTCTTCTAAGTTTATAATATATGGCGTCCTGCAGTTTAATTCCAAAAATGTTTTAACTAAAAATTCCTCTTTAACACGTCCTTTAACGTAAATAATGTATGCGTCTATCAGATTGTTGGATATGATATTATGTAGTTCCTTGTAATCGGTATCACCATAATTATAAAGGATACCATGATGATTTCCAAATAGATATTTGACTTATTTCTTGCAAGCCTTACTTAAGGTGTCGAATGGTTTAACTGGTTTAAAAAAGTAACTTTTCATACTATTTCCATCATAAATAGCCAATTCTTTCGCGTAAAATTCAGGTATGTTAAATCCTTGAATATCGACTACAACGAACTTCATTGTCTGAAGACTCAAATCAAGCAAGTATATTTTCATATTTTTATCGCTCTTAAGTTCGATTTCAAAAGCACACCCCCACTTTTCGATAATTTCACAGTCTTAGCACATAGATCTTATATTTTTATTTACGACCAATTCATCTTTATTCGCCAATCGGCTCAAACGAGTCTGCTTTTGAAAGTAATATAGCCTTAGTATTCAGAAAATATTAATAATATCGGAGCTTAAAACATCCTTGACACTAAAAAATCATTGTGTTTCCTAACAAAACCCATCATCTTGTCTATTTAGCTTGCTTTCCTATTGTTTAGCAGGTTAAATAAAATTATTATTTCGCTCTTTTTGTCGGTACTGAATCGTTAGGGGAATACGTTTCTAGTTCTATAAGAGAGACAGTTAAAATTTATGTAAGCAATCAAAAATCCTACACTATGAGCTACTTAGTTAAAATTTCATATTTCCTTCCTGGATCAGGCAAAATTTGTGATGTGTCGGACAAAATTTATAAAAATACGAAAAAAAAAATGCTGGATGCATTTTTAGCGTGACTTTCTATTTAATACCATCTTATTTCAAGCTATAATTCGGTTGTCAAAATGAGAATAAAATAATTTTCCCATGGTTTATGTCATCTTAAAAAAGTCAAAAGGTTATATTCTGTAGAGGGTCAGATACATTCAAATTTAAATATTTTCTCCAAGAAGAATTTTAAGATAGTATTATAGTAAATAAAAATTCTATACCTCCAATATTTCTTGGAAACATATCGTGTTCTAGCGACATAACCCAAAAGTACCTCTATTCAGAAACGCATCGTACTTTTCTTGTCAATAATTGTCTCATTGTCCCATCCATTACATTATTATAATCTTAAAGCACCTGTTACCAGCATTATCTGTTTTTTATGCTTTTCATAAAACATAGCGATTACCGATGAAAATTAAACGAAAACTTAATAAATAACTTTTTTTTCAACTGAAATAGACTGATTTTCGATGGAAAAATGTTACTTATAACTAAAAATGAATATAAGACATATACGCAATGATATTTAGAATAAATCAATGTTTTCTAAAATTACTATGAAATATTCACAAAATCGTTTCGTTATAACCAAAGCAGCAAGGCTTGCAGATTTCGTATAGAGTTCAAACGCGATACTGAGATGATCTTTTTTTTTTTTTTATATTTTTGTAGAATAATGCACCACTACGTTGTAAGTACTTGAGAGAGGACTTTCTTGAAAAATCCTCAAATTTCTCTGCAATTTTGTTCCTTCTAGAGTTAAATTCACACAGAAAACCCCGTATTCTTATCTTTCAGGTTGGTATATTAAAAAGGGCTTATTAGTATGGTTTAGAAAACAAGCAATATTAATTAACGGATGTTTTTTCGTCGTATGAAGAGTTGAAAAATTTTTTTTCCACTCCAATGGTTGCGATGCAGAGAGTCGGGTTTCATCATAATCTTTCAGGGTAGCTCAGGTTTGATTGCATGTAGAGAGTCGGGTTTCATCATAATCTTTCAGGGTAGCTCAGGTTTGATTACATGTACTAAGGTTAGTGCTCCTTGCAATCGGTTTCAGGTTTGACGCGCCCCCCTCAGGTTTGTTCAGGTTTCTCAAACGTTTGAGAAACCTGAACAAACCTGAGGGGGGCGCGTCAAACCTGAAACCGATTGCAAGGAGCACTAACCTTAGTACATGTAATCAAACCTGAGCTACCCTGAAAGATTATGATGAAACCCGACTCTCTACATGCAATCAAACCTGAGCTACCCTGAAAGATTATGATGAAACCCGACTCTCTGCATCGCAACCATTGGAGTGGAAAAAAAATTTTTCAACTCTTCATACGACGAAAAAACATCCGTTAATTAATATTGCTTGTTTTCTAAACCATACTAATAAGCCCTTTTTAATATACCAACCTGAAAGATAAGAATACGGGGTTTTCTGTGTGAATTTAACTCTAGAAGGAACAAAATTGCAGAGAAATTTGAGGATTTTTCAAGAAAGTCCTCTCTCAAGTACTTACAACGTAGTGGTGCATTATTCTACAAAAATATAAAAAAAAAAAAAGATCATCTCAGTATCGCGTTTGAACTCTATACGAAATCTGCAAGCCTTGCTGCTTTGGTTATAACGAAACGATTTTGTAAATATTTCATAGTAATTTTAGAAAACATTGATTTATTCTAAATATCATTGCGTATATGTCTTATATTCATTTTTAGTTATAAGTAACATTTTTCCATCGAAAATCAGTCTATTTCAGTTGAAAAAAAAGTTATTTATTAAGTTTTCGTTTAATTTTCATCGGTAATCGCTATGTTTTATGAAAACCATAAAAAACAGATAATGCTGGTAACAGGTGCTTTAAGATTATAATAATGTAATGGATGGGACAATGAGACAATTATTGACAAGAAAAGTACGATGCGTTTCTGAATAGAGGTACTTTTGGGTTATGTCGCTAGAACACGATATGTTTCCAAGAAATATTGGAGGTATAGAATTTTTATTTACTATAATACTATCTTAAAATTCTTCTTGGAGAAAATATTTAAATTTGAATGTATCTGACCCTCTACAGAATATAACCTTTTGACTTTTTTAAGATGACATAAACCATGGGAAAATTATTTTATTCTCATTTTGACAACCGAATTATAGCTTGAAATAAGATGGTATTAAATAGAAAGTCACGCTAAAAATGCATCCAGCATTTTTTTTTTCGTATTTTTATAAATTTTGTCCGACACATCACAAATTTTGCCTGATCCAGGAAGGAAATATGAAATTTTAACTAAGTAGCTCATAGTGTAGGATTTTTGATTGCTTACATAAATTTTAACTGTCTCTCTTATAGAACTAGAAACGTATTCCCCTAACGATTCAGTACCGACAAAAAGAGCGAAATAATAATTTTATTTAACCTGCTAAACAATAGGAAAGCAAGCTAAATAGACAAGATGATGGGTTTTGTTAGGAAACACAATGATTTTTTAGTGTCAAGGATGTTTTAAGCTCCGATATTATTAATATTTTCTGAATACTAAGGCTATATTACTTTCAAAAGCAGACTCGTTTGAGCCGATTGGCGAATAAAGATGAATTGGTCGTAAATAAAAATATAAGATCTATGTGCTAAGACTGTGAAATTATCGAAAAGTGGGGGTGTGCTTTTGAAATCGAACTTAAGAGCGATAAAAATATGAAAATATACTTGCTTGATTTGAGTCTTCAGACAATGAATTTCGTTGTAGTCGATATTCAAGGATTTAACATACCTGAATTTTACGCGAAAGAATTGGCTATTTATGATGGAAATAGTATGAAAAGTTACTTTTTTAAACCAGTTAAACCATTCGACACCTTAAGTAAGGCTTGCAAGAAATAAGTCAAATATCTATTTGGAAATCATCATGGTATCCTTTATAATTATGGTGATACCGATTACAAGGAACTACATAATATCATATCCAACAATCTGATAGACGCATACATTATTTACGTTAAAGGACGTGTTAAAGAGGAATTTTTAGTTAAAACATTTTTGGAATTAAACTGCAGGACGCCATATATTATAAACTTAGAAGACAGCATTGGTGTACCAAAATTAGAGAAGGGAGAGAGAGTTGATGGTTTTAAATATCACATTTTAGATATTCATGTTTGTAGTATTAGAAATGCCAAAGTGTTGTATCGATATATTTATAGTCTTTTACCTTAATAAATATTAAAATTTTTCAACAAGCCAACTTTATTTATTCCCCACGTAGCTCAAACGGTTTTGTTTACTTTTCGACGAATGGAACTGTGACAACGCAACATGTTCACTATTGGAGTGATGTTAATCCTATGTTCAGAATCCTAACCCGTTGTCAATATTTAAAAAAAGTGAATGTTTGGTACGCTGAAGAAACGTATAAAGCTTTACGAAGACCGAAAATCTTTGGTTAAGTTACTGGGTTATCCTACATCTTATAATATTTTTGAATTTTGCATAAAGTAGTCATTATTTTTTAATAAGCGTATTATAAGTCTAAACCTAATAATTTCCGAGATATCAATTTTTGAAAACCACTAACATTTGTATATAAACGCTAATGGTACAAATAAGATTCAGATAAATAACTTCTTGCCTGCCTGATAACACCGACATTTAGTTAATTATACAACATTTTTAAAATAATTATTGTTCTTTGATCAAATCAATATTCCACTATCACTTTGTAAACCGACAAAAATAGGCAAATTTTTCAATTTCGTATCGGGATTTTTGATGAAAATAGCCCAACATTTTCGAGTAAACCTACCTAGAAATATAGAAGATATTTATTGCAAAATTAGTAGTTTACATGCTTGGTAAAGTGAATTAATCTACCACTGTAATCGTTTCATTTTTAGCTAAATATAGGTATTCTTTTTTAATCGTGAAAAAATAGACGAAATCTCTAATTTTATTTCATACCTAACGAATTCAACAATCAATAATACGATCTCATTTTCGACTAAGATTAGCTGTTACTTTAGACAGAATATTCCTAATAACATAATATATTTAGTTATACAGCTTTTTAAAATAATTATTGTTCTGTAACCGTAAATTATTTAATTATTTTCGTGTGATAAAGAGCTACTTTAAATTTTGTTTCTTAATCTTGTTCTATTGCGTATTAATCGTGTTAGCATCACAAATTACGGTCTGTGAAGCTGGTTTATAGGATCATTTAGTTCGATGGGGGGCATATTTTATGATATCCCATATTTCGTCAATTATTTGGCAGGTAGGTTTGATGCTTCAATACGGAACTCCTCAAGATGACATCAAATATTTCTAAACAAGAAGCGTCCAAGTCTATGGAATCCCATGTAAAAATAGCTGGTATGTCTGTTGCCTTCCGTAGACATTAATGACATCTCGCATGTATGCTGAAGTGTATCGTTAATAGAAATCTTGAATATTCTAGTACCTATCTATATCTTGCGTCATTATGTCAATGCTTACATTGATGTCGCCAGGTATCTTAAAATGATAGGTACATAATGTGCAAGCATTTGTGTAGAAAGCTATGTTTTTACAAAATTTTCTCTAGGCAACCAAATTGTAATAGGGTTTTCGTAGTTCCAGTATATGTCTGGCTGCTTTAGCCTAAATAAATTAAAGTGCATTTGTAAGCAAATTAATCCTTAAAATTTATTATATCGTCTGATATAGACACTGTTTCAACTACGCGTTTTGGTAAAAAATAATTGGAAAGTAAAATTACTAAAGCACTAACAATAAATGGGACGTGGATAAACTGGTAGATCTAAGCTCCAAAAATATACGCCTCTTATGATAAATGTTAAAAAATTGTACCGTTGCCAACGTCAAATTATAAATCAGGATTTGGCAAACAGGACTCAACCCTCTCATTAATGCTTGATCTTCGGTATACCGAGTTTTATAAGTATTTTTAACACTCATCTGGAAATAAATGGATGCAAAAACCTCCTTTTTCCATTTTTTCAAGCCATTAAACAACAAAATTGTCATTTTTTGAAGAAACCTTGCATACATAGGTATTAGCGAGCGAATTTCGACTATTGTAGATATTTAATATTAGAAAATCAATATATAGGTAAATCGAAAAGTGTATTTTTACGACGGCTTAAGAGGTAGTTTATGGTGATGTACATATTAGAGTTCATTTTAAAATGAACGATAATCTCCTAAACACAGACTTTTGACAATAGAACGAAATAAAAATATAGTTTGATGTGATAAGGCTATGCAGCTGCTCTTTATGGAATTTCATGTGAGCCTAGACTTTATGGATTTTTGTTATTTTTTTTTTATCAGTAAAGTCATCCTATAGATATTGTTTGTTAATCCATTAAAATAGACAAAATCTTTGAATTTGTATATGATTATCCGCTGAAATACCCTTAATCTGCAGGGTACCTAACTCTACGGAGATATTTATTGCAAAGGGCGGCTTTTTCAGTTTTGAAAGTATTCAACATTTGCGAAATTCATCTAAATATATACTACGCTATACTTTAATCAAACTCACAATAGAGGGAAAGCGACAGACGAGTTTTAAACTAATGTGGCTTAAAGGATAATTTGTGTTGTAAATATTAGAGTTCATTTTAAAAGAAACTATAATCTCGTGACCGATAAAAAAAAAAGTATCCATTTTGATACATCATTTCCCCTATTTTAACGTTAAAATAGTAAATTATGTTATAAGCTCGAAAAATGTAGTATTTCAGACGTAATGCGGTTGCTAACCTAAATAGCCCGAAAAACATTTTTCGTCCATATGTCATAAGTTATTTTTTATTCGATCTTGTTTTTAATGCGATTGAGAGTTGTAAAATAATGTAGAAATGAAGTGAACCTATACATTTCATCTTGCACGCTAATTTTTTTGGTCTTAATGTTTGTTAGTTAACGATGAAATCTGTAATAGCGTCCGAAAAAAAAAAAAATTTTTTTTTTGACTAACATAAAAAGTGTTGTCTAGCTAGCAGGGCAATAATCAATAGTTTATTGAGAAGGTTAGCTCTTCGTCTAAATATCTAATCTATAAATCGTCATTTTTTCCAACACAATCGGTTAAAAAGCATACAATTGTATGTGAACGTTTGTACAAAAACCATCGTGTTAAATCAGTTCTTATACCTGACTGACAACTCCGATCTTTAGCTTTTTTTTACTTTGTAAAATAAAAAGATTAGTTCTTACTATCAAAGAAATTAAATATGCAAGAGAAATAGGTCGAAAAGATTAATAATAATTTATTTATTCCTAAGTTATAAATCTTAACTACATCACTTTCTAAACCAAGAAAATAGATAATCTTCCTGCATTATTCCGTACTTAGATTTATTTTTCATGAAAATAGTCGAATCTATGATTTTCGTTCAAATCCATAAGGGACGCTTGTTTTGTATAGATGATTTATGATCTTATTTTCAACTAAAATACTAGTATAAAAAAAGTATTTCTTCCGATAAACGTGGAAGGAATAGACATTTAAACAGTTAGCCATAACATACGCATACTGACTTGCATTATTTTCATGGATTGAATGGCTACATCTTTGTGTGTGAAGTGAATTTCTTTTTAAAAAATTACAATGCGCTCAATTATGAATTTTCTAACATAACTTTTATGGATAGTGGAGTCGGATATTGGAAGAAAATATTATCATAACGACAACTCGATTATTGATATAATTATTATGGTTTCACAGAAGTTTCTACAGAGTCAGCCATGCTGTAGCAGAGACTGTTGTAGGTCGTATTTTTTAAAAAAACCTAACAATACCTTTACTTTATATTGATAGACATATTCTATTAGAACATTTTTCTAAAATTTAGAGCCTTTGGAAATGTGATAATGCTATGAGCATCAAATATATTCAAAATATCAAAAATCCTTTGGTAGTTAGTTATTGCGGTATATTTTAATAGAGGCATAATTTATACTGTACTCCTAAATTTACGGCATATCACTTTGTTTATGTTATTATATTCACAGAGACTATTAATCTAACCAACTTTTATTTACGAAAAATTAAAAACTGAAATACTCTATTTTATTGCCGATTGTTCGCAAAGACACTTGGAGTTGTTTTTTTCTTTTATTTTTTCTTTTCTGTTTTCTTTTTCGGTTCTTAAGAAATGCTAAAGAATCTGTACAAAACAAGTCACGAATTAACTAAATAGCCACCATTTCACTAAATACTTAACACTCAGTATACAATTTTCAGAAATGTCATGATTAAGAACGGTTCTAGTCATTTTATACAAGATTTCACATGATTTAACAAATTTAAAACATTTTTTTTAATTTTTACTAAATTCTAAACACTCAGTATACACTTTTAAGAAAATAGGACGATTTGCGACTGTTTTAGTCATTTTTTTACAAAGTTTCACAGGGCTTAATAACGTTAAAATATTTTTTTTTTAATTTTTTACTAAATTCTAAACACTCAGTATACAATTTTCAGAAATGCCATGATTAAGAACGGTTCTGGTCATTTTATACAAGATTTCACATGATTTAACAAATTTAAAACATTTTTTTTAATTTTTACTAAATTCTAAACACTCAGTATACACTTTTAAGAAAATAGGACGATTTGCGACTGTTTTAGTCATTTTTTACAAAGTTTCACAGGGCTTAATAACGTTAAAACATTTTTTTTAAATTTTTTACTAAATTCTAAACACTCAGTATACAATTTTCAGAAATGCCATGATTAAGAACGGTTCTAGTCATTTTATGCAAGATTTCACATGATTTAACAAATTTAAAACATTTTTTTTAATTTTTACTAAATTCTAAACACTCAGTATACACTTTTAAGAAAATAGGACGATTTGCGACTGTTTTAGTCATTTTTTACAAAGTTTCACAGGGCTTAATAACGTTAAAACATTTTTTTTAATTTTTTACTAAATTCTAAACACTCAGTATACAATTTTTAGAAATGCCATGATTAAGAACGGTTCTAGTCATTTTATACAAGATTTCACATGATTTAACAAATTTAAAACATTTTTTTTTAATTTTTACTAAATTCTAAACACTCAGTATACACTTTTAAGAAAATAGGAGGATTTGCGACTGTTTTAGTCATTTTTTACAAAGTTTCACAGGGCTTAATAACGTTAAAACATTTTTTTTTTAATTTTTTACTAAATTCTAAACACTCAGTATACAATTTTCAGAAATGCCATGATTAAGAACGGTTCTAGTCATTTTATACAAGATTTCACATGATTTAACAAATTTAAAACATTTTTTTTAATTTTTACTAAATTCTAAACACTCAGTATACACTTTTAAGAAAATAGGACGATTTGCGACTGTTTTAGTCATTTTTTACAAAGTTTCACAGGGCTTAATAACGTTAAAACATTTTTTTTAATTTTTTACTAAATTCTAAACACTCAGTATACAATTTTCAGAAATGACATGATTAAGAACGGTTCTAGTCATTTTATACAAGATTTCACATGATTTAACAAATTTAAAACATTTTTTTTAATTTTTACTAAATTCTAAACACTCAGTATATCATTTTCAGAAAATAATACAATTCTGTACAGTTTTAGTCATTTTTACAAAGTTTCACAGGGCTTAATAACGTTAAAACATTTTTTTAATTTTTTACTAAATTCTAAACACTCAGTATACAAGTTTCAGAAATGACAGGATTTAGAACAGTTTTTACAGATATTTACAAAGTCTTAATAACATTAAAATATTTTTTTTCTAATTATAATTGCTATTTTCATCTTTTTTATTCCTTAATTATCTAACATAATGTATACAATTTCAAGAAATAGTAGATTTTTAATCCATGTACAAAATTCAAGAATCTAAAATACAATTAAATGTAGGCTTTTTTTAATTGGCATCTCAGGCAAATTATTTCCCCCAAAATTATCTAAAAAAGATATACCAAAAACATTCTAAAGCGGTTTTTTACCTCTATAAGCATGCAGGCCGATCCGACCCTTGTCGGTTTTATTACCCGCATAAATTAACACAGTAGAGAGATATTGACAGAGCCGCCTCACGAAAGCACCCGGGTTAGCTCATAAACAGCACCACCGAACCACCCGGGTTAGATCATAAAACGCACCACCGAACCACTTGGGTTAGATCATAAAACGCACCACCAGCACCACTGGTCTCGTAAAACAGCACCACCAGCACCACTGGTCTCGTAAAACAGCACCACCAGCACCACTGGTCTCGTAAAACAGCACCACCGAACCACCCGGGTTAGGTCATAAAACGCACCACCGAACCGCCCGGGTTAGATCATAAAACAGCACCACCAGCACCACTGGTCTCGTAAAACAGCACCACCAGCATCACTGGTCTCGTAAAACAGCACCACCGAACCACCCGGGTTAGGTCATAAAACGCACCACCGAACCACCCGGGTTAGATCATAAAACGCACCACCGAACCACCCGGGTTAGATCATAAAACGCACCACCGCACCACCCGGGTTAGATCATAAAACGCACCACCGCACCACTTGGGTTAGATCGTAAAACGCACCACCGAACCACCTGGGTTAGTTGCACCACCAGCACCACCAGCACCACCTGGCCCAGCTCTCTCCGTTTCTAGCTACTCTTAACATCTGAATAATAACCAAGTGAAACCTTTTCAGTGAATCAGGTGTTCAAAATGACCACCATTTTCTACTAAGCAGAGCGCCAGTCGATCCCTGAACCCGTCTACAAGGTCTAAAAGGAAATCCTCTAGAATAGCCCGAATTTTAGCACTAATTCTGACTTTTAAAGATTCTAAGTCCTTTGGATGGTTAACGTAGACTTTTTTCTTTAACCACAAAAAGAAGTCGAGCAGGGTTAAGTCCGGGGATCGCGCTGGCCCGTCAATAGCACCTCTTCTGCCTATCCAACGTCCTGGAAATTGTTCGCTTATGTATTGTCTAGCATTTACCGCATAATCGCAGGTGCTCCATCTTGCTGGAACCATACCTGTTCGTTTATGCCATTATTTACACCCGGTAGAACCATTCTGCAAGAAGGAATTATGTGATTCCTGAGGAGGTCCAGAAATTTTTCGCCATTCAAATTACCATCTATGAAAAAAGGCCCCACAATATGTCTACCAACTATGACCGCCCAAACATTAACTTTTTCGGGCCTCTGAGTATGACCTTCCTGGAACCAGTAAGTATTCTCAGCAGACCAATAACGATAATTGCGTCTATTAACAAAGCCATTTAAATAGAAAGTAGTTTCATCCGAGAAAATGATATTTGTTGCGAAGTTATTATCGTTATTGCATCTTTCCATCATCAGCTCACAAAATTCAGCTCTTCTATCAAAATCGTCCTCGTTTAACTCGTGCACCAACTTTATCTTGTAGGGATGCAACGTCTTCTGCTTAAACAAATTTTTCACTTCACTGACTGATGAGACACTTTAAAATCCATTGTCACTGGCCTGGATGATTGTGTTGGATTTTCATATATTGAGAGCATGATTATCCAAAGCTTTGTCTCCCCCGGTTGCTGTTTTAGGTCGACCTGATCTAGCGGCTTCCCTAAAACCTGTTTCTGGAAATTTCTTTACCACTTGAAACACCGTTGACTGGTTTATTGGAGGCCTATTTGGATATAATTCATTAAAAAGTTGACAAACCTGATCTTGCAATCTCTTCATATTTCCATTACCGCCCATTATTAAAATTTCAACTCGTTTCTCATTCAGATGAACCATAGTGTAAACAAATTAGAAATCAGATAACAGAAAATTAAACAGGAACTCAAAATTGACTTAGGTCGCTGTCATGGAAACACCTTGACTCAACTTGGTGGGTATTAGGTAGGAATAATTATAATTAGGAAGTTTTTCACTTTTTTTGAGCAGTCATTATCTCGGAAATGCTTGCATATTGGTGAAGATTTGAAATACAAAAAAAAATCAGAGTTTTCCCAGTAGAATTCAAATAATATGCAAACATATGCAGGGTGTTCCATTTAAAAAAAAGTTGTTCTCTATGGCAATCAAACCAGAGATGACACAAAAAATTCATGCAGGTAAAAATGTGGGGTATAATTTACTTAACAACTTTCATAAAGGTCACTTTTTCGTATACGAGATAATTCAAATGTTACAGGCATTATACGCGACTTTTTTGCCACTCTGTATACATGAATATAATAGTTATTTACGTAACAAGTCGAATATGTTAATTGTTAACTAACGCATGTCAATATTTGCGTGTTACGTACAAAATTTTATATACAACTATAATTATTATTATTATAATAATTATTTGAATAAAAATAACTAGTTTAAAAATTGAATAGAAAATACAGGTAATAAGAATTTGTATTACCTTAGCAACATACATAGATACGATTGTCACTAAATTGCTTTTCTCAATCATTGTCACAGTTGTGCCTGAAAATTGAATATTTTAAAGTAAGTTCAAGCGGTGATCTGCCATCTGATATTCAAAAGACATAGACATGGCATAAATTTATTGAACTGCAAAGATTTTATTGTTAATATTTACAATAAATGAGTTTTCATATAATCGTAGATGGAATATTATTTAATTTAAAAACGTGTACCTTGAGCCATTTAAGATGTTATTAACACACCAGTGTGGTAATAAAGGTTATTATGATATTTCAAAGAGTGTCAAACCATAACTCATTATATTATTATGTAAATTAATAAAAATGCCTATAATAAGCATATCATACGAACGAAACATGTAGTACAGTCACGACCAGGGCCGGGGCTTGACGAATATTCAGAAGAACACAGATTTATTCTAATCTTATCGAAACTTTATTTATTTCTGACCGGTATATTATTAGCTTATAACGTCTTAGTTACGCGGGAATTATAAGGGTCATAACTCCCTTGGGATATTAAGAAAAATTTGACATAAAATCAAACGATTGACATCTAATGTCAATTTGATTGTCATCTATTGAAACATTTATTCCACTTTAAAAATTAACAAAATGTTACTAAAATCGGTCAGAAATAAAATTATCTATGTATCACTGGAATTATAAGGGTCTTAATTACCGAGGGCAAAGTTTACGTCCCGAGGGCCTTTGGCCCGAGGGACAGCAATTGCCTTGATACATAAATAACTATTTCTCACTGGTGAAGCGCATTTTATTCCTGACCTGTATATTATTAGCTTATAACGTCTTAGTTACGCGGGAATTATAAGGGTCATAACTCCCTTGGGATATTAAGAAAAAATTGACATAAAATCAAACGATTGACATCTAATGTCAATTTGATTGTCATCTATTGAAACATTTATTCCACTTTAGAAATGAACAAAATGTTACTAAAAGCAGTCAGAAATAAAATTATCTATGTATCACTGGGATTATAAGGGTCTCAATTACCTCGGGCAATTGCTGTCCCTCGGTAATTAAGACCATTATAATTCCCTAGATACATAAATAACTATTATTTATTATAAGATCCTCTCGAATTTGTTTCACAGTATTTTTGTTGCTTTTATTTTCATTAAAAAAAGTTACTTTATTTTTCTTGCTTTATTTATTTACCATACTTAGGGGCCCCGGATGCCCTTATGTAGCTCCGGTTAGTAGTCACAACAATATAATTGGAAAATGCCTTCAGTAATAATAATTATTTAAGCAAAAAATTACTGAAGGCTCCTTATGTGTCTTATCCAGTGTGCAGGCCGGACTGACGCCTCAACGCCGACGGTGTAAGCTTCTAAGCTCAACAAGTAATGTTCGCTTTCTACTCATATATCAAAGAGTAACTGGATTACTCTTAGCTAATATAATCTACTACATATTTTATTTGTCCATGTTGGGGAAACATGCATATGCATTTCAAGACTAATTAACATAATTCAAACTCTCAACATAGCTTAATAATTAGACCAAAACCATAATCGCATTTCAGCGAAAAGTTAATAATGATTGGCAACGCCGCATTTGGGTCATGTTTTACTGTTTTAAAGAAATAAATAAAACTCATCTTTTAACATATTATACAAACTTAACTGCAAATTTACGTTGCATTTAATAATCCTTTCGGTAAAATAATACAATAGAAAACCTTAATAAGAAAATAGCTTGTTTACGTTTTCATAGACCTTTAACTTGCGTTTAGCTGGTAAGCAGTAGATATATGACTACGCGGTTCGATTGAAGAAGCGGTGAAGATCAGTTTTGGGCAAGGGTTTTCGAAATATCACAAAAGGCGATCGGCGACCGTTAAAAATGTTGCGTACCTGCTAGAAAAGTGAGTTGTTCAGGGTCGCGGGATGAAGGGTGAGTAACGGGATGCGGTGTTGCTAATTGGTTCGCGTGGGAGGGGTAGTGAACGAAGCGAACGGTTCCACTTTAGTGAGTCAGTAGAGTTTAGAATTCTCTCCGTGGTGTAAGTCAGCCGTGATTGAAATCGCCACGTATTCTCGGGCCATCAGCGCCTAGTGTTTTCAAAGAGTGAGTCGAGTTACAGATTCTTTTCGTGGCAAAACGTCTTCTCCCCACGGATTTTCTCGGGCTACAGCGCCTAAATAGTTGTGAGTTGTCAATATTTTGCAAAAATTGCTGAAGTAAGAGTATAATAGTTCGTTGCGTGCTACATGAACCTCCTTAAGTGTCATTAGTCAATGTGGTCATTGATTAGTTAATCAATAATAAGTCATGTGAAGTAGTATTATGATTTCACAAATTATGTAAACACCTCTGACATCATCTGTTCAAATGGCATAGTTTGGTAGAATAAAGAAATGCTTTTGTGAACAAAAGTGTTTTCTTGAGAGTGAAAGTAGAAAAAGAATCAGTGAATCACCCTATGGAGAAATAGTACTTTCTGTTGCTGAGAGTGAGATTTTAAAACCCAGGCTCCCACAGTTCAAGTGGCAAATTTAGAATAATTCTCAAGACGCAAGATGGTGCATGATATTACGGAGCAAACATTTCTATGCTTTATATATGATTAGAATTTTAAAGATTTTAAACAAATATCAATTTAACTTAAAATTGGCAAAGGAAAGGTTTAACTTTATTTTCCGCTCGTGTTATTTAATTAAAATGTTCTGATTTCATGGCACTTTATTCAATACCTTCCAAATTTCAAATAAGCATATTAAAACGAAATTCTACCTTATTTAGTCTGCATTTAAAAGGAAATGCTTAATTATCTTGTTTTAAGAGTAATGTGTAATGTCAAAAGGAAAAATATAACATTATTTACTGATAGAACAATAACTAAAAGTAGATGATGACCGTCTACCGGAGATGGGGTTCATGCTACAAATAGATCAATAAAACACCTGGATTGTATAGCATAATTTTAACATGAAACCGTTAGTACAGGGTTGGATTTAGAGAGTTACAAACCAGCAACTATGATTCCACCAGCGATAAATAATTCAATTAGTAGTAGTAAAAAGTAAAACTTATGTTAGAAAAATGTTTAGTGGTAATAATTTGTTCAAATAAGCGATATAAATTCGATATAAAATATTTAATGCAGCTTGAGAAGTAAATAACTCTTCTTTGACGTGAAGACTTTGAAGTTCTTTCTACATGATTTTACTTTAAATGTGCTCGTTCGAGCGCCTTAAATGAAAAATTCTTTATAACTTTTAAAACCAGTTAAAAGTTTTATGCTCCAATTGTAATTAACAAAACTTTTTTGTCAGCTTTTATCTGTAGTATAATCCAGTAAGCAAGTTTTACAATTATCTTGCCTTAAATGAGTGATTTTTTAATGATCAAAAAGAATATTTGCAGAAAAAAGCTGCGAGCCGTACGTGCGCGAAGGAAACGATTCGCTGAATCCTTGTACGAATACAGTTAGGGGACACAAACTTAGGAACATCTTTCCAGAGTAATAACGTTCTTTGAGTGAAGAAGCGAGCAATATCAGTTGAGGAGGCTCAAATAAACAATTTAGCATCGATGTTCTAAGCTTTCAAAGTTGTTTGTCAGATCATGTTCACCAATCAAGTGAATAGTTGTTTTTTTTTAATGGAATCCGTCAGTACCAAAGTATGTTTAGGATCGGAGCTTCAATATGTAAGCAGCATTGATTGCTCAAGTTAGGTCAGTTCAGGTTAGTTACACTTTCACTCGGGTTTTGTGCTCTGTTTTTAACACTCTACACACTACACAAGATCAAGCAGCTTGATTGTCTTTAGTCTTCGGACGTGATGCTAATTGTCCAGCAACTGTAGAGCATCTGCGTCAATAAGCAGGTAAAGTTGGCTTCATGCTTGCCGGCACACCTTTTTATCTCCTTCTTCACTGTTGACTTTTCAAGGTCTCGATGAAGATCGAGCATACCAAGAAGCAATCGCTATGTTACGCAGCACTTTGTTCTGGATAATTGTGAATTTCTTCCCAGAAGCCAATAAAGTTGTTGTTATTTTAAATTTAGCTCAGTTATTATCTTCTTCACATGCTCTTTCCACCGAAGTTTAACATCAAGAGTCATGTGAAGATACTTAGCATTAATCTCATAGTGCACAATTGTACTGTTAACATCTAGAAAAAGTGGCTGTTCGAGCTTCTTGTTAGTAAAATTTACATGGATTGACTTAAGTTCGTCGAGATCGAGTTTCCATTGACTTGTCCAGTCAGCTACCATATTGCTTGTTATTAGGAGTTTTCTAGAAGAGCTCTCATGATCTTTATCAACTGAAAAAGTAGCGGTGTCATCAACGAATGACTTAGAAAGTAGCATTGTGTTCGTTTGATGATAATTGATCAAGTGCGTGAGTGCCCGTGTTTTATGTGATTTTTAAGGTCATGGCAACATTTGGAGTCAGATTGGTACAGTTTTATCGAAGAATCATCGTCATCCTCTTTTGCCTAAATTTAGACGTAGACGGGTTAACCAAAACATAGGAACGTTACGACTGGCCGTCACTGCGGGATGCGACTGCTGGACGTCGCAACGAAATCTTCCATGCAAATGTTGGGAGTCTGTGGAGATCTGCCGATGTTTGTTGGGCATCCAAAGTAATGTATAAAACGAACATTGCTCATTTAGCCAGTCCCTATTAATAAAAAGCTTTTTAGGTTAGTTATGTGTGGCGCAAAACCATTTAATTTATTTAGGTTTTCATGCACAGAAAGTATAATGTCAATATTATTATTCGAAACTGTTTGCTGCTAAATAAGAGCGGAAGGGTCGGAGTTGGCGTATTTGCTGACACGACAATGCTTGAAGTGGAAGATAAACTCTGGCCGTTAACTTTTATGCGACGACAGAGGAATCAATATTTACTGCGATTCCTTGGCCTCATTTTAACATGCAAATGTATTAATATATGTATGTACATAATATGGTTACAGCATAGAGAAAAGCAAATATGTAGTTGTATTTAAACCGAAAACGTAGAAAATGTAATAAGTCTTGTATAGAATTTTATTCATGTCTTGTTCTCCTCTTCCAAGGACATCTGGAAAGGTCATGCAAATATCTTGCCCACTGAAATCACGAATTTTTTAATATTTCTATTTTTCCCTAATTGAATCTCTATATGCAGAAACAACACATGTCCAAAAAATCAATTTTAGAGAAAATGAAAAAAACACTTTTAGGTTTATTCCAGGCAATATAATTTGTATCAAAAAATCCAGAACGATAGTTTAAAGTGATCCTAAGGAAGTGACAATCTGACTTAAATTAAAAAATATATATATATAATTTAAATTTACTAGATATTTTTAAAAAAATGGGCGTTTTTGCGTAGCTTGGATTTTAAATAAGAAACGTTGTTCTATTTCAAAATAAGAAATATATTATAGAAAGTTTACAAATTATTATGTTTATTCCCTAATTGGTGGTGGTAGGCCATAGAAGTATTGTTGCATAAAACTCTTGAAATTCTTCCTCCACAAACGCAGCGCATTTTTTTTATATGATTCATTTTGCTTGATTTTATTGCAACTTTTCCTAGTGGATATGCTGCAGCAGATGGGAAAGTCGTCATAATTTTATCAGGTTGCTGGAGTTTGAACGTATGCTTACTAGCTCCTTCGATAAATTGCAAGACAGCAACACATCCCTTATTTTCGCTATCGTAAATAAACTGCGAGTAGGTACTGATGTTAAAATTAACTTTTGAATTTCGTGGTACGCTTTTTGAAATCGTTTCCTCAGATATACAGTTTTTTATTGTAAAACTATGGCCACCAATCTTTAAAGTTAACTACATCGCTTGTTGTAACTTCTTTCACTGAAAATTTCTTGGTAGTGCTGTTAGCTACAATAAGCTCTGTTAGTTGATGAACTGTAAAAATTCTGTCGGTTTTTCTCAATTTGCGTTTTATTATCGCGGAGTCTCTGTCGCAGGGGAGAAATGAATGTCCCCTGACTGCAAAATAGTGAATAATTTTCGAAAATTGGACAGTGTCAGTTAATGCAAGGAGCATGCGTATTAATGTATGATTTTTATTTTGCCCCCAGCAGTTATCGCTAAAGAGGTGCAGTTCAGTCATGTCCTTAGAAAACTCTTTTAGATAATCTAAAAGAAATGAGCAAATTTCATTACCAGTTTTCTTTGCTTCCCCTTCATGATATATATAAATTCTTGCAGTATTTTCCTTAATGTTGTGAATACAAAATACTGAAACAGTTAGTTGTTGATAATAGAACACATCACCAACCGGTGTTTTTGGCAACTGAAATATTACCTGCAGATACGGCTCATGGCTTTACCAGGAATATAAAATATTTTCCATCTCACACTATTAATAACTTATATAATACAGTAATAATAATTTTGCAATAACTTAAACAAGGAAACAAGACCACATACATCGAGCAATAACAATTTTGATAATAAGACAACCGCCAAAGTAATCAGCTGACTGACGCCTCACTGTCAAAAAACGCATCACGCATGGTCGCTAAGCGAGACAACACCACTGTATAACACGCGCTAAGCAACAACCTTACATGTCCGGGACGTATGCTGTTTCTGTGTAGTATCTCTCAAATATATTGGCGTTTATTACAAACTAGGCATTAGGACGAGTGCGGTTTTTGCATAGTACGATGCATTTACCCATATAGATGTAATTTTCGTCATAAACTCATTTTGGCCTAAAATGGACATGTGCTGTTTCTGCATATTGCGATTCAATTCTTCTAGTTGCAATAATCTTGCGAGACTCTGACATACCACAGCGACAGCTTTTTTGCTACACCTGCAACAGCATATTTAAAAAATATCATGTTATGACAAATTCAGCATATTTTAAATGCCAAAAACATTGAAACCTCCGAAGAGCCAACATACGAAATGAGAGAAATTGACATAGACTAAATGCAGAAAATCAGTTTGATCATGTAAAGAGGATGAATAATGAAAGAATGACATGAATAATATTCGAAGCAAGCAACAGAACAATAGTAGGGAAAGACCAAGAAAAATCTAATTATTTATTTATAGGAAAAATGTAATACAAACGGGACAAATCCAAAAAAAGTATTCACACAAAAATATAAACTACCTAAACTTAGTTTAAGACTAAATGCTAACACTTGTGTTCCTTATAAAATAGATATGAGAATACAAATGTTCTATTATTTATTAATGTCAATTACAATTTCAACTTAGTATTAAAAACTAGGCTTTAAAGCTCGCGACATGCAGGGTTGGCACAATCAGCGCGGCAAGTTCGAATTTAGTTTGTATGACCGCAGTATGTTTTTTAAATAAAATAGGATTACAAGATAAATTATTAATTAGTATTAAAATGCAGAAACATTACAAATAATTTGCTTACAAATCTATTAAATTAAAGCAAAGGTTTAACAAAAACAATTCAGAATTAAATTTTTAATATTATAATATGCTCCGCTCTGCTGTAAGAGCAATGGATATATTGATTTGTTCATCTGCAGTGGGTTTAGCTAACTTTTTTTCTGTTGGAAAAGAGCCTTTGTGGTATAATCCTCTTGTTGGCTGGTACTTTTCCCATGGTTGTTTTTGGCAAACTAACAGCTGATGACGTAGATGCCTTTGTGGATGCTTCAATACTGACTTTTAGTGATTTCAACTAATTTCGAGCAATTTGGATTCCTTCTGTTGTTTTCATGTTGCCTAAGATAGCTAAATACTCTTCTTTTAGTTCTGTCACTGTCACTGAAAATGACTCCGGAGTATTTGCCACTACTACTTTATTTTTGAAAATTTCTCTCTTCAGGACTTTTACCTCGTCATTGTTCTTAAAATCAAAAATATTGTTGTCATTCTGCAAGTCATCTACAGATTTCTCTTTGAAACGGCACAGTAAATAGATGTGTTTGCACATATTCCACTTTATTGTATAATCAACACAAGAACAAGAGAAAATATGAATGCAAGTTTCACATTCCATGCAGTGGAACTTGCAATAACATTCTTCCCTGTCTTTTTGCAAAAGATAAATATAATTTTCATTAGTGGAACGAATACTCCAGATATTGTGATTTTCAATAATAAAGTTTGTGGAGAGTTCAAGACTTAATTTGTGTCGAGCACGAAGATCAGATAGTTTCTTTGTGATTTTACCTTTATACAGCATTATAATTCGATCATAGAGACGACGTCTGACAATCTTCATTAAGACACTTAACATTTTATCTAGTCTCTTGTTATTTTTTCCCTGGAAATAATAGTATATTATTAACCAAGGTTTAGACAGCCATCATTATTGCCCGAGCGGCAAGTTTAAAGCACGAGGAGCGGAGCGACGAGGGATTTAAGACGCGAGGGCTATAAGCTATCTAAACCGTGGTTAATATAATATTTTTTCCACTACTACAAACTTTTATAAGACATTTATCTTTATAGTATTAATAATTATAAAATATTATAGGTAGGTATAAGTATTTTTTTTAATCAAGTTACCTGCGCTTTGGAATTGGCAAAATATTTTGTTGTTTTTTCAGGGTTATTAATGTCAATTTTTGTTCATTTATGTCATCAGATTTCACGAGTTTTCCGTTTTTTTAAAATAAGAGCGAAGAAAATGTTAGTGATATTATTATGTGTACACCTCCAGAATTAAGGATGGAAGCAGAAAAAATGTTGATTGTATCGATATTTTGAAATATCAAGCATCTCTATTAATCTAATATGTATTGATAATTATCCGGTTGCCTAACCACAAGAAATCACATTTCAGGTTATTCATGTTTATGAATTCATGTTGTAGAATCAAAAAATCAAGTTACCTGTGTTCAAATAGATTCTTGAAGATCGGTCAATAATGGATTTCAATACCTTATTATTGACCATGGTCAATAATAACTTATAAGGAAGAGAGAAACGATTTCTAACGTTACTAATCGGTCAATAATAGCGATGTTATAGGTTAGTAGTGGAATAACGTATTTAATTGTTTTATGCATACGCTCCAAATGTTTATTTGTGTTTAAGCCGCATTTCACTCTGTAACAATAGTCCCATGATTTAACACATTTCACATATTCATTGAGAAAGTAAATGTCAAATTTTTTGATACAAGGGTATTCCACAATTTTTTCAATGGCTGGCTTCAACATTTTCTAAAATGCGAATGGATCAGTCTCTTTGAGCAGTGTTCGTATCAGTTTATACACTTCAACTTCAACGAAAAATTACTAAAATACCTGGAAGGCTTCAACATTATTAGTGACCGCCAGTATGGATTCCGTAAGTCTAGATCAACAGGAGACCTTCTCGCTTATGTTACTCATGTTTGGAACAACGCAATAGAACACCATGGGGAGTCCCGGGCGGTAGCACTGGACATTTCCAAGGCTTTTGACCGAGTATGGCATGAGGGGCTCCTAACTAAAGTGAGAGCATACGGAATGCCGGTTCAATTTTGTTCATGGCTGTCGAGCTTTCTTAAAGACCGTTCTCTGCGAGTGGCGATGGACGGATTTCTTTCAGACACATTTAACATCAACGCCGGAGTCCCTCAAGGTTCTATATTGTCGCCCACCCTTTTCTTACTATACATTAACGATCTTTTGGAAAAAACTAAAAATCGTATATATAGCTTCGCTGATGACAGCACACTTGTTTCAACCTTTACTTTGGATGCTCGGACATCGGCTGCTAATGCACATCTCTATAGGCAGCAAGAGGTCTCACATCTCAACAAAGACCTGGAAGAAATTTTGTCTTGGGGTGACAGTAACCAAGTCGAATTTAACGCTAAAAAGACCCAGGCGGCAGTTTTTTCTAAAAAAGTTAATGTTGAAGAACCGGATATAGTTATGGCGGGACACTCAATTCCCTTGGCTTCATCAATTCATTTATTGGGCGTTAATTTGGATAGTCATATGTCTTGGCATGGCCACGTTGCGGCCATTGCTAAGGCAGCCTCGCAGAAGCTTGGAGTACTTTTCCGAACAAAGAACCTCTATACACCCCAACAACTTTTGATGCTCTATAAAGCCCAAATTCGACCATCACTGGAGTACTGTTCGCATATTTGGGGCTCTGCTCCTAAACATACCCTGAGATTGCTAGATTCCATTCAAAGAAGAGCCATTCGCTTGATCGGTGGTCATAGTCTGACAAACAACCTGGAAAGCTTTGAACATCGAAGGCAGGTTGGCGACTTGAGTCTATTTTACAAATATTTTCATGGCAAGTGTTCAACTGATGTTGCAAGCTTAATACCACCCAGAGCGGTGCATGGTAGAAATACACGACGAGCCACTGCAGCCCACCAGTACGTGGTTCAGCTTAGTGTCCCTCGAACGACACTGTTTCAAAATTCTTTCATCTGGAGAACGTCATCACTCTGGAACGACCTCCCTGAGATCGTCTTCCCCAACGAGTATAGTCTCCAAAGATTCAAGACCAACATGAATCGTTTCCTGCGCACACGCACCGCTCCTAGAGCGCCATAAAGGATTTATCCTGTAGTGCTGTGCCTTATCATAAAAAAAAAAAAAAAAAAACTTGTTTTTCCTTATCTGCGATCTTTCCTAAATTTTTCCTCCATACGCTCTGTCGACATGCCAGGAGCAAAACAGCCGGTGCGTTGGAGAAGCCATCCTCCTCTCAGGTGCCGTCTCTGTTGAGGTTGGCGACCACTATGGCAAATTCTTCTCTATGTTGAGCTCGATGAATCAGGGTATTACCATCCATGTTTGTCCAGTCTCTTATATTCCTTAGCCATAACTTTGATAAAAGCATTGAATAATGTCGGACATAAATATTTCAGGTTTAATGATTCCAGTTTTATTTCTTATGCATTCAAAAAAAATTAAAAGAGCATCTTCATCAACTCTATTACTTATTTAAAGCGCACAGGGAAATCCTTGACGTAGATCATCCAGAACCAAGAGTATCGTCAACTCGAAATTATATTGATTTAACCTATGCGTGCTGTCGATATAAAGAGCATCTGTTCCATATGTTTTAAGAATTTCCTTTTAAGCCTCATTCATTAATATAAGCATAAAATCACATTCTTTAAGCGCTGGATGTTCTTTAAGGGTCTAGTTTTGCGGTTTATAAAGCAATACACAGGAGCCATTCTCACCCAAATGATAAACCCATGCGTCTGTACTCACTGCATCATTCTAATGTTTCTTTATGTTAATATCAATTTTGAAATTATTTTTAATATTATGGAGGTCCATCTTCGTTAAAAGGTGCAAGCGATTTAGTTGTCCATCCTCTGTTAATGATTCACGTACCTCATCCAGGATTGTATCGAATGAAATTTTAGCAGGAATTTTTCGTGCAATCATTGTTCTCTCAGTTTCCGTAAGTGTTCAATGACCCAAATCATTTGTATGGCCAATTTGGGTGTTTATGTAACTGACAGTAACGAAATCATTATTTTCAATTTTTACTGACATTGAATCAGGACATACTCCACCAATTTTATTGGATCCTTGAGTTCTTAAAGATCGTATTTTCGTACTCTTTGATATAAACTCGCCTGACCTATGACAACCAAAATAAAGAAATTTCGTTTTTCCTGCTTTATGAGATCTACTTTTATTTACAAATTTGGAATTATCCTTGCTCTCTAGGTCTGTTTTCTATGACTCAAAGGCAGACCAATTTTTAAATTTAATTTCGTTCGTTTTTATAATAATATTATGCTCTTCAAAATGTTTGTACAATGACGGTTTTCGAAAGTGAGTAAAGGCACATAGTGGACACCAGTACAATTTGCTGCTATCAACATACTCAACATTGTGATCTCTACGTTCATGTAAAAACAAGTAAACTTTAGTGTTGTACTGTTTATTACAGAAGCTACACTCATATTTCCGAGCTGCTAAAGGTGCAATAGTATTTAGATTTTCAGGATGGACTTGATTCACATGTCTCCTAAAACAATAAACAAATATACTTAGAAATAAAGCAACCATTATAACCAGAAGTGATTTTTTAAAAATGATATTTTGTTTGTTGGTGTTTTAAATACATACCTTAACGTTTTGTTTTTAGTATAGAATTTCTTACAATGAGAACAGGAAAATTCATTACGTTTATCCATTTTTTCCTTCATTTTGCATTTATAGAGACACTGTTTGGGACACACTTCATATTTCTGTCGTGATCCAGTAGGAAAGTAAAGCAAAAATGTTGGAATCACTCTTATGGGATAAAATGTAATGTAATGTAATACTAAATCAAGCGGCAACGTCGCATTCGTGCTAAAGTACTATGTTTTTCTTCAACAACTAAATGCTAATAAGTAGAAAAACACATTAATTTCAAATGCAATATAAATGGCAACACTGCATAAGAAAGTGGTGGCATCGTTGTACAAATCTATACATATACGTTCGAGTTAAATCCTATAATGTAAAAAACTGTCTGCTATTTTATAATATTCTCTAAAACTATCAAATAATATTAGCTTCCACGTGCTTAGCAACGAGCATAAGATTTTGATTGGCCGATCGATAGTGGCCTGATGTATAGACATGGCCGCTTGGGTTCGACGTGTTAACATTTGATTTGTCAAGGTGTTTGGATAGGGTTAATATATGTTTTGAAATGTAAACAAATCAGTGTCAGGGGGAAATCTAACGAGACAAGTCGCCGCTCCGTGAGGAGAGAAAGCCTTCACGTTAAAAAGTTATTAGTTGTGGTTAAAGAGTGTCAGGCGGAAATCTTAAGAGATAAGTCGCCGCTCCGTGAGAGGAGAAAGCTTTCACGTTAAAAAGTTGTTAAAAGTGTTAAAGTGTCAGGCGGAAGTCTAAAGAGATAAGTCGCCGCTCCGTGAGAGGAGAAAGCCTTCACGTTAAAAAGTTGTTGAAAGTGTTAAAGTGTCACGCAGAAATCTATAGAGATTAGTCGCCGCTCCGTGAGTGCATAAAGCCATCACGTTAAAAAGTTGTTATTTGTTTTCAAAGGTGTTTTAACTAACATGTCTTGTTAGTAATGTTGTAGCCCATGCTAGGGTGAAGAGAGGAGAAATATTATTAGTCTTTTAATAAAGAAATAGTGCAGTAAAATTCAGAAAGGATTCTGTCTATCGAGATTGTCAATAAAACATTTCCTATTAACCAATTTAGTGAATTTATTTTGTATAGAAGCTAGTTTATTTATATAGATATTATCCTGGGGATTCCAAATAACGTAATGAAAGTAACGTAAAGGAGTTTAAAAAATGAAAGCAAATAAGTGATATAAACCCCAAAAATCTATTCGCCCCTTTTGAAATATAGTAAATATGTTGATCGAACAGCATCTTGGCATCAAAAATAACACCAAGGTCCCTAATTTGATTAACAGTTGCAAGCTTTTGGTTACCTTATAAAGTATAATAATTATTCTGAAATATATTCTTATTACGTGAAAATGAGATGTGATTTTTTTTTGATTTAAAAATAAACTGTTATCACGACAGAACAGCTGAAGTTGCGTAATATCCTCCTGCAATAAAACACTATCCTCAAAAGTTTCAATGAAGTGATAAACCTTTAAATCGTCGCGGTACATCAAAAACTTGCCAAACTTAAAGCATTTAGATTTATTGTTAATATACACATTAAATAAAAATGGGCCCAAATGTGATCCTTGAGGTAACCCAGAAGTTATTAGATGAAGATTCGATACACAACTGCCAATACTAACAGCCTTTAATCGCCTTGTTAAATATGATTCCAACCACTTTAGTAAGCTACCGACCTTAGCAAGTCTATTCAACATAATGTTATGACTTATCTAATCGAACGCCTTACCGAAGTCAGTGTACACAGCATCCACCTGAATATGGCTATTAAGGTGTTTTAATAAATATTCAGAATACAAGAATAAGCTAGTTTCAACTGAAAGATGTTTAAAAAATCCGTGTTGCTCGATATTTATCAAGGTTTTAACGTCAAAATATAAAAAGTCCTTTATAATTCCTTCAAATATTTTTGACGAAATCGGTAGTTTTGAAATAGGCCTATTGTTTTCAATATACTTATTATAACCGGCTTTTGGTATAAAAATTATTAATGCTTTTCTCCACTCTTGTGGAAAAGTACCTTTCTGAAACGACCTAGTAAAGATAAGAAAGAGAGGTTGAAAAAGTCCCTCCTTACATTTTTTATTAATAATGACGGTATGTTATCAGGAACCGCAGGTTTATCAGGTAGTGAGGATATTTTATCTTTAATTTTTGTTTATCAATTTTGTATATAGGTATGATATTGTTTTCCTGACTTAAAATAGGAGTCTGTACATTACTTGATTTTACAAAGACAGAAGAAAAGTACTCCAGGAAAGTATCACATATTGATTGGCAGTCGTTTATTATTATGTTATTATAAATAATAGTATGTATTGAAGCTGGAGTCTTTCTTTTAGTGTTTACAAGACGCTATGGATGTTTACGATTATAAATAAAATGTTCATCGCATTCCGACACAAATTTTCTATAATCTTAATCAATCAAGTGTTTCCATCGCGCTCTAAGAATTTTAAAAGTTAAATTATCAATATTATTGTTGAATTTCTTCCACTTCGTTTGATACTTTTTCTTTTCCCTAATCACCCTGACTGTTCTTAGACTAAACTATGGTGAAAATTTCCTGTAATAGCTAGAACTTTTATGAAAATCAATGAAATTATTAAGAATCAAATAAAATTCAGAAGTGCATTGTTCGACATTGAGATCAAGAAGCATTAAATCCCCATCTATTTCCAATAAGCATTTGCAAATTTCATCAAATTTAGCCTTTTAAAATTAAATTTATTATGAGAAAGTTGAAGTTTATGTGCTATTTTGTTTTTTGCAATGTTTACAGAGAACTCCAAAGTGCAGTGAAATCTGTCCTCAAGAACTAAAGGAGTGCTGCAAATGTTTAAGTTATTAGTTTTAAAATTATTGCCAAATATTAGGTTCAATGAATTTCAAGAATGGTTACTAAACTGGGATAATCCAACGAAAGATGTACTATCGATTAAAAAACTCGAGTTAGGATCAGAATACTTGTTCGGTTTACACAATTTATTTTCGTTATCATATACTTACCCATCCAATATGAGTTTGATTAAAGTCACCACAGAGAACAATAATATCGTTTAAATTTTCAGAAAAAAAATCACTTAATTTTGAACAAAACACTGACACTTTAAATTACCGTTCTCGGGAACGATGGTGACCCAGATATCTTCAGCTTCAGATGCCCATAGTTCTTGAATATAACTAGTAAAGTTTTTATCCACAGCGATAAGACAACCAATTAGATAAAATCACCACAGCAGTAAGGAAGAGAGGAAATCAATTAGAAGAGGTAGTACCACAAACAGAAAAGAGAACCTGGCAAAACTCCACAGCATCAGTTTCATCTATAGAAGGTTGGAAGACCCTCGGATTAAAACTAAATAACTTCAACCCAATATCGATAATATGAAACCAAAGTAATGTACTTACCATAAAAATGTTCAAGACCCCTGTCACTACAACTTGGTACCGGTTTAGCTTCGAGTAAAACACATATTTCTCCTATAAATTGTCGATATTTTTATAAGTTTAAAATACTTATATCCGAGCATTAAGTTTACAAGAATAAACCAATTTTTCTTAGAAACTCGGATAACAGACATAAAGTTTTGCTTCCCGAGGGTGTCGTTTATGTCAAGCATTCTACATAAAATTTCACATTTTATTTACCTTTTCCAATGGGAATTCGTTTTAAAAATGTAATTTAAAATTATTGCCTTGATATATATTTTACTAACGTAAGAAGAACAAATTAAAATACGAGTAAACACAGGAAAAAAAGTGTACAATATTCATATTAAAATAAAAGATTATGAAATAAAAAAATTATTATTCTGTTTTTTATCCTCGTCTCACACGAGATACCCTTTTCTCTGTTTAAATGGCGCGTTTCCTGCATTTTAATTTGTTGTGAAACGATAAAATTTTATCCCTGAAGCGAGAAATACGCTTGCAAGTCTTGGGGGACTTCAATCTTTAGTGGGCAATAAATTCTTTATTGAAAAAATTATCACTTTTAGTACGCTTTAGAGGATTTATCCTTTTTTTCCTTCACCTTTAGGAGTCTTAATACCGATCATTACTGAAGAGATCTTCAAAAACCGGATTTTTTTATTATTGTGCTTTAGAAATTTTTACTCCATTAATAATAAAAAAAAGCATTTAAATTTATTGCATATTTTTAAAAAGTACTTTTTGCTGGTTGGTTTACAGACTGTCCGGATTGCGATGTATTTGGAGGTTTTCTCTTTTATTGGTAAAGATAGAAGGTTGCGGTTTGATCGTCATACTGCTTCTTCTGTGAAACAAGAGATGCCATAAACAGATTTTGCATGGAATTCTTTGTTTTTGAGCTACTTTAAAAATTTTCACTTTTTTAGCACTCCTTGTATCTCGACTACACGGTAAAATATCGAAAAGGTAAAAACCGGTTCGTTATAAAATCTGTCGTTGAATTCAAGGACGTAATTGTTGACGATATTTGTTTTTCTGGTTGAAACCGGAAAATAATAATTTTTTTCTAATTTGGTTTTATAAAAAACTGTTTCGATATCGTTTTCAGTATCGTAATGAACTTTTTGTACAACTGTCAAAAAAAGTTGACATTTTTTCATCGCTATCGATACGTAAACCTTTTGTTTTTTTAACAGTGAAAAAAAGACTTTTTTTCACGGTGAAAAAAAGACTTTTTTTCACGGTGAAAAAAAGACTTTTTTTAACTGGAAAAATGATTTACAAAAAAAACGATAAAACATTACTTTTTGAAAAATGTATTGAATTTTTTTGTACAAATTTACTAATTAATTACCAACTACCAAAAAATCTCATTTGTTACAATAATAATTGATGGTGAAGTTCGAACAATTGCTTCCAATATTAATTCCCGAAGCTAGTCCACCTTGCTGCTGATCAGAAACGCTAGATATTCCTTGAAAGGTTGAGTCCACAATTGTATCAGTTATATTGATTTGTTTGGAAGTAGAGGAACAATTTAATTTATTAGAAATATCAATTTTATTACTCAAACTATCTTCTATATATCCTTCTGCTATGGCGGCAGATTTCCAACCACCGTGGCGTTTTATAGATGTCATGTTACCCCCTGCATTGGCTAAGAGAGTTGCAGAACTCCTCCTAAAACAGTAACCTGTGTAGCTCTTATGCAATTCTTTTCCCAGCCATTTTGCAATCAAGCTAGGAATTTCCCCTATTTTATTTATTCCCACATGTTGGTCAACACATTTTCCTCTTGAATATTTTAAAAATAATCTCTTTTTGTGTGTATGAGACAGCCTTAGTACTCTATAATTGCGATATATCTCAATATAATCAGAATTTGAAACGGTAAACATTCTTGGGCAATAGGTCTTTGTATCCGGTATTTTAACAATCAATATAGACCCGGTATCTTCAATGTCATCAATAGTTACCTTCAATAATTCTTCACGGCGACAAGCACCGCTGATTCCCAAAATTAACGCAACCTACAATTAAAAAAATATTGAAATTACTGAAATAATACAAAATTTTGATCATCTGTACCTTATAAAGTAAATTTGTTTCATCATCAGCTTCTTGAATGAATTTATTAATATCGTCTCTCGATAAAACTTTAGATTTCTTCCCTCGGTATCCGACGTTTTTGTTCTTAATAAAAGGCACCAATTTTGAAAACTTCTTTATATCAATATTTTCTTTAACATTCAATGTACTCTTCAACATTGAGTAGACACTCCATAAAGTAGAAGGTTTTACAGTTTTTGATTTCTCCTCAAAATAGCATATAAGTACCTTTTCAGACACTTTTTGTATATTTTTCTTGCCGCACCATTCACGGAATTGGTTATAATTTTTCTCGTATATAAATTTTGATTTCGCCGGTAACATGTTAGCTATAGCCGAATTTGCTATATCGGCTATATCTGAAGGAATCTCGCTATCACTATCATAATCTACATCCATTTTAAGTACTTATACTATTTATTTAAAAAATTGCAATAAATATGAACAGCTATCAACGTATGACAACAAAACAAGCAACGTGCCAACAAACCATTTCTATAGTAACGACAGGGCTGTTAACTTGATTATGTGAAATTATATGGTAAAATTTTTATTATAATATACAATTTTACCGATTAATTCAAACTTTCAGTTGTACAAAAAATGTTGTTTGTATTTCGTTTGTGAAATTCGTGTTTTAATGGCACATTCGAGAGAATTTTTCGCCTCGACCTGCGGTCTCGGCAAAAAATTAACACTCTCATATGCCATTAAAAACACACTCACTTCACGCACTTAATACAAAAATAACTATTTTATGAAACAGTTTTCTTTATTTTTCGAAGATTGATTATATTGACAAATGTTTTATTTTGCTGCCGTGTATGTTTTTTTTTTTATTTACTATTTTTTACGGTCGTCGGCGTATCAGAGGCCATCTTGAACCGGTCATCGACCGTACGATTTTTAATCGTGCGGTCTACCGACTGGGGAGTGTGAAACGACACCTTCATCCTACGAGATATCCGATCTCATCCGGCCTGTCCGGCGTGAATAGGATGGTTTTGATGTCGATTCATTTTACACTCTTCCCTAAGACAGTGTTTGGTTGCATTAATTCTATGAAATAGAGAAGAGTTAAAAATATCAAATAATGTTACAAATTTACTATATTATAAAACATAGAATTATAAAATTTACCGCAATTTCCCTTAACTTTGGGGGAATCAAACTAAACTCATCTTGCTCCATATTTTAAAATTATGTAGGTAATGTATTTTCGGCCAGTAAACCTGCATGATGGCGTCTGGCAAATCATGTCAGTGCTCTCAAATCACGTTTAAACGAAGATAAAAAGTTACTAGGATTTCACACCAGAAATTAATAAAATTACATTCCAAACATAAACGAAAGCAACTTTTATTAGGTACCTACATCGTATATCTATCATGTTTCCTCGTGTTAAGTTAAATACATGCAAGAGAGAGACACACACCGGTGCTAACTAACACGAACCATTATACGATCACAGGCCAGGTCAGGCTTTGCTTCTTCGCTGCTATAGTTGTAATAGGACGGGCAAATCAATTAAAAGTTTTAATTAATTTTTAGGATAAACGCTTACCCACTACTAAAAACTTCGTTTTTAAAAACGCTAATACCGACCTTCATGTTTATGATTGTTCGCTAAGATAATGCAAGTCAAAACAACTTTCTCCATATTTATATTTTTATGAGCTTTCGATTTTTATGTAACCGTAAAAAATTTGTTTTTGCATTCCCTTCCTCCAAAAACATTTATCAAAGCTGGCCAGTTGGTTTAAACCAGTGCCAAAAAAGTCATATTCCTCCAAAAACATTTTTTAGTTATATTGCAGGGCATGTAAAATATAAAAGCAAGAATTAAGTTCTGCAAATTATTTTTGTTTTATTTTCCCGTACTATTAATTGAATCCACATTGCCAAGGTAAAGCGTCGCAATACGTCTTGAATGTAATTAAACGTGCTAGATAGAGATGCAATTATAAAGTAATATTTAAGTGTTATTGTTTCAGGTTTTAGTTTTAGTTGACATTGTTTTGGTGCTTTGGTTTGTCATTTTAATTCGTTTTTATCCATTTTTGTGCCTCGAAGCTTTATTTAATATTAAAAATAGTTCTTTTCAGAGCTATTTCTATCGTACTATTGCGTTGCCGGTAAGTATTTTAGACATTTGTAATTATTTATTCGTTTTTCTAACCTCTATTTTTATAAATAACACTTCTTAACATATTATTGTAATTATAGGAAAATATGAGTGAACAAGTTATGGGCCATGATTATTGTGCTGTAGCACCTTCTTCACCTAAACAAGGTTATTGTCTCATGCAAGGAAATAAAGTTGCCCAGCAGTTTGTTCGAAATGTTTTCAAATATTTTGTAGAAAACCACCCTGAGTTGCCTCCGACCACGGTTAGCAGTAGTAGTAATTGAGGTTTTTCTCACAACATGTCATACTTCCCACTCCAAAAATTTCGAGATTACTTATTAAATATTTTTTATAGTGCCACATTAATTTTAGGAAACTGCCAAAGCCTTGCAAATATCCATTGAATCAGTACGAAAATACAAAAATGGATGCCAGGAATCCACACTGGTTTTGAAACGACCCAGACGAAAAGTTTTTAATCACTTGCTCCTGTTCAAAAAAATAGTAAATATAAACAGATTCAAATGTGAAATTAAATCCTACCTCACATGCAATTGCTTTTATTTCATTGATAAGTATTTCGGTCCTTCATGAATCTTGCGACTCATATGTGTGTTATGTATGTCTGATTTAACATACACTAAAGTGTATGTTCTTTCCATTTTCATTTATTATGTTATGTATTTATATAGACAAGTTTTAAAATTTTAATAATAGTTTGACAATGTTAATATGTACTTTGTAAATCTGTGTAACAATAAATAAATAAATAAACTTAAAAAAAATGTTGACTCAAAGTGCTATTTCACCTAATGATAGAAAAAATACGCATACGACAAAATGACAGCAGTGCACCACTTGTTTTACAAAAAATTATCAGAAGACATGTTTGCAAGCCACTTAGTGGAGCACTCTCACTTTTCTAAATAAAGTATGTGGTTTTATATCCTATTAACACATACTAAAATTGAAAATAATCTTAAGTACTTTCAGAGATAGTATAAAATAAAAACACCTAGTAGCAAAAAAATGTCGCCGTTGCGGGCATACGTTCATATAAACTTTTCTCCTAAACATATCATGAGAAGTCACCTTGAAATATTACTAGGTCATTAAGGAATACCCTGTATATTTAAAAAAAAAATGTTTTCATTATTATGGAAATTAACATATTTTATTATAATTTTTAAGTCCGGTTCTGACCATAAACAGCTGCTCGCCATTATATTGCTGCCAATATTATTCTTACTAAAAATGAAATAGCTGAAATATGACTGTTGTCATATGACATGTCGGCCATCTTGCAGGATTACTGGCTGAACCAAGTTTATTTTAGAAAGATTAGAGAACTCCGTGACAAAATGGCTGACACGGAAATAAAATTATTTGTTGATTTTAATGCTACTATAATAAATAATTTGATTGTATTACCAACATAAAATTTAGGCCTAAAAATTTTGGAAATTTGTATGTTTTATTTTATTTTTGATCATGGATTTATTTATTGAAAAAAATGCCAAAATAGAAAAAATAGTATACAGCACACGTTTTATAAAGCTATTAGCGCACTTACCCGTTATAAAACTCGCCGCAAGCGGCTCATTTTCTAACATAGACGCGTACGGTAAAATGAGCTTTATAAAACTTGTACTTTAATATACTATTATTACATGCGTAAATTTTTTATAGTATGCTTTGGCTGACACAACAATTAACATGTTTTTTGGTTATTATATTTTGATAGGTAAATAAATCTTATTGGATTACTCTATATGACCTGCTTGCGATATTTTATAGGTATCCAAAGAGGCGGCAACTAAGTCATGTTTACCAGAATTAAAATCGATCTTGTAAATTTTTGATAATTTTTAAACCCTTAACCGAAAATGTATAATAAAGCACAACGGGAAATTCATAAAATTAATGTGTTGGCAAAAATAGAACCAACGCTACAAACTCATGTAGAAAATCAAAAGGAGTAGGAGTACCAAAACCCATAGTTCAAGGAATACTCAACAGAACATCATTTTAAGCCGTATGAATTTAAGCTAATACATAATTTGCATCCCGGAGGTCTTCAGCGACGATAAGAATTTTGTCACTGCTATACACAAAATATTACCATAAAATAAGATTTTTATGGAAAAATTATGTATCGTCGGATAAAGCCTACATTACCAGCGCTAGACAATGCTACAAGCTACATAAAATATAAGTAGTTAAGGTACCTTCTAACTAAGCTACTATTATTTAAAAGCAGCTTAGCTACTGGTAAATTAAATAAAACCTCAACAATATTCAGTACGCAGTAGTAAGCGGCAACTAACAAAGAAATCCACCTCGGAATAATTCTATTTTTAAAATATATGACATCCAAACGCCTGCAAAAACAGTGTAATGGCTTCAGCAGACTGTTAATATCGCTATATTTCACAAAACAAACCACCAATATTTAGCGCGATTTTAGGAATTATTATTTCTCGAGTTAATATAAAAAGGTACAATATTCTAACGTAAATCTAGTTATAACTTAGAATCCTTTATCGGGTAATATAATATGCTAATGAGGGCATTTCTGAAGCGCCAACACATCACAGTGACAGCAGTTGCTTCTAAAACTCGCTCAACTTTCTGACTGGCCGTATATAAACATGGCCGCGACCGACGGTAATAACGACAACGAACTACGTGGGCTAAGTACCCCATATATTTAATTACTTTTAATTGGTCCGCACAGTAATGCCGAGAAAGGTAGGTTGGCCACTTCAATACATTGTTAAATTTCGGCAACGACTCGTTAACAACATCTTGACGAGAGTATTTCGCTCCGCGACCGGGTTCCACGCGACCGATTCTATTTTGAAGGCACAAAAAATGTGTTGTTCCTCCGCTATCTAATAAGTTGAAGTTGTTCTTTTTCTACAGCCAAGTGTAGCACAAAATTATCGTGTGTTTAACGCAAAGTTGTGTCATTATTCTGTACAGCTGTTTCGAACAAATAAAACGTTAATTTCCCGTCGGTGCACGGCATTCATTCAAGTATTGTAACACAAAATGTATTCCTCGGTTTTTTTCGTAGTGAAGTATAAATGAATACCACAGGTACATAAAGTGCAGAGTGTCTAATGTCAAAAGATTCTTATTCATAAAGTGTAGTAGATCCGCAAGTTAAGAAGTTGAAAGTGTTGTAATTTTTCTGTCTCTGTCTGTTTATTTTATGCAGTTATAAAGCAACCATTCTTATACCATGGCGAATAGTGTATATAAATGATGAAAAAATACTAAGGCATTCTCTGTTCACTGGGTGTAAAATAAAATTTCATATTTATGAACTGCAAACAAACAGTTTGAAATATTTTATTATTTGGAAAATATTATACTATATTTATATATATAAAAAAATTAAATTTTAATTTAAATAACCATCAAATTTCGACTCGAAACCACGTTCTCACGTGGAACGGAAAAATGAAAATGAAAAATGATGGTTACTGATTGAAATTTAAAAGTGGTTCGTCCCAGTTGTTCGTCATTTACAATTTTATGTGTTAATTGTTTTATGTAATCAGTTTTTACATTATGGCGTTGATGACCCACTTAATGAAGAAAGATAATTTATCAATGAAGTGTTCCTGTTTCCTGACTAAGAAGCAGCACTGAGGATGGCCTATTGCCGAAAGCGCTCTGCTAATTATTAAATTTTGAAGATTGTACACGTAATACACAAAACGATTGTTGTTTCCCTGTTAATTATTTACTTAAAGGTTGTAGGTAATGAGAATCCGCCCTTCCAACCAGATTTACCTGCGCAATGTAAACACCGCTGCGTATAGAATACGCTTTAAAAATAACGATAACGATTCGAAGGGCTGTGATCTAAACTGAGATTATTCGAGCGTTATAGGTCAGACCAAATATAAACCGTTCATAACCACACACGTCACTCCATAACTCCCGGTTAGTTTTCTTTTTAAATGATCAAAAGCGAGTTCAACCAACCGGCATGAAATATTGATTGAAAACAGGCAGAGTTTCCCTTTGAATTAAAAATAGCCTTTATCTCTCCCGTCAGCTCTATAAATCCGGTTAGGTTTTTAAATACCCATTATGGTGGGTAATGGATTGTTTACACCTCAATTGATCAATCGCTCCGGCCTCTCAGGTTCGCTTAGTATTGGGTTTTGGCTCAAATAAGCGGTTTGTTTATGTTCGTGGGTTTGTGAGCGATATGTATAATTTCGTATTGCAGAAAAGTTTACTCGAGAAGTGCGATCATACTAACAACAACTGGCGTGAGAGTTTTCCAATAGCTTGTTTTCAAAATCATCTTTTATACTGGTAAGACACAATTGATAGATTTAAAAGTATCCATTGTCTTGCCATCAGGAATTATTATCACTAGCAATTACCTACTGTCACTTAAATAGCGTAGATCCTGCATGTTATTTACGTAATTTATTCAAAAGCCAGCTAATTTTTTTTATCAAAATCTTAAAAACTTACAGCTTTCATAGTCGTAATTACTTCTGCATTGCAATTTTGTATAATATTATGGTCCCTGCTTAGACCTTGGGTCAAAATATAGACTGCAAGAAATACAGGAAACTTACAGGTATTCGGATATACTATCAGGAATCATATTGGTCATAAATTAAAATGGTTAAATATAAAGACTGCAATACACTGTCTTTAGGTTTATTTTTTGTAGATTAAAAACAATGTCCTCAAAGTATGCCGTGAAATCAATTATTACGCATCTCTTGAATTATCACTGGAAGGTAACCTAGGTAAAACGTAAAAGTAAATGAAAAATAGAACTGCCAAGCTATGATGTCTTTATTTTTGGAAAAATTAAAGAAATATGGTAATAACATCAGAACAAAAAGCTTTTATAAACAAGAGAGTTGAAAAAACACGTATATGAATCCTAAATTATGTCTGGCAACGTAGCCGTTCAATTGCGGGAGGGCGCGGGACCACAGCACATATACGGTGACCGGCAGAAAGTGCGCAGCATTGGAAAAATTTTTTATTTATGAATTTAGTAAATTTATTTTATTTGTGCATATCTTTAAACCAAAATAACATCCATCAAATCTTGTAAAATTCTTCTGGTATACGAGAGAGACTCAAAAATTGGAAGCTCCGCTAACAGTACAGTACCTCCATTTTTCATTTTAGACAAAAATTTTTTAATTACCCTTTATAAAAAGTACATCGCAACCATACAGTATGCAAATTGTATTTTCTGTACACTTTGTTAGAAATAAGAAATCTCAGTGATTCTTTTTAGGCTGATATATATAGTGGGCATCTTTATCTGTAAATAAAAGTTCCATTAAAATGTAAAAAACCATTCACCATCTTTCCCTACAAAGCATATCACCATTAGGGGTGGGCTAAATAATCGATTAATCGAATAAACGATTGTGAAAATTTTAAAAATTGATTAATCGATCAATCAAATAATCGATAAATCGATTATTTTTCGATTACTCGATTGTTTTTCGATTATACGATTATGAATTTTCATAATCCTAGTGAGCAGCCTGCTAAGCGAATTCTCCTGTTGGAATAGACTATCTAAAATACCTACATATAAGCATAATATATTATTATGCTTTTGTTTCTTAAAGAAAAAACAGTAATATAACGTTAAAATAAAATTTGTGTCCAGTATTATGTTTACTGTTTGCTGGAATTTTTGAAAGAAAACGAAGTAATAAAAGAACTAGGCTAACCAAGTGAGGCAAATATAAAAAATTTAACAAAAAATGAAATCATAATGGTATAAAGTGTGCAATTGTGATTGTTTCGATTATTGGATTAATCGATTTAACCGAAATAATCGATTATTTTTAACAATCGACAATCGATTGTGAAAATTCATAATCGCCCAGCCCTAATCACCATCACTCTCATTTAGAAGGTGGAGATGGTGCAAGGTTTTACGAGAAAACAAAACATTACCGGTTAATAATATTTAAGGTTAGAGTATGCATTTAGCTATAAACAATACGATGCATTTTGCGCTTTCTACCGCCCCCCAAATACTAATTTTAATATCCTCGTTAATGACTTTGATAATATTTTTTCTGCATTATATCCAACGGTGGATGAAATAATTTGTGTTGGGGATTTTAACATAAATCTTTTTAAAGTCGACAACCCTCTTGCTTCATTGTTTGATAATAATTACAATCTTGTTCAGATAATAAATCAACCTACTAGAATTTCTAAAACCTCCAGTACGTTATTGGATCCTATATTTATTACTGATAATTCGTTAGTTAGTGACTTCGGTACCTTGTCGGTTGCAAATATCTCTGATCATTGTTTGGTTTATTGCACTTTGGAAGTAAAAAAAAGTTATGTAGAACCAAAAATAATTAAATACAGAAATTTCAACAACTTTAACCTAAACTTATTTCTTAACGATCTTCACTCCCTTCAATGGAATGATATACTTTATGAGCAAAATATAGATAATAAAATAACCCTCCTCAATAATCTTGTTTTTTCACTTTTTGATAAGCATGCTCCTTTTCGAGAATCCAAAATTACCAAGCCTAGGGCACCTTGGCTTACACCTAATATAAAACTCTTTATGAAACAAAGAGATCGCGCGATACAAGTATTTAAGAGAACTAGAGCCGTTCATGATTGGGAAAATTATAAAAGAATAAGAAATTTTACTGTTTCTGAAGTGAGAAGGGAGAAGAGGGAGTACCTATTTCTATTGCTTAGAAAATAATCATAGGAAAACTTGGAATTCTTTAAAATCCTTTAATATAAGTTCAACTAAGGACGGCAGCATCCCTGATCACTTAGCTGATCCAAATAACCTTAGTAATTTTTTTGGTCAACTTTTACAAAATATTTCAGATTGTACACCTAAAGTTAACTTTTATAATAGTAATAGTTTTAATAACCAATTAAGTTTTTCTTTTAGAATGTCTAAGGTTGAGGAAATTCATAAGCTAATTCAATCTATTCGGACTAACGCTGCCGGTGTTGATGGCCTAACTTCTAAAATGGTAAAATACTGTAGTCCGTTTATAGATCCGTATATTACACATATCATTAATTGTTGTATATAAACAAATTATTTCCCCGATCAGTGGAAAACCTCCATAGGTAAACCATTACCCAAGACTGGAGATCCTGTAACTTTTAACGACATAAGAATTATCAGTATCCCCTGCCAATTCTTTCTAAGGTTTTTGAGAAGGTTTTATATGGCCAGCTATTTGATTATTGTGTTACTAATGGTATTATTCCAGATAGTCAATGTGGTTTCAGGAAGAACTTTAGTACATCTGTTGCGTTGGTCGGAGTCGTTGATGATATAATGATGTCCATTGATAAAAGACTAAATAGTATTCTTGTTCTTCTGGATTTTTCAAAAGCTTTTGACACTCTTCAACACGATTTACTATTTTCAAAATTAAAATATTATGGTGTTTCGGAACCTGCGCTGAATATTATTAAATCATATTTCTCAAACCGCTTCCAAAAAATTCTTTGTAACAATAAATACTCAGACCAAGTTCAAATATTATCAGGCGTACCGTAGGGTTCTATTCTCGGGCCACTTTTTTTATTATCTATACATCGGATATACTACAATCATTGAACCATTGCAAAGTTAAGGCTTATGCCGATGATACGCAGATCTACTATCACTTTAATATCAAGGACTATTTAACTGCATCAAATCTGCTTAACGAAGACCTAAATATTCTTAAACAACTTTCTTCAGATCACAATTTAATGTTAAATCCATCAAAATCTACTCTCATGCTTTTTTGTAATAAGAATAATATAGATTTTTTGGCTAATAATATTAATGTAATTATTGATGGAGTTAAGCTACCTATTGTCAAGTTTGCAAAGAACCTTGGTATTATCTTGGACACCGAATTACGGTTGAAGGAGCATGTCAAGAAACTTATCCAAAAATCATATATTTATCTTTAAAAGTTTTGTACAATAGTCGTCATATCTTAAGTTTTAAATTGCGTAAGATGCTTTGTGAATCTCTTGTTCTCTCAAATTTCAATTATTGTGATTTTATTTACGGACCGTGTTTGGATGCTTCAGACAAAGGAAGAATTCAAAAAGTTCAAAATACATGCTCTCGTCTTGTATTGGGCCTTCGAAAATTTGATCATATTTCACATACATTTAAAGAATTAAATTGGCTAACAATGATCAATCGTAGGACTTTACACTTAGGAAATTTTCTTCACAAAATTCTAAACAACCCAGCCCTACCTTCATCCATAAAAAATAATTTTGTCTTTCGAAACACGGTTCATCCATGTAATATTAGGTTTTCTAACAAGATTACTATGCCCCATCATCAGACAGCCATGTTTCAGAGAACATTTACTTTTAATGCTATTAAATTATATAACTCGTTACCTAACGAAATAGTTATGCTCGATTCAAAGAAATTTAAAGATACGTACAAAAACTTTTTATTAAATTCACAAAATTCTTAAGTTATTATATCATCTTGATTGTTCTGTGTAATTTAGTATAATGCCAATCATATATATATTTTTTTTACTATTGCCTCCAAACCAAGCATTATCTATTTTATCATTCTATTCATTTTTTTATAAGATAATTATTTTTGCTATTTTTGATTTATAAACCTTATGGACTTGCTTTACTTTTACGAATATATTATATATATTATTTTAATTAAAATGAGCGAAAGGGGGTTCAGTAGAGTAGCCTTATTGGCTAGACTGCGCCCTACTTCGGCCTAATTTTTTTTTCGTAATGTTTAAACTGTATATTTGTATTTAATTAAATAAAGACATTTATTATTATTATTATTATTATTATAAACGACTTATGCATATAAATGAACTTACTGGATCTATACCGCATCTTATATGTAAGATATAAAAAGAAATCACCTATCATAAAAGTTATTTTATTATTTACTTGCCTAAAATCATAGATACACCACCGATAGTGACACACGCGGAAGTACGCTACAACAGCATATCTGGTGCCATCTCTTGGACGGTATAAGAATTAAGACAGTTCACCGTCTCACCCAGTATCACCAACTATCCCCGGTTTACCCTTATTATTATTATTTACCTTTAACACTACCTGCTTATATTTGTCGTCATCCTACTCTGTTCCCTCTTTCTTACGCTGTATGTATCGCTGTAAATTTTTAGCACCAAATATTTAATTATTATCCACATCACCTATTTCAAATATCTAACAAGCTAGTGATTCCCACGCACAGCTTTTCAATTAATTTAAAAGCCTAAGCACGTCCTACAGACTTCTCGTTCTTCATAAGATATAAACAAGCACTCCGTTAATCATGCAACTTCGTATTATAACAATTTGACTTTAAGCAACAACCTAATCAAATACGCTACAAGAAAAAATATAAAGTATCTATATTGTTAAATCGTTTTAAAAACAAATCAAAAAGCCCTTGCCTAAATCCCTTTTTATATCCCTCTAAATAATAAACTAACCCGATCATTAATTTTTATCTGTTGGAAAACAATTTAACTTTCCATTAACTAAAACATCAAATCGTTTATTTTTATTAATTATTGGTTTTCCTTGCAAAGCCGGTCCACGCCAAGTGCAGTAAATTTTTATTTTAATAAATATGCAGGAACATGATTTAGTTTTAAAAAGCTTAATGACCTTTTCGCTTTTGATACATAAAATGTAATTACTGTAATGAAAAGCTCATTATTTACCTTACGCTTACAGCCTTTACTCTTTTACTGCAAAATTATTTTTTACAGCGCTATTGAGAAAGCTTTCTTCACCTAGTTATATTAATAAATTAGTAGTTAAAGGGAGAAATTGCTTTCGGCACATTTACCGTTTAGTCTGTCTTGCAGTTTTGACGACATGCTATTGCTAGAATCGACTGACCACTCTCAAGTCTCTTTTTAACGGGCACTTAAAACCCATATCAGTGACAAATGACCACCATGGGTCTTCATATTCGAAGTATCGCAGTGTGTGCGCCATGTTGAACCATCGGCACCGCCGGCGGGTTACCTATTTTATTTTCTATATTAAAGCAAGATATAGATCAAGACCCAATGTGGAAGATCAAGGCTAAAGGTGGACTTTCGATGATAGCGGCCAATGCGACCCTTGCGATTGATTCGGCTATATGGCCGGTCGTGTGTGTACTGCTTTAATGCATTTACATGTATATCTACCTTAAAGGCATCCGATGCGGCTGTACGACTCAACTGCTCTAGAAGCAGTCAGGTAGTGTTAATGTCTTTGGTTGTAGTAAACGCATGTATTTTATACTATTTATACATTGTGTTTCCTAACTACGGTACGAAACTTCAGAGGGTGATACGTAAAGGTCGTTTTAAGAAAAACAGTTTCTATGAACATAATGTCCGGAGTTGCTTCGTTTCTGAGGTACAAAGCGTTGAAGTTTAAAAAAAACAAACGGTCATAAATATCCTTAAACTGATTTGGTTGAAATTTGGTTCAGTTATTTGAAGTAATCAGGTGCTTATTTAGCCCTAACTAGATTGAAAAAAGGGGTTCGTCAGGGTGACACAATATCTCCAAAGCTGTTTACACTTGCACTAGAGAAAGCCTTTAAGAACCTGCCATGGGAAAACAAAGGCATCAGCGTAGACGGAACTCGTCTAAGTCACCTTCGTTTTGCCGATGATATTGTTATCATTAGTAGCGACATAGAGGAACTAAGAGCCATGTTGGAAGAACTGAAAGAGACATCAATGCAAATTGGACTCAGAATGAATCTAGACAAGACGAAGGTGATGACCGGTGAAGACATAGATATAATTGTGGACGGCCATAAAATTGAACAGGTAGAGGAATACGTATATCTGGGTCACGCCATCAGGCTGGGAAAACAGAACCAAACCTCAGAGATATCAAGGAGAACAAGATTAACCTGGGCGGCGTTTGGTAGGCTCAGCTACATTTTAAAATCTCACGTTATCCCAATTAACCTTAAAAGGAAAGTTTATGATGCCTGCATTCTACCAGTAGCAACATATGGACTAGAAACTATGTCTCTGACAAAGAACAGTGCAGAAAGGCTCAGAGTAATCCAGAGAGCCATGGAGCGTGCAATGTTGGGAGTCAGCCTGAGAGATCGCTGGACAAATGAGGAGATCCGAAGAAGAACAGGGGTTGCAGACGTTATGAGAAGAGTGTCACAACTTAAATGGCGATGGACGGGTCATGTTGCCAGGCAAGACCCTTCCAAATGGGCGAACAAACTAATACAATGGCATCCCAGAGCCACTAAGAGAAAAGCAGGAAGACCACTACAGCGATGGCGAGATGACATCCAGAGAATAGCGGGGAGAAATTGGTTTCAGGCAGCTCTGGACAGGGAAACATGGAAGATGTTGGAGGAGGCCTACATTCAGGAGTGGATGATGATGGGCTAAGGAAGAAGAAGGAAGAAGATTGAAATTAGGTCCATTTATTATTGAGGAGAACAAGTACGCCACTTCCTTTTTTTTTAGTTTTCTTATATGTTTGGATTAAGCAACTACAAATATAACTTTTTGGTCTCCTGTGTTTTTTTTTATATCTGGCTTCGTTTGCGAAAAAAAAAATAAAAATCACTTCCACTCATTTTAAAAGCTATCCATGGACAACATAAAATAACAACCAAAAATAAAAAATAAACAGTTTCGACCTTACAGTAAATGAGCAAAATGCACGAATGCAATCGATTTGTCATTGATTGTCTGACACGTTCAAAAATACCTGGAGTATTCCTTATGGCATTGCAATTGTCAATAATTATCCGATTCCTCAAGTCATTTACATCTAGTACGGGAGTTTTATAAACAAGAGTCTTCAGATGACTCCATAAATAAAAATCTAGAGGATTAAAATCAGGACTGCGAGCTGGCCAATTCTGAGGTCCTGCACGTCCAATCCAGCGATTAGGGTAGGTGATGTCGAGAGCAAGAATACTAAAATGAGCTGAAGCCCCTTCGTACATAAACCACATGTTGACTCTTACATATAGGGGTACTTCTTCTAACAAAATGGTTAAATGATGTAGCAAAATGTCCGTGTAGGATTCACCTGTTAATCTTGGCGGTAAAAAAAATGGGCCAATTAGGTAGTCACCAATACTTCCTACCCAAACGTTGAGCGAAAATTGTTGCTGGAAATGACTTTCTCTAATAACGTGGGGATTTTCGTTGGCCCAAAAATGGTCATTGCGAAAGTTCATAATTGCATCCCGTGAAAAATTTGCGTCGTCTGTAACTAAAATATTTGGCAAAAAATTATTATTGTGTGCCATCCTATGAATCAACCACGTGCAAAATATTAATCTTTTGTGAAAATCCCGAGGCAGTAGAGCTTGGACCCGCTGTATGTGATATGGGTACAGGAGGTTTCTTTTTAGATCTGTCCAAACGGTTTTTGGGTTGACTTCAAACTGCAGTGCAATCTTCCCGGTACTTTTAGAAGGATCTTCTTCTATCGCATCAAATATAGCTTCCCTTACAGTTTCTGGTCTTCCACCACCTGTATTTTTATTAAAACTCCCAGTTTCATATAATCTTGCATGTAGCGTTCTAAATATTCCCATTTGCTAATCCATAAATAAAGTGCATGCCAGCCATTTCAGCGCTAGTAAAATTGTTTATGATGGAATCACTACTAATTAACAACTTTGAATTTTACTGATATCATGACAATACTATCACTGTCAGCTGCTCTTCAAAGCAGGTAGGTAGGTACTTCATTTGGCCTTGGCAATAATTTGTTATAAATAGCAGATGTGGTAAGCCAAAAATGTGATAATAAAAGTAAACCTATTGAAACCAGTCGTGCATTTTATCAAAAGGTGGACATTTTGCTCATTTACTGTAAGGTCAAAACTGTTTATTTTTTATTTTTCGTTGGTATTTTATGTTGTCCATGTATAGCTTTTAGAATGAGTTAAAGTGATTTTAATTATTTTTGTCGCAAACAAAGCCAGATATGAAAAAAACACAAGAGACCAAAAAGTTGTATTTGTAGTTGCTTAATCTGAACAAATAAAAAAAAACTAGAAAAAAGACAGCGGCGTACTTCTTCTTTTCAATAATAATTGGCTGTGGTGCCCACTGAGACGCCACTGGGCCTAATAATTTCAATCTAGTTAAGCCTAAATAAGCGCCTTATTACTATCTCAGAAACAAAGCAACTCATATGTTCATAGGAACTTTTTTCTTCTTTTTTCTTAAAGCGACCTTACGTATCACCCTCTAAAGTTTCGTACCGTAGTAAGAAAATACCCTGTATATTTTTGTATTTTAAAACTTATCGAAAACCAATTCGTTTTCTCGCAATGAGAGTTCCCTTAAAGGGATATCAAATCATATTCCTAATATCTCTACATCATATTACTCTAGACAGCCATCAGGGAACGTATTATCACCACCAAATTATAGCGATTATCCGCAAGAATTTCTACTGACAAATTTTCATTCCATATTACAACTTTAGATTACAATATAATAATTTTAGATTTAGTTTTGTAAAGCCTTAAGTTCATTGAAGTAATAGAAATATTGTTCTCTGAAGTTATTGTTTTTCTTACAATACCTATATATTTTAAGTCCACACTAACCCAACTAAGCACAAAATTAAATGAATCATCAATAATTAGTCGGCAGTATTTTCCAAATAACTTGTCACATTTTAAATGCTTTTCAATTATAACGTTATATGAACCTTCACTGTCCTGGAAAGTCGCGAAACAACTGGTGATAAATCAAAATTGTGCAGGTCGTGGCCGCACCAAGTCGCATATCTCGGAAAGGGGGTACAGATGCGACAGATCGCATTGGTCGCCAGCCGCAGCCGCATTTAGCCGCAGCCACGTTCATCAAAAGTATACCTTAAGCCTACGACTACTATATTATTGGTCTTAGTTTTGTGTGCCTTGTAAGTGTTTTTTTGATAATGTGAAATATTTAGGTACTTTTAATAATTTCTTTACATTATTCCTTTTTCCACTTTTTCCTTATACAATTCAATCTAATAAATTATAGCAAAATCTACAAATGCAAGACGATAAAGAAATCAGGCTGTGCACAATCGACGCTACCGTGCGTATTTTAAAAATTAGGTTAAATGCCGGTAAAAGCCATTTATCTTTTCAGCACAAAGAACGCGAATAAAAACGCTTTTATCGTTATTAGATTTGTACCTGCTCAATTTGTTTTTTCTCTCACTTTAGTAATATGATGCGCCATACAGGTAATTTCAGGCATTGTGATATTTCTAACAGTTATAAACTTCAATATGTTTCCAGGTTTTTTATAATATTGCCAGTTAACATATTTTAAAGAGTTCAATGCAATGTGCCGGGTGGTAAAGTACTTCCCAACATATTTCGTTTGGCTTAATGACTGCAATAAAACCCCTCATAAACTCGGCTTTCGCTTTCGCAGAGACGTATTAACCCCCATTTATTTTTAATGTCAGTTTATAATAACAATAGATAGGTACATTATTTGATTTGTGATTTAATAAACTATCTAATTAAGGTTTTCTAGAAACAACTTAATTATTAGGATATTTCCCAAAACTTTTTAGTTACAAGTACCTGTTGATATAGCTTATATAAATAGTAAACATAATATTCGAAATAGATTAGTACCTATATATTTTACTTTGAAACAGTGTGCAACAAGTTAATATGAAAAGTATGTGGAGACCTTGGGAATCTTCAGCTAATGCCATATCTAGCTACCCTAAACATTCCAGGAAGCATTTATCTTCTGACGCCAAAGTGATCGTGAAAAATGTATGTTAATCGTTATTAAAGAGCGGTCACCCTAAAGTAATTGCCATTAAATATACCAGTGAAATGACGAAAGTTCCATTATCGACGGTATGAGATATTATGCTAAAAGGACATTTTAAAAGAAAAGTTCGCAAAGATACCGGAAAAATGAAGTGCGTAGATGATTGTGACAAAGATGTTATTTGCAGGAAAACGTACCAAATGTATCGAGAAAATGTTGTGCCCACGTTAGATTCTTTAAAAACACGGTTAAAAACTGACGATACAACGATATCACGTAGCAGGATAAGTCTTCACCGCGCTTTGCAATAGATGGGATTTAGGTATAAGACAATAAACAAGAGACAAATTATTATGGAATCCGAAAGGTTAAGAAAAATGAGATTTCTGTACCTTAGGGAAATAAAAAAGTTTAGATCCGAAAAACGTTTAATAGTTTGTCTGGATGAAACGTGGTTTGACACTCATGAGACTGTCAAAAAGGGATGAGTGGATTTAACTGAAAAATGCCAAAATAAAGCCCCTTCAAATAAAGAAAAACGAATAACAATAATTCATGCAGGTTGGGAGAATGGATGGATCCCTAATTGTTTATTACTTACAGGAAAAAATATAAAGGATTCAAGTATGGACTATCATGAGGATACCAACGCCGCTCTTTTCGAAGGCAGGTTTAAAGCCAGTTTGCTTTCGAAGGTACCAGAACACAGTGTTATTGTGATGGACGATACAATCTACCACAGCCGACAACTGGAAAAAGTCCCGAATGCATCGAGCACAAAATCCGTAATAAAGGAGTTTATGTTAAAAAATGACTTGTGCTTCGAGGAAACGTATAGTAAAAAACAGCTGTTAGAAATGTTAAAGGCATTTAGTATCAAAAAAAGGGTACGTGTGTGATAAAATGACGGAAGAAATGGGTCACACTGTTATTATTGCTATTATTGCATTTTTAACCCTATTGAACACATGTGGCATCAAATTAAATCGAAAATGAGAACTGAAAATAGCACACATACTCTTAGTGGCAGTGTAATAGAGCTAATAAAGAAAGTTTTCGGTGAAATTTTACATGAAAATTGAAAATATTTGGTTAACCATGTCCTAAAAATTGAAGATTCTTATATAACTACAAAGCAAAACGAAATACAGCCTCTTATTATAAATGTGGATGATAGTGATAGCGAGACTGAATTAGGAATAGATTAATAGTATATTATTAACCAAGGTTTAGACAGCCATCATTATTGCGCGAGCGGCTATAAGCTGTCTAAACCGTGGTTACTATAATATTTTTTCCACTACTACAAATTTTTATAAGACATTTATCTTTATAGTATTAATAATTATAAAAAATTATAGGTAGGTATAAGTATATTTTTTAATCAAGTTACCTGCGCTTTGGAATTGGCAAAATATTTTGTTGTTTTGGCAGGTGGCTTTGTTAATGTCAATTTTTGTTCATTTATATCATCAGATTTCACGAATTTTCCGTTTTTTTTAAAAAATGAGCGAAGAAAATGTTAGTACCTAATATTATTATGTGTACACCTCCAGAATTAGGGATGGAAGCAGAAAAAATGTTGATTGTATCGATATTTTACAATATCAAGCATCTCTAATATTCTAATATGTATTGATAATTATCTGGTTGCCTAACCACAAGAAATCACTTTTCAGGTTATTCATGTTTATGAATTCATGTTGTAGAATCAAAAAATCAAGTTACCTGCGTTCAAATAGATTCTTGAAGATCGGTCAATAATGGATTTCAATGCCTTATTATTGACTATGGTCAATAATAACTTATAAGGTAGAGAAAAACGATTTCTAACGTTAATAATCGGTCAATAATGGCGATGTTATAGGTTAGTAGTGGAAAAAATTTTTATAATTACAATTAAACCTTCTGTGTGTATATGTTAATATATTTTTTTAAGCAGCGATAAAGGCATTTCGTTCCAACAGGCAGGACCATCTGGAACACTGTTTACTAAATTGCTTAACTCAACCCAATTTTTTTTCATTTTTTCCCATAAACTTTGGGTAAGCTTGCCAAAATAAATATTTCTTCTCGCGGAGGTGTATTCAAATAAATGCTCTTTTTGTTTCGACATTATCGAATTTTTGTGATTATTTCGTGAATCCATTGGAATTATAGTAGTTTTCCTATTCAGTGCGCAAAGTTATGTTTTCCCGCACGCGAAAGCAGTTAGACGATCGACGCGAAGCGGAGTTCGGATAAGCTTTAAGTGCGGGAAAACTACTTTGCGCACGTGTTAGGAACAATATTTTTTCTACGAGTGAAATAACTATATATTTTTTTAATTTTAAATTTTTATTGACATCAAAAACAACTATTTTTTTAATTTTAAATTTTTATTGACATCAAAAACAACTTATAACTACTTATACCTAAATTGCCTATTTATTATTATTAATTACATTAATATGGAATGTGCAGTTGGTCGCTTTTTCTACATTTATTGCAGATCTAGCACTAGAGGTGAAAATGTTGTAGTAGATGTCATTTCCTGGTTCATCAGTACTGTCGTGTTGCAAAAGGAATAAATGGATCCATTCTTTGAAGTACTTGGAACTGCTTCACATTTTTTAGGGCTGCAGCTTAAAATTTTGTTGCTTAGCCCTTTTTTATAAGTTGTGGACTCATCGATGTATCCCTCAGCTACCGCAGTAGATTTCCAACCCCCCAAACGTTTTATGTCAGTGATTCCTTCTCCAGAATTGGCCAGTAACGTTGCTGATGACCTTCTGAAACTGTGCCCTGTATAGAGTTCCGGATTTGGCAGTTTCAAAAAGGCAGCTATTTCAGAAGGCATCTTTCCGAAACTATTTACTCCAACACATTGTGAAACGCATTTATCTTTTTTGTAGACTAAGAAAAAACGGTTGTTTGACGTTATCGGGCGTAAGCTTTTGTATTTTCTGTACAGTTGCAGGTAGGCTCCGTTATGAATTTCTTCCGATATTATAAAGTTTCTTGCTGTATGATTTTTTGAATTCCTAATTTTGACAATTATGAGGTTTTCTTTATCTTCAATATCGGCAGTGGTTAAATTTGCTAGCTCTTCCCTTCGGCATGCGCCGGCAAGTCCAAAAATAGTGGCAACTTTAATTAAAAGGTAAATTTCATCTGGTGCCGAATTAATAAAACTGAATATTTCTTCCTTCGTAAATATTTTTGCTTTTTTTGGTTTAAACCCAATATTCTGCTTTTTCAGAAATGCAGTGAGCTTATAAAATTCACCAATATCGATGTCTCTTTTTATTTTTATTACATTTTTGAGCATTGAATATTTTGACCACATTGTGTTAGGTTTAAATTCTTTGCTTAACTTAAGAAAGTAGGCTAAAAGTACCTCTTCCTTTAACGTTTTTATCCCCCTTTGTTCGCACCATTTGGAAAACAACTCGTACTGTTTCTCGTATTTTTCTCGCGATTTGGCAGGCAGCAATTACAAACTAGCCATGTTGGCGGCTTCTAGGACATCTTCTGGAAGTTCTTCTTCAGTGATATCCAATTTTAAAACAGTTTTTTTTATTTTAAATAGGTGAAAATGCTAGTGAAAATTTTGAAGAAGACCTCTAAACTGACATGAAAGCGTTGTATGACAATGTATTTTGGTTGCTAAGGGAACAAACCGCATTTGACACAAAAATACTTGATTTTTTTTAACTTTAACAAAATTAGAGGAAAATATAATAATGCAGATTTCAAAAAAATTTTGAGCCGCACGGCACAATACTTCGGTATAGTTTATAAGGCAACACATAAACCACCTGTCAACTTTGTCTTGTTACAATATTTTTGTATAAATATCTAAAAAAATTATAAAATATAAGAAAAAAACGCGTCTATAATATGGTAATTTTGCTTTAAAATAAGTGTGCGGGAAAAAAAATTTCCCGCACAGTGTGCGGGAAAGTGCTACTTTGCGTATGCAAAAGTGTGCGCAAAGTAGCTTCTTTGCGGTCACTCGTAGAAAAAATAAATTACCTACAGGTTTAGTTTCAATAATTGCTTACCTATATATCAAACACCCCAGAATTACAGTAGTCTGTAAAAAAATAACTACATTGCGACACAGTAAATAAAATATAAATATCTACCTTTAAGATTTTAAAAACCTAAGAAAACTAATGTCACAATGGTAATAATGACGATGATGGAGGTTCAAATACAAACTTATACCAGTTTGATAGTTGGTAGACAGAACCTTGATGTCTGTCAAAAAATTTGAAACTCCCTCCTCGCTCCCTCCTATTCAAGTAATACCGATAGAGCAGGCAGTAGAATAGAATAGGGGAGTGATCCCAGGCGAACGTTCTATTCTATCGCCGTCAAGAACTGGGCCCCAGGGACATTTAGAGATATGGAAAGGAACAGCCCGTTTATAATTGCATTTGTAAGCTTAAGCCTGTCTATATTTAGCAACTGTGAGGGTGTCAATTTTGTACCGCCCATGTTTACACGTGCGAATCCATAAATTTACCTCTCTTTAGATATAATTTGTCTATAAATGCCTTAAACACGAAAAATTGCATGGGTGGCTCAAGCCAACCCTGTTTGCCCGAGTGTCTCTATACTGATCAAATAAGCCCAAATTGAACCCCTGTTCACATGAATATTACAGGAAGTGGCGATGTGGTCGCGTGCCGTAAATAATTGAGTGGAATGTCAGTTTTAGCCCTTTACCGATGTAATTGGATTTACACGGTATCGGTACCTACCTGACTCAGGGATTAAGTTGTATTTGTTAAAGTGATTTCCGTCATATAATAATATTAATTCCAAGAACTAAAATGTACAATTTTTAATTAAATTTTCTACCACTTTGTCGACTATTTTATGTAGAACATGAAGAAGAATCATGCTAGAAAATTTGACGATAAAACGTGGCTGTCGCGAATAACCTAGAAATTGAGTTAAATGTCGGTAAAAGCCCATTTATCTCCTTAGTCGAGGTTACGGAAGAGGAATCTAGGCGCTTTTACCATTATTAGATTTCCCTACATCGGCTCTACCCTTTTCAGTCGCCGTCATAGACAAGCCTTTACGTTAAGCGTTATGTTAAAATTAAACGTTGAAGGTGATAATTGTTTCTAAAATTTAAATACTAAAATTAGAAAATTTTATATTTTATCTTCACGGTTGCCCTATAATAGGTGGTTGCCATAATTTACTGGGTATACTCATCGAATTTGTGCAGGGGAATTCGTGGGAGTGGCCCGAAAGTGTTCACCCTAGTCCTGGAAAACAATTTTAAGGGTTGAAACGGCGAGAACTTAAATCATTTGAGGTTTGCTGACGACACCGTTCTCATATCTAAGTCGATACGATGGGATTTATGACGACCTCTCATCTAAAACCCGATAAATAGGACTCAAGATAAATATAAGCAAATTAATGTAAGATTATCAAACATTTTCCAAAACATGCTCTTGCAGATCTCTCCCTGGAAACTTTGGAAAGTTAGGACACAAGACGTCTTCGGGTAAGGAGAATCAAACCACCGAAGTTGATGAGCGAACTATACGGGGAACAAGGATCGTCGATGTAGTTGAAGTTGAAACTATAACCAAAATGGAACTGGTCACCCACCGATGTGATGGGTAGACGACATTACAAGGATCATAAGTAAAAACTAACAATTAAGGGCACTTGACAAACTTTAGTGAAGTCATAGGAGAGGGCTTTGTCACAATAGTTATGATGACGATGATGGAGGTTCATTGATGTGATAGACGCATCGAAATCGAAAAGGCATAAGGCAATGAGCAAAAAATTAAAAGCCTCTCTCTCCTTTAATTCATGATACTGCGGAAGAGATCAAGCTCATATTTTTTAATTTTTTTTTTATATTTAAAATTTTAATTTTTTTTTTTAATAAGTAAGGGATATATTTTATTAAAACATGAATATTTTGAATTTAATTTCGTTTGGTTTGTTGATTAAAGGTTTTCGCAATATAGCGACTAATTTAACTGAAGTTGGGACTTAAAAGGATTTATAGATATGTATATCAACTCGCTAAACCTTTAGAATTTGTAATGTAGGTTTTAGCATAAATTTGTAATAAAATACCTAAGTAACTGCCTTAATTAAATTATTCAAGCTTTTAAGCAACAAAATGTTTATTTAAGTGTATTAGGTAAAATTTTAAAAGTTAAGTTTTTAATTGAGGAGAATAAAAAGTTTCCCAAACAAAAAACAAGATTATCAACTTTAATTTTTTAATTACAACAATATTATTGTTTTTGTGACACTGACTAATTATTATATATTACCCTTGCTCTGCTGGAAACTAATTTTATAAGTGGAAAATGGAATTATTACGTTTACCGCTTTATAAGGTGTAATATATTTTCCCGTTCAGACAGGTCAAGGGTAAACATACACAATCAATGGAATATAATTAAGAGGCTCTTGTGCCTTGTAGCTCAACTCGAATTTCGTACATTTTTCGATTTCTTGAAAAGCTTACCTCAAAAGGAATTCATTAAAGTCAAATATTGGTTGCATAAAACAGGATTTATAAACTCGATAAGTTAAGGAGGTTGAATAGAATGAATTAAAATATTTCATAATTTTAAATAAAGTCGAGTAATAACCAATTAGTGTCATCACTCTCCATACTATCCATTTTTTCTTTTCCAATTCTCCGGCACAAAACAAACTAACCTTACAACAAAAAGAAAATACAAATTGCGAAATGGCGACGTAAACAACAAACCACATGACTTTAAAATAGCGTCTTCATTGGTCGTAACAAACTTTCCAAACTCCGAACATAAAAATTGGTTATCTTCAACTACCCGGGAACGTTTCGAAACTATCGAACTTTGCACGAACTAACTGTACTGAGCGAAATATCGAGTTGACATAACTCAAATATGAGTTATCCTAGACCGACGCGTGTTGCTAATAAGGGACAGCTCAGACCTCTGAGTTACGGCAACTAAATCGAAGAAATTGCATCAAATTACTGTTCATGTGTTATAATAGCCCTGAAGATGGGTTGTTTTAGCTAGCTAGCTTAGCTAATCGTAACTGGGTTTGACGAACACATGCGACGGGGGCTGCAGCAATTCATTGTTTAAGCTGCCAGAGAGCAATATGGGAGTTGTGATGCATTACTACTCGGGCTAGTTAACTCATGATTCGAGCTATCAAAACTGGACCTTCCAGTTGTTCTAGCTTACTTAACGACTATAGATTTAATATGTCCTAAATGTTGGCAGGGAATCTCAATAGAGCCAAGAAACACAAAGAATATTTAATAATATGTACATACTTTAATTAACAAACACTTGTTACAGAAAACACATGCTGGGTTAACTAAGATTACTGACATATCTAACAACATATGATATACGTCAAGTGCAATAGAACTACTCTATAAACGAAGCTAGGCACAATAAGGTTTGGCACTTTAAATATATTTCAACACTAAAATTGGATTATTCTAATTTTCACGCACCTGTATGAGAACAAACTCTGAACAATGATAAAAAAAAAGATCTCTCCGATCAACGACTGCGCGGATACCAAGTCCAGTTATGTGGTCCATGACGACGCGACGTGCACGAGGTACTAATAACAATGGGATGAAGTTACCGCGCCACGAATCGGCACGAACGTGAATTCGGAACTTTCCGTGACCTTTCGATTGGTGTTTTACCCTCGACATGGGTTTTTAGAGCACTCTTTATGACTTATTTCAACTAAAAATAATTTACACATAGTAATAAGTTCAAATAATGCACGTCTGGGTCAAAACGGCACTTTAAAATCAGTTAGTAAGTTTTCCCAATCCAAAAACTGAGTTCAGGTAACTCATAAAATGGTTACAAAATGAAGGATTGTGGTAATCCCAAAAGTGTTTGAAATGTTGATATTTGTGTTTTGAGGCGAACCAAAAGAAGCTGAGTTATTGTAGCGCTTTTTAATGATTTGTGATAATTCCTAGGCTCAGTTAAACAACATAGAAGAACAATATAGAAAATAGAAAATTTTACATAGGGTCGAGTGGGTCAAAAGTAAACATAACTTTATTTCTTTAAAGTTTTAATTCCATTCTAAAATTTGGAGCTTAGCTTTTTTGAAGTGACAACTCTTGCATTATGTTCTATTGTCTTTATATTTCCTACTCCAATAGTCAAAATAATAGAGCACTTCTCAATAATTTGTTTAAATTTTATTTTTTATTTATGTTATTAACGTTTACATTTCCCCCAACTAGCTTGGGGTAAATGTAAACAGCTGAACACAAGACCATCCAATATTTGAAGGTATGTAAAGAGGAAATTGTAAACAAATCACATTTTAATTTATTCAGTCCCTCTAAAGCTCTTTAGTAATATGTTTACATTTACCCTAACTGTACCATAATTTATCTAAAACTAAAAACACATTCAGGTCTATAGGAGGTTATGTTACAAAAATACAAAATAAACAACTTAAACACAATAGTAGGAACTCCGGCAAGACCACCTAAGTTAAACAGAAAAAGTAAATTTATCTTTCCATAACAGGGATTTTTTTTTCGAAATGATAATAAATTCTTTGTCCTTTAGTTTTAATGATAGGAAAAGGCAACTCTCCAATTACTTGATCTGCGGCCACAAAACTAACATCCCTTGATTGAATGGCAAAGTTTTGCATAGTATGATCTATGCTCTTCAAACCAACTACTTCCACATCCTGATCGATAACGTTCTCAACCGAACAAACATACTTGTAAAGTATTGTCTTTCTTTTTCCTTCCCTGAACTGTACAAGTACAAAATTTCCATTTGCCGAGTTTGAAATGAGCATCTTAGTTGTTATGATAGAATCTTTGTCTCCAGCAACATTAAAATCTTCCTCTCAGGGACTGTCATTGTCACTTAGACGAAGCGAATTTTCACTCTTCTCGCTGGAAGTTTCTTCATTTTTATTGTTTTTTTTTTTTATTTTTTTTAATTCCAGTTTTTTTCAGTTCCGGTGGTAATTTTCTTTTTGGTGCACATTGTGTTTTTTTTACATTTGGTTTTTTTATTCTTTTTTCTAGAGCTTCTTTTAATCGTCTTAGAGCATCCTGAGTAGTTAATATTTCGCCATAACTCGCCATGTCTTAACCTAGGTATAACGATTTTTTTGATAAAGGATTAATACCAGGATTCACATCTTCTATGCTGTTTACATTTGCCTCATATATACTTTTTATAAAGGTAAACGTAAACACGATTTTCAAGCGTTTTTGTTGTTTAAGCAAGTGGGAACACTCAAAGTAACATATTTCAACATGTTATAAATGAATATTCATTACTTACGTTACCAAAAAATTATAAGCTCACTTTAGCACAACACTCATAAACTGAAAATCGAATTTTTTGTAATGTCTCTAACGAAGTTCGAGATTAAAGTGAAATGGTTGGCTCAGCAACAAAATTCGTTTGCGTGTTGGCAGAAGGGGATATTACCTTGAGAAACTGGCGGTTATTGATTATTAGCGGCAAATTTTAATCGAAAACTAATGATGTTTACAATTACCCCTGTTCACATTTGCCCCACTCGACCCTAGGTTGTAACACGTTACTCAATTTTTTCTATATCGCTATGGGCTATTTAATCACGTTTAACACACGAACTATTTTACCCACAGTTTGTTAACATCTTACTATTAAATAATAAAGCGTTCTTATTTCCATAACCATCTTTGAAATACAGAAAAAAATGTTTTAAATCTTATCATTTTTATTTAAGGTTAGACCGCACAGATATATTCGATTTAGGTTGTCACTTTGTTGTCAGTGACAAGCAAATACGTTGTTGCCATGTTGTCAATTAAATTTCTTCGCTGCACTGTATTATTTTCTTTAATGTCATCATGACGTTAAGTTCTTTATTTCTGACCGGTATATTATTAGCTTATAACGTCTTCGTTACGCGGGAATTATAAGGGTCATAACTCCCTTGGGATATTAAGAAAAATTTGACATTAAATCAAACGATTGACATCTAATGTCAATTTGATTGTCATCTATTGAAACATTTATTCCACTTTAAAAATGAACAAAATGTTACTAAAATCGGTCAGAAATAAAATTATCTATGTATCACTGGAATAATAAGGGTCTCAATCACCTCGGGCAATTGCTGTCGTCCCTCGGGCCAAAGGCCCTCGGGACGTAAACTTTGCCCTCGGTAATTAGGACCATTATAATTCTCTAGATACATAAATAACTGTAATATGCAAAATTGACAACAACATTTTTTACACCGTGAATTTGAAGCAAAAAGATGAATTAGATTAGTTAGCGCCCTTTTCACCCATGTAAGTCTCGTGTAGAAACGTTATTGGAATTATTTCATTCCCGGACAAATTGCGAATCTACATGAAACCAGTCACGTTTGGCAGAACTGTAAGTAATCTTTTCTTTCATAGCCGTTTTAAGAGAATTTTTGCGTTAAAATATAGAAAACTACTGTCACAGAAAATATATGCTACTGTTATTTCCGAAACTTATTTTTCAATTTTTGGCGAAAAAAGTGCTCCGTCCAACGATTTTTTCTTTTAATCTGATTCTATTCTATACGCCGTTAGCTCTCGGTTAAAGTTTCAAGAATTGTTATAATCGAGATGACCTATACTGCGCAAGACCCTATATAATTAAGATAATATCCTGTGAATAATCTGCTGACATTTTTTGCTAGGAACATCTTATATTTTTAATTTGAGGCGTCTAATTTAAGCGACAATATATTGAAGCTATCACGCAGGCAATCTGCAAGGATTGTAACGAGATCCCAATGTTTTTGTCTCAATTCCTACACATTTCTCACCTTGATTATTCTTTATGGCTTTTTCTTTACGAAAGACGGTCTGGAATTGGGGATTTTAAGAGGATTACTCCTTTAACCTACATTCACTGACAGATATTATTTTGGACAGATATTAGACAATATTTTTCACAAGCAACAAAAGGGCTTTGGATTTAGTTAATGAAGGTACAGTCCCTAACTTGGATTAGGCGAAGTAAACCCACATAGGACAATTTTCTGCCCTTTTATAAATTATCCTAAAGGTACAGGACGGTTTCGCCTTTGAAGCAGAGCAAAGGGAAAGCCCATGTAAAGTAAAAAGATGTATAGTCACAAGTTTAAATGATTTGCATTTGACCAGGGAACATCTTCAAACCGTATAAAACAATAAACCGCAAAAAGTATACGAACGTACAGACAGACATAACGCGAATATTTAATTGTAACCCACAAATATGCAAAAAGCTTTTTTGTTTCCCTCCGAGGATATTTTATGTAAAATATAAACTGGTCCAAAGCTTGTCAATATTGGGTCAGGGTATAAAATACCAATTATTATATGCAAATTTGAAAAGGTTATTAAAAACAGGGCATGGGGTGTAGATTGCCCTACGGTCATTTATTGTACCTACACAAAAGCCCTATTATTATGAAGCAGCAGAAATAATGGATTCAACATAGCAATTCATCATATTGACGAAGCGTTTTTAATATCAGGTATGAACACCACGAGTGTTTGCAGGTAGTAACCGGATAGTAAATAATATTAAAAAATATTATTTTTGGACAGGTATCGATAGCGATGTTCGAACTTTTGTTAAAAAATGCGACATTTGTCAAAAACGAAAACATTGCAACAAATATATTAAAGAACCCATGGTCATTACTTCAACAGCTTCTTGTTTATTTCAAGAGGTATATTTAGATATAGTAGGACCACTGCCAAAAGATATTAATGACTTTTCTTATATTAGGGATCTTCCTTGTCTTCTTAGTCAGGCTTTATGCCTTTAACTTCTATTCAGTGATCTGTAGCGTTATGGGCCGAACTTCACATAAATATTTGGTTTGGGCAATGCCCTAAGTATTGTTGTTTGAGAGTGATATTATCATACTATTTCTTCTCGAAATTGGTTTCCTTGTTTAAAATATTATTATATTTCGTCGAGCCCTCCAGCTCAGTGCCTCGCAACTATAAGTGAAGGTAGCCAATTCTTAGGGTACTAATAAGTGGAGCCTGGCGGAGAATGTATGTGTGTTTGTCTAATAAGTGGGTAAGTGGCAATGTCCGTACGTCTGTAGTAGTTTGTAGTAATTTTATTGTAAAATTCCATTTAAGTGGGAATCTCAAAATCTCTATGTAACACCCTATTCACAGCATACCTCGGAGCGTCCGCAACGATTTTTAAAGCTTTGTTCTGAAATATCTGGAATCTGTTATGCTCGGTCCTGCTTATCATGCACCATGTTGGCACACCATAACTCAGGACCGGCCTGACCAAAGTCTTGTATAAGTTTACTTTAGTTCTATATCCTATTTTACTCTTTTTATTTAAAAGACAGTTAATAGAACCTAGCTGCTTTCCAGCCTTTTTAAGTCGTGTCTCGCAATTTTTCTTCCAGTTCAATTTTTGATCAAAAATTAGACCCAGATACTTGACTTCTTGAACCCAATTTACTTGTATGCCGTTCCTCGGGCCTTCTCACCGTGCTTTTCGAAAAGAAAATGGCTTTCGTCTTGCCGGGATTCAGACGAATCTTCCAGTCCGAACGCCATTTTTCTTTCTTGCAGAACTCCCGCCCTGATTTGTTTCGGGTCTGAAATCGCGCCTTCTGACGAGACTACAAAACTTCTGTTCTTCAAGAAGGAGAATATGACTTTAATGAGATAGTTGGGGGCACCCAACCTTATTAGTTGACTTTAAATATCGTGGACTATTATTCTCACATACTTTCGACCATTTTTACGTGGAGTTTAACCCGGTCCACGGAGCGCAACTTAACTCTTTGTGTTTCAGTGTGACACTGCTTTGTTGACAAAACATTGTCAGTCTCGTACCCTATCCCGACATCTTGACCAATCAGGTAGTAATACGTCACAATCCAAAATGGCTTGTTTCACGTCAAAATACTGTTGCTAGCCAATGATAATACAGATCTGCTGTTACCATGCACGCGGCTTATATCGCACTTGCATTTGCGTGCTGGGGAATAATACAAAATCAGACAGATTTTTTATGCATAAGGTTTTGATTTAAACTTATATTTTCATGGATTTGTACAACGTTGCCATTACTGCAATATGCGGTATTGCCAATTATATTGCATGTAAATATAATGTACTTTTCTCTATTTTTTACCGTTAGGTATTAAATAAACACATACAGTGCCAGACCTTGTCAAATGCTTAATGACTTTTCTTATATTCTCACGCTTCAATGTGAATTGACTAAATTTGTCGAGGCATACCCTCCTCGCAATAAAGACGCAGTATCAGTTAGTTTATTATTTATGTCATCAACCATGACCGAGGTTTCTAATCTTTTAAAAATTAAACAAATTCAATCCACTGCATATCATCACGATAGTATAGGTGCTTTGGAAAATTCACATAAAGTATTGGGCGCTTATCTTGGAAGTCAAACTCAAAATCATGACGCGGCTTGGACCGTACATACTGAGACTAAATATACACCTATTGAACTTGCTTTTGGTAGAAAATGTCATATTCCTAGTAACCTTAGCGATACCGTAGAACCTATAAATAACTTTGACAGTTACCCACTTGAACTTAAGTACAGACTGCAAAAAGCGCACCTCGGCGCACAAACAAACCAAATACAGTCAAAATTAGAAAGGAAAGAGACATATGACGAGAATAAAATCCCGATTACTTATAACAAAGGAGTTATGGTCTTAATAAAAAATGAAACAGGTGATAAACTAACTAGCCCTTGTTTCTTGAGTCCATATTTGGTTATAGAAGATCTAGCTCCCAATGTAAAAATTATAAAAAATAATAAAGAAATAGTAGTTCATAAAAATAGAACTAAATTATACCATAACCATTAGCATTAATTTGTACAAAACGCTAAAATTTAAAGGATTCTCTTTTCTACTATACATTTACTATTCCCTACTTTTTACCCTATGCTAAACTATCTCTTTATTTCTCTTATATTTTCTTAACATTGACTGTAAAGTGTAAATATGTAATTTGTCATATATAATGTAATTTCGTTAAATTTTAGTTAAGAGTATAAACTGCAGAATTTTTGTTATTTAAACTTTTGATATTACTGGTATTACATACTTTGTTAAATGATGTACAAAGGTAATATTACTTTAAATATATATCATTGTCATCTCGAAAAAAACAATTTTCATTTCAATAAAAGAAAATTCTTTAAAAAATTCCGGGGAGATGTAATATGGTACGAAGACACCCTGTATAATAACACAATAAATTATGCATCATTTAATAATAGTAAAGTAAACTACGAATCAGCAAGAATGCAACTTGCTGACTCCGACACTTCACAAAGGTACAACAGGCAATTATTGTAAGTTGAATGAACAGACAATATACAGAGTTCAATAGCAAGCATGGATTTTATTATTCCTTAGTTAGAACAGAACCTAAATTATTACACAAATTTGCCGATAATTTTAAAAATGGGGTATTGCATGGATTCGTTTTCTATGATATTTCAAACATAATACGGAGGCTGAGGGGTTTTCCTTTCAGTAACAACAAAAAAATGCAGGTTTCTTCAAGGAATATATTTTTAACAATGTTATTAAATATTTAAGGTATAGCAAATACTTTTTAGTAAAGCATGGTATATTCTCTTTATTTACCGATCATTTTTTAAACTTGACATTCGTTCCTGGTTAATTGTATTACGAGCATAAGTTTCAACGCGCTTTAAATTATGTAATATATTTCCATCAGTTATTCCTAATTTAAAAATCTAGCGGATTAGCCCACTTATGGTAACATATTTTAAGATCAATTAATTTTAATTAAATTTAAAATTTCTACCGACAATGGCGTCAAACCTCTACAGCCGAAAATCATAAAATCTTAGTTAACACTCGAAATCAGTGCAAGTAAACGATAAACCAAAGCAAAGAAGCACACAACCATAGGATCAAAGACAAACTTCTTGAATGTCCTAACGGATCAATATCATTCTGGTCGGTAGCTAAGGCCGTCAGAACTTTACCAAGTCAACCATTTTACCTCTAACAGGTTCTGATAGCACCAGTGCGACCAAAGTACAGGAAAAGGCAAACTTACTGGTGGAACTGTTCTCTTCGCTTTCAATGGTTAACTTTCAGGGAAGAACTAACTCTACCGAACATTCCCCCTGTAGAATCGAGAATGCCCGATATTGTTTTCCGGCAGCGCCATGTTAAACGAATCTTGAGGAGTCTTGACACCAAAAAAGTTTCTGGTTCTGACGAAATTCCAGTCATCGTAGTTAAGGAATATTTCCTTCTTGCTGGAAAACTGCCAGAGTCCAAACCATACCCAAAAAAGGCAAAAAGACCATACCAAGCAACTATCATCCAGTCGCATTGCTTTCGGTTATACCAAAACTTATGGAAAAGGCTGTTAACGAAAAAGTATTATTAAAGTACCTGGAAGGCTTTAACATTATCAGTGACCGCCAGGATTAATTTCATAAGTCTAGATCCATACAAAATCTTTCCGGTCGATAATGCATATAAAACTTAACCTTATCTTCACTTTATATATAAATTCTACGAATTGCGGAACATTCTAAATAGAGCAGTTATAATTTATGTCTATAAATCCTTAGCTGAATCTTGCCTCAATTATGGAATATTCTGTTGGGGCCTCTACTCATAAGAATATCTTGAGCAATATCTCTATTGCCCAAAAACATATTTTAAAAATAATTCTGTTTAAATCCTAATGTTTTTCCTCTGAACTTTTATTTCAACAGTCTGGTGTCTTCACAATCATCCAAATATGGGACATTCTTTTCCAAATCGTACGGATTTGGACCAAAAAAAATTTCCATCTCTCCAAATTTCCTCAAATTTTTTTACGAAGTTCTTATTGTATATAAACAGACACGTATACGAGGTTTTTGTTCAAAAAAAATTTTTTTCGGAAATACGTCCATTGTGAATTTTAATGCTTTATCCCATTCTGTTACATGTTAAATTCATTATCTCTGGTTCTACTGATGATATCGTTACAATTTTTTTTTTATTTTAAAGCTAATAATGTTAGCTTTCAGTCACGTGAATGTTGTACCTTCAACTTGAGTTCCTTTAAAGTAATAACAATTTAATTGTTTAACTAATATTATCATAATGTTAACCCCAACGAAATCGATTGAAAAAATTACTATCGTATTCGTAATGTTTTTAGCTACAAAAAAAAGCCTTTTTTCAGAAAGATGGGGCCGTTACTAGTTTAAGAGTGAGAAAATAATTTCAACTGCACTTCACGTAGCGCGGGCAGCGCGCGACGAGTTGAAACGTGTTGAAGCGTGTCTGAACATTCAGTCTCGAACTGCTTACGCAGTTCACTTCGGAAAAGCGTAGTACGAGCACACATCTTCCTTTTCGGCTTTTTTGTTTCTTAAAGTGAGTAAGAAAAATCAAGTTAGGGAAATTTACACGTAAGAAAATGTCACAACCACCACTATCATCGGTACTACCAAAAATTCAAAAGGATAGATGTTTTAAACCTTTTGGTTTATCTCCTCATGGAAATTGCTTCGGAAATTACTTCTTTTTCCTCTTCATACGGCGCAGGACTTGTTGGGCTAAGGGCTTTTTCCACTTCATCGTTAGTCGAAGCTTTAGGGTCAATATCATCAACTTCTTGGTCCTGCGAAATATATTATTTACATTGCAAAACAATTTTACATATTCGCGACAGTATAAATCACAAGATATATAATTTATCTGTCCTTCAACAAAAAATGAATAAATTCAAGCAAAAAAATATATATTGAAATTTTTTAGAATTTAAATACAAAAAATAAATAATATACCTAATTAATTCATTAATTTCGTTTACTGAAATTAAATGTAGTGATAAGTACCTGATCGTCTGTTTTGGCTTCATTTTTGATTTCAGTGTTCTGACGCAATTCCGGCAATTTCTTAAGGCACGTGTCACAAATTCTCTGCTCAAGAGACTCTTCTGTTATGGGCGTATTTAATGCCAATAAATATTCTCTTCGTACTTTCCTGAGACTTTTTATGTTTTGAATTTTCGGATGAGGAAATAAACCAAAAGGATTAAAACACCTATCCTTTCGAATTTTTGGTAGTACCGATGATAGTGGTGGTTGTGACATTTTCTTACGTGTAAATTTCCCTAACTTGATTTTTCTTACTCTTTTTTAGAATGAAAAAGCCGAAAAGGAAGATGTTTGCTCGTACTACGTTTTTCCGAAGTGAACTACGTAAGCAGTTCGAGACCGAATGTTCAGACATGCTCCAACACGCTTCAACCGGTCGCGCGCTGCCCGCTTTACTTGAAGCTCAGTTGAAATTATTTTCTCACTCTTAAACTAGTAACGGCCCCATCTTTCTGAAAAAAACATAACAAATACGATAGTAATTTTTTCAATCGATTTCGTTGTGGTTAACATTATGATAATATTATTTAAACAATTAAATTGTTATTATTTTAAAGGTACTCAAGTTGAAGGTACAACATTCACGTGACTGAAAGCTAATATAATTGCTTTAAAATAAAAAAAAAAAATTGTAACGATATCATCAGTAGAACCAGAGATAATGAATTTAACATGTAACAGAATTGGATAAAGCATTAAAATTCACAATGGTCATATTTTCGAGAAAAAAATTTTTTGAACAAAAACCTCGTATACGTGTCTGTTTATTTTCAGTATAGACTCTAAAAAAAAATTTTGGGACCAATCAAAATTGTAAAGTCAAAGTGTTCGATTTGTAAAAGAATGTGCCATATATATAAAAAATGTGCTTAGGTTTTCGCTTACTACAAATATTTTTCACAATTACATTAGTCATGATATCTTGACAAGAGCAAATGCAAATCGTAACTTAACTCATAATATTTTGAACTTATTTCCAGAGCTTTTAAAAGAAAAAAAATTTAGCACATAAAAAGGGACCTTAATTATGGATTATGAATAACACTCAAATAATTAAAAATGCTGTTACGTTTCTATGAATTGTAAAAATCGTAAGAATTGTAAAAATGTGTATACTATTAAACAATAAGTATAGGATGATGAATTTTACATAAGTATTAAGTATTGACGTGGTGTAATTCAGTGACTGTGTGCACACACAGAGTTTAGGCCATAGTGCACACATAGGATCTAAATTCTTTTTTACTACCTCATTATTGGTACCTTGGAGTGTAGTAAATGTAATATTGTAATACGTAATGGATAAATAAATAAATAAATTTAACGGCAACCACAAATTTGCCGAGTCTGTAATCTTATATCGGATAGAAAATACTTAGTAGTGTATATTTAGTTGACTATCTTAAAGCCTGAAATTCTAACGCAGCCATCCCTGATTTACGAGGCAATTCGAAAAGTAAAACAATTTATTTAATGGCGGTGTAGTTTACACGTAATCCACTATGACGTACTGGGTTATATTATATTTAGTACATGTAATAGTTACATAATTTATTCTCTAAAACGTTTAACACTAAATCTAAATACTGTTATTAATAATTATCGCTATAATTTTTTAATGATAGCACTTTCTAGGAAAATAATAATAATATGTTTATTTCAGTACTGAGCAACTTCCGGGACCAACTTCCGCTGCGGGTTCAGCTCGCACTTCAGCTTCCTGTAGTTTAGCGTCTTCTAGAGAAAGTTCTACTTCTGCACCAGGGCCAACTCCATTTAGAGTACTGATGCTCGGCGGACCGGCGGTAGGGAAGTCTTCGCTAGTCTCACAGTTTATGACTAGTGAATACCTACACGCTTATGATACCAGTATAGGTAAGACAAATATACAAGTTCGGCAAACACGCTAATATAAGTTGTATTTGAATGTATATCAGTAAATAGGAAGAAAATTCATGAAGATTAGAGAAGTATAGATTTGAAAGTCGAGTTACACTTTAGTTAGTTCTTCTCTCACTTTTCATTTTTTTGTTGGTGCATACCTGCTAACCTACATTTTTTCCTGCCTAGTATAAAAAGTTTATTAAAGAAATAATCCAATAACTTTTACCTGCAAAAGAACACTCGACGATGCCAATAATTTCTTTTTTTGCGAAAGCTTTATATAAAGTACGTGAACTAAAAGAGCTTTGGGTATAACTTAAAGTTTGGTCCCTTGCCCAAGTTTGCAGGAATATATTGGACGAACCTTCTTCAAGCACGGTGAAATCCCCATATATTTTGTTAGATGAACCGTACCTATATTAAAATTGACATATCTATGAAAATAAAACCTTAATAAAAAGAGGGTTACGGTAAAGGACTAGATATTGGGAAAGCATATTTTCCGAGAATATTTTATTCCGTTTAAAAGCAGTGGAATTTGTGTTAGAAATTTTACGAATTGGAAACCTTGAATTTTATGCTTATTATCGAATTTGTTTTAAAGACGTTTGTTGTTTCTTTCTTTTAATTTATTGATCTTATTTTATTATCGAATCAATGAAGGTTTTTACTTCAAACCCCTCAAAAACAGAACAGAGATGTTGATGTTACTTAATCGCATATTTTAGTTAAAATTTCGAAAAAATCTGTAATAACATAGTCCAAGAAACACTTCTGATGATATTTATATGAAAAATTTCAATAAATATACTAAATGTACAAATAATATAAACTAACTCACAAAAAATTGCGGAAAGTTCATAGGAAATTTTGAGAAAATCCTTTTTTGACGCCATCTCGAAAACCCCCAGCTATATTATTTCTTCATTAACTCATATAAAAACCTTAAATTTCACAGAACTGTTTAAAAAATTTTTAATTTAGTGTTTTAAAAATTAAATGTTAATGATTTTGAGTAACTTATGTTCAGCCTTATAATCAAACACACAAGTTAACTTTAGACGCTAACTTCAAAATAAACTGTTTTTCAACCACAGTGAAATATAACAAGTAGGCTTTTTTTCGGATGTTGTCATAGAAACGGTACGTTAAAAGTTAACTTGTGTGTTTGATCATAGGGCTGATTGAATATAACAAACAATTTTTAACAAAAACATGAAAACCCGTTTTTGAGAATTTAGATGGCTGGAAAAAATTCATTTAAAATTCATGTGTGTCTCGTACCCGGCAACTTTTATTTTTGTGGTGTATTTTCTGAAGCTTATTTTATGTATACAGGTTGTCCCAAAAATTAGTTATTTATGACGGTTTAATTTAATTTTTTAAATGGATATCGCTATTTTATAATACTTAAATTCAGCCGTTTGCGAGAAAGTCCATATTCAGAATTTAACAGATGATTTTTTATTATAACCTAAATCATGAGCACTCTTGTAAATAAAGCCTTTGGTTGTTAGGTTGTCATAGTGACAGTGACGGTTGTGCCCTGATTTAAGTAGTTTTGCCTCAAGTCAATATGTCTGGCAAAAGTTATTTGGATAATCTTGTAATTTCAAAAAATGGTAGGCTTAAGTGGAAGAGAGCGAATAGAAATATTATTAATGATTGGTTATGAAGATAGAATGCGCACACAAATGGAAGTTTGCAAATTCTTCAATCACAAGTATCCTCGCAGAGAGCCGATATCTCGATCTACTGTAAGTAAAATAGAAAAAATATAGAGATTTAGGTCACGTTAGGGACAATTATATGAAAGGTCGACCTGCGGTATTAGAATTAAATGTGTTATTATCGGTTTAAGAAGAAAATCATATCCGCAAGACATTCGTCCTAAAGTATTTTACTAGATGGATATCCCGGTTAATATTAGTCTTACAAATAACTTTGAATTAGCAATTTTGCAGTATTTTTAACGGGTATTCAGAATCCGTTATCAGGAGAAGCAAAAAATCATTAGATCTACTTTGATAAAAACGAATCAGCATGGTCGTATAGCCCTCCACTGCTGCCTTAGATTTATACAAAAAGGATTTTTTTTTCGAAAATTAACAAAATCAACCATAATAACCTATATATATTTGAACTCCAGACAACGATATCTCGCGACTTAAAATATAAAATACAAGGGTGTGGCATATAAAAAATACCAGGTAACTTGAAAATTTTAAGTTTCTGATGCTTTTTTGTTTTTTCTGATAACGGATTCTGAATACCCGTTAAAAATACTTCAAAATTGCTAATATAAACTCATTCGTAAGACTAATATTAACCGAGATATCCATCTAGTAAAATATAAACACCTCTGTACAATAATCATCCACAGTTTCCGAAACGAATTGTATTTTCAGATGAGGCAACGTTATGTTTGAATAGAAGTGTAAACAAACAAAACTGTCGGTATTGGGCTACAGAAAAAAAACACCCGCCGTGTGCGTGAGTACTTTAATACAGTTTTTCCTGAACGATGGATTGACCGCCGAGGTCCAATTGAATGACCGGCCAGATCTCTAGATTTAACCCCTTTAGATTTTTTTTTGTGGAGTTATCTAAGGTATATGTTAATCGACCAAACAATATTGAAGATTTAAAGAACAAAATAAGGGGCGAAATAAGATTGATAGAACCTTACGTCGTTAATAACGTTCTGGAAGAATTTGAAGATCGTCTCGGGTACTGCCAGACTGTTGGTGGAGGTCATTTCCAACATTTGATAAAGTAATTTTTAGTTTCTTTTGAATTTTCTTTCATTTTCGCTTATAAATATTGTGTTGTTGTTTATGTTGTTTTACGTTAATAAATATTGTGTTGTTGTTTATGTTGTTTTACGTTAATAAATATTGTGTTGTTGTTTTATGTTGTAAGCGTACTGACTGTACATGCTGGAAGACACTTTGCGAAGAACTTAATCGGGATATATGGGGTGTCGGATACAAGATTGCGATGAAGAGTCTACAAGGATTCTAGCAAGGCCCCAGACCACCATGGAAATGGTGGAAAACGTGGCGAATCATCTATTTCCGAAACACGATCCTGTAATATTCACACTGGATAGAACAGCACCATTTGCACCGTTTAGTATAGAAGAGCTGGAAGCCGCTGGGCTAAAATTAAAGAACAAAAAGGCACCAGGTCCAGGAGAAATCCCTGCAGAAATTATAAAACAGATCGTGCTCGACAAGCCAATGTATGCACTGACTGTGTACAATAAGCTTGCAGCAACAGGCTTTTCCCCACGAGAATGGAAGAAAGCTTGTCTTATTGAGGAAGGGTGATAAGCCAGTAGAACACCCAAACTCCTATCGACCATCTGTTTGCTGGACATCTAGGGTAAACTCTATGGACACTTGATACTTGCCAGGTTGAACAGTGAACTCGAACGTACCGGAGGTTTACCAGCAAGTCAATTTGGATTCAGAGCAAAGCGCCAGACAGTGGATGCAAAACTGGAGGTCGCTGAAATTGCGAGTGACGCCGCGGCTTATACTCCTGCACCTCGGCGCATATGCGTTGCCATAACACTGGATGTGAAAAACGCGTTCAACAGTGCGTCATGGCAAATAATCCTAGACGATTTAAGAGGCAGAAGGGTGGACGAGGGACTAATCAATATAATTGGATCATATCTATCGGATAGAGAAATCGTTCTAGAGGCTGAGGGGAGAACTAAAGTCAAGACAGTAAACAGCGGTGTTCCACAGGGTTCCGTTCCGGGCCCAACCCTGTGGAACGTAATGTACGACAATTTGCTGGAAATCGAGCAACCGCGAGGAGTAAGGCTTATTGGATTCGCGGATGATATAATAATGGTAGCAGCAGGTAACACAGAAAAAGACCTGATGAATATAGCAAACACTGCACTGATTAGGGTGATTAGCTGGATGAAAAGCAGACGTCTACAACTTGCAGCGGAAAAAAACAGAGGTTGGCCTTTTTGACCACCTTGGAGTGTGGATGGACACCAAGTTAACTTTTGCCGAACATATAGGACAAACCATCCAGAAAGCAGAAAGGACAATGAGTGCCCTCATGAACTTGATGCCTAACATAGGCGGACCAAGATCCTCCAAAAGAAGAGTGTTGGCTGGTGTAGTTCATTCGCAACTTCTAAATGCGGCTCCAGTATGGCATGCAGCCGTAAATAACGGAAAGCTGATAAAGAAACTCAACAAAATTCAACGACGTCTATGTATCAGAGTATGTAGCGGATATCGTACCATATCATTGACGGCAGCGGAAATAATTGCGGGAATTTCACCCATAAAACTCTTAGTCCTCGAAAGGACTGAAAGATATAACGGAGCAGCAGGGAGAGAGGCTAACGACACCCTTCTAAGCAGATGGCAAGAGGAATGGATGCAGCAGACCTATGAACGATGGACCAGAAGGCTGATCCCTAACATACAGACCTGGCTGGATAGACAACATGGGGAAATAAACTACTACCTTTGCCAAGCACCGTCAGGCCACGGCTGCTTTAGAAAGTATCTGTTTGATAGACGAAGGTCAGAGACAGAAATGTGTAGGTATTGTTGACAACTGGACGATGTGGAACACACGCTCTTTGTCTGCGCTAGATGGAAAACTGTCAGGGAGGAGTTAGTATCATAGAAACCGAAGAAAGAGTAGATAGATAGATAACTGGTAGAAATATGGAGACTCGCATAGTGTGTAGAAGTAATGCGAAAGCGGTTTCCTGGACGGTATGCCTTTGCGGAGTAGGGGAAGGGTTTTAGTGAGTCGGCCACGACCGGAGTCCCACACTACCTAAAGCGCTAAAACACCAAAGCTCTAGGTGTGCATAGACACGCATCTCCTAATCCCTACTATAAAAAAAAAAGTGTACTGAGGGGATTTTTAGGCAACAATATGGATGCAAACTACGAACAACTAGTTAATGAACTTTTAGCCTCCTACAAATCGCTTGGTTGGCGAATGTCATTAAAAATTCACTTTCTCCATTTCCATTTATAATTTTTGCCTCAGAATGTGTGCGCTGACAACGACAAGTAGGGATCCATCAAGGTATCAGAACAATGGAAATTCGGTACCAAGGACGACAACAAAATATATTCAATAATTGTTTATGGAAAACTCTCCTCCCTAATCCTATCAAGATAATGATTTTTTTTAAATTTTTATTTATTAATAAATAATGGGGTAAAAGATAACGCCCTTGGAAGAGTCAAAAAGTTGCAGGGCATAAACGTTACCCTGTTTTCTTTAGGAATATTATCCATTGAGGTACTTGGAAGACAATAATTATGATCCATTATCATTTTACGCCTAAAAAAGATAAATACCGTATAAAAGTAGTTTGCGGTTAATGTATTTAACTTACCGTTCCGTAACAAATAAACACCAAAACACGTAGGTGGTAGGTACGTCCAAAATAGAAGTCTTTAATAAACTTATTTAAATACAAAACACACGAGAATAATTAAAAACACAGCAAAACACTTAACGAGAAAAAAAGCACGTGGCGATGTCACTGATGTCAGTGTCAGTGGGCTTTGGGCTAATTACGGCTCTATGATGGGTTGGGGATATTTCAAAGTTACTGGTCCAGCTAGTTACTGTCATTTGTCTATTGTCAAATGTCGAACGACGAGAGACCGTGAATCCGACTATATTATGTTATTCAGCTTTATGTTACAACATACACATTTTTTTTGTCGCCCAGTGCTATTATTATATTAAGTATTAATTGTAAATCGTTTCTAGTAGCTTTTATACAAATTTAAATAGCAATATAATAATAACTCGTGGTGTATCCAAAAATAACCTGCAAATAAGTTCTGAAACAAAATAATTAGTAGTCTAGCCAGTTGCTCTTAAAAGTTCATCTCGTATAGACTATAAGTGAGGGCTTACTAATTGTATAATTGGACGTTATCCTAGATATTGCAATTACGAAAAATGGCAACATTGCAAATCATAGTAAAAGTTAAAACCTATATAAATAAAAACAGTAACTAATAAACATTAAGTTGCATGAAAAATGGTATATCTAAACCCAACTTGTTTTCAAATGATTCTTAAAAAAATTAATATTATATTAAAATAAATAGTGCGGGTGAATTAAGGCAAATCATCTTCTGACACTTTTAAATTAAAAGGCGATTGCTCTTTATAATTTTAATATCTTAAGAATGGCGATAATGACTTTAATTAATTAATCAGTAATTGCCACCGTGAAGAAAATTCAAACTTTTTAACAATTCTGATAATAATTATTACGAGATCGCCCCTTCCACCTTAAGTTTTCCGCACGAAAAATTAAATCTAAATCAGATATTATTATTCAAAGAGACTGTGCAAATTTATATGCTTGTTAAAGTTGTTTGTAACAGGTCCGACAAGTTGAAATGGCGTTAATTATTTTGCTATGCTTAAATGAAAAGGCAGTAGTTACTTTAAAATAGTTGCTGTAGTAGTTTTAGGAGCAAGATTAAATATTTTAGTTGCACTTTTTACTTTTGAACTTAGTTTAACACGCTAATAGTACAAGTTAATTAATGATCCACAGCAAAACTGCAGATACTAAGAGGCACATAACCTAAAAAACCTAAACTACAAAAGTCTAATCTAGTAACCAGTTTTTTACTAAAGGTTCAAAAAATATAATACCGAGCTGAAAATAATGCACACAAATCTCACAATACACACGCCAAACACTGTAAATAAGGAATAAAGAGGCGACCGGCTCTGGACAAGACGTCAATTTTAAGAGAATATTAAAAAATCGTAGGCTTTCGACGCACTACACATGAGTAAAGCTTCGACGAAAAGATTTTTCAAGATGCATAGCGAGGACAGTGATATAATGCTCGGCCATTAGCTTCGTTTTTTAACTGGTGGGAGTTCAGTGGTTTTTCTAAATAACTTTTAATTGACCTATTAGGGAATAATAAAATTTGGTGCGCATCATACAAGGACCTTCGAAAAAGTCTAATTCAATTTTGATGTAAAACGGCCAGTATTTGAGTATAGCAAAATTTACATGGGATCTCCTTATAGCCAGTCTGGTGGTGCATCACCAGGTATAATAATTAAAAAAAAATAATAAAGGTGCTATCTCTTTTCATAGAAAACAAGTTCTGTGGATTTTAAAAGTATTTAGTAGATAGTTCAAGGAAAAAGGAAAAAGGTAATGAAATAAATGAAAAACTTCCTAATTATAATTATTCCTACCTAATACCCACCAGTTAAGTCGAGGTGTTTTCATGACAGCGACCTAAGAGGTGTCAATTTTGAGCTCCTGTTGCATATTTGGATTCAACTGGGAAAACTCTGAACTTTTTGTATTTCAAATTTTTATTTATTTAAAATTGTAAGAACCTTTATAGTAACAAAATAAATAGCATAAAAAATCGAACAACTTAACATCGGAATAATAAACAAGTGAAACCTTTTCAGTGGATCAGGTGTTCAAAATGACTACCATTTTCTGCTAAGTAAAGCGCCAGTCGATCCCTGAACCCGTCTACAACGTTTAAAAGGAAGTCCTCTGGAATGGCCCGGATTTCAGCACTAATTCTGACTTTTAAAGAATTAGTCATTTGGACGGCAAACGTAGACTGTGTTCTTTAAGTGTCCCCACAAAAAGAAGTCGAGCGGGGTTAAGTCCGAGGATCGCGCTGGCCATTCAGTAGCACCTCTTCGGCCTATCCAACGTCCTGGAAATTATTCGTTTATGTACTGTTTAACAGTTTACACATTAATCTGCTCGTTTATGCCATTATTTACACCCGGTAAAACGATTCTGCAAGAAGGAATTATGTGATTCCTGAGGAGGTTCAGATATTTTTCGCCATTAAAATTACCATCTATGAAAGAAGGTACCACAATATGTCTACCAACTATGCCCGCCCAAACATTAACTTCTTCGGGCCGCTGAGTATGACCTTCCTGGAACCAGTGATTATTCTCAGCAGACCAATAACGATTATTATGTTTATTAACAATGTCATTTAAATGGAAAGTAGCTTTATCCAAGAAAATTATATTTGTTGCGAAGTTATTATCGTTATTGCTTCTTTCCATCATCAGCTCACAAAATTCAGCTCTTCTATCAAAATCGTTCTCGTTTAATTCGTTCACCAACTTTATGCAACTTCTCCTGCTTAAAGAAATGTTTCACTGACTAATGAGACACATTAAAATGCATTGCCATTGACCTGGATAATTGTGTTGGATTTTCATGTATTGAGAGCATGATATCCAAAGCTTTATCTCCCCCGGTTGCTGTTTTAGGTCGACCTGATCTAGCGGCTTCCTTAACACTGCCTGTTTCTCAAAATTTCTTTACCACTCGACACACCGTTGTGTTCCATTTAAAAAAAGTAAGTTAAAGGCAACCAAACCAGAAATGACAGAAAAAATGCATGCAGATAGAAATATGGGGAATAATTTACTGAACAACTTTCATAAAGGTCACTTTTTCGTATACGAGGTAATTCAAAAGTTACAGGCATTATGTGTGACTTTTTTGCCACTCTATATAAATGGATGTTACGCTAAATTTCATATATTATAGTATTATACTCGTGTATAAATTGGTATTAGGTATTGAAAACCACAAAGTAATAATAGTTATATAATGATTCACCTAATGATCTAATACCAAATTTAATTTCAGTTGAGAATTAAAATTGTTTCAATGGCTACTTCTAAAATAAAACTAAATAATGTTGTTTAACAGAATAAATAAGCTTAACATATATGCCATACCGGATGTGAAATCATCGCTGCTTGTCAAATACTCTTAAATCTTAAGGCTTTTCAAATTAAAAAGTTTTCCCATTTCGGTTCGTATAAAGCTGTTACTTTTATAAGTTATTTTATAAGTTTAGATCGGACTCGCTTTTTATTTTATTTTTGGGGTTGGGACCGATATTTTACCGGTAGTTTGTGTAAGTAATATTTACGACTTGAATGACTTACTTATTTTTAGGGCTGTAAACCTGCGATCGAAAGGAAAATAAGCCCCCATTTCTAGACGCATTGTATTCCCCTGCTGTCATCAAAATAGACTGTTTAGTTAAGAGTTTTTCTATCAGTGTGTTTCGCCATGTTGGAGATAAATCGCTGACTTGGCTTGCCATTTGCTAGTTGTGTAGTGTGCCCCGGATTCAAGATAGGGTGCTATAATACACGTTTTTATTTTATTCTTTTTGAGAAAAGACTATAAACCCGATAGAAAATGTATTTATTTATTTATATACTTGCACGCCTTACAGGTTAACTAACCCAACTATAAGGCAGAGACAGAAATATTTACAATATAGAATGTATACAGGGCTGCCTAGAAGTCCGGAATAAAATTAATATAGCCTTAACCTGTAACTTTTGGGGAAAATGCTCGGACACGTCAATTTAGTTTTATATATGCTCACATTTTGACGTTATTCGTTTGTTTTTTTTATAGACATTTGTCAAAGATATGACGATATCGATCTTTTTTTTAAATGGTAACATACAGCTTGTGATACATCATTTGAAAGCTAATATCTCGTATAGTATGCTCATAAATTTTGGCGCGATTCTGTCAAGCCTGCTTCACGCTTTGACATTTTGTGACATTGTGAACTTGTAAAATTAATTCATTATTTCCGAAGTATTATTTTACAATTTTCTAAACAAAAATGGTTTTGTCGGAAAGGCAGCGTATCGAAGTATTGATATTGTTAGGATGTGGAGATAAAATAAGAAGTCAGAGTAAAGTGTGCACTTTATTTTATGCTAAATATCTGGAAAATCAAATTTCACAGGGCATTGTTAGTAAAATATTCCGCAAATTTGATGAACATGGCACAGTAAAGGACTCCCCTAGGAATGGACGGCCACGTGTTTTAGGCGACGATGAAAAATTGGATATTGCATTATCTCCGCAGGATAATCCGCATGTTTCAACAGTTTCATTGGCTCAAAATCATGATATATCTAGAAGTAGTATTGGAAAATTTTTGAAAGCAGAAAAATACCACCCTTATAAAGTATGTCTTGTCCAAGAGCTTTTAGAAGATGACTATATCGTGGGCTTGATGCGAAAACTCACTAAGTCAAAAAAGACCATTTCGAGAAAATGGCGTTTTAGAAAAATTTCATGTCTTATGTTATTTAATTCATAAAGAACGCTATATTTCTCTTAACTTTTATTATGCTAATGGACAAAAATATATTTAGAGTATTTTTCAATACTTTTTCTTACAGTTGTATATTATTTTTCATAAAATAAACATAAAAACGCAAAAAAAGTCGACTTAGTGAGTTTTAAATTTTTTCGTGTTTGTAAATTGTTGGACCTAATGAGGTTTTCGGTAATGGATTACAATAAAAAAACACTTTTAAAAAGTCAGAAAACATTAAATTTATTAAATAAAATGCAGATTATAAAACTACCCTAATTACTCGTCGTCTTTTTCGATATCTTCAGTTTCAGGAATCACATCTCTCGCCGTAGAAGACGTTGGTAGTGATCTATACCACCCATGGTATTCACTTGGAATAACTTCTTTTTCACATAGTTTAAGAAGATCTGCTTTTTTTTGAATAGATATGGGTAAAGCTCTCTGATACAGCTTTTTCAGTTCAGCCCTAGGATTGTTCGTTTTTTGAGTTGTACGCGCCCGTCCTTCGATATTGATTTTTTTGTAATCGCCGTCATAGTCATATCTATATTCAACAAAATTTGGCTGTGATTTTTTAAATCTAAAACACTTGACTTTAAGCCAATTAACTCTTTCGTTATCACAATTAAATAACTTATTTTTTAACAAATTTCTTGATAAGTCTTTCAAGTCTAGGAACTCATTGAATTTAAGTTCTTTGGTAATATATTGGCCATAACTTTTATTTCTATTGCGCCTAGATCTTGCCCTTTTGAAAATACTTAGCCAGTCGTTTACAACATAAACAGGTTGATACTTCTTTTCCTTTTCTATTGCACTATGCATAGAGTCAACCTCCATGTATGAGTGGCCACTTTCTAGGAACTTATGTTCAATTACGTCAACGGGTGTATTTTGAACAAGGTATACAAAAAGAGCCACAATATTCTGGTTCCTGTTCTGACCTCCACATGTATCAGAGAAAACCGTGATGTGTTTTACTTCGGGATTCATTTCTACAAACCATTTGTACAAACACGTACCAATTTCCGAACTGCCTCTTTTCCCATTTAATTCACTCCAGGCAAAATAATATGCTTTGTGCGGTTCTGGAGTTTCATAAATCGTTAAGTTGTACAGGTTTACTTTCCTGGTATAGTACATAGGCGACACATCGGAAGATGGTATTTGCAACACTGACTGTAGGTCAAATGTCGCGGAAAGGAAAGATGGGTCATTCTGGGATCTAGCCTTGTCAATTTCCTTTGCTTTCGCTGCATCATTTTTTCTTATTATGTGATTCCTATAATCTTTCTCTAAATCATGACGTTTTTGTGCATCTGATACCTCAAAACGATTACAAATTAGGCACTGATCTTTTCTTGGTTTAAAGAAAGAAAGATTATAGTTTGTACCAAAAATTTTTCTATATACATGTATGGTAGCTGCCTTGAAATTATTCTCAAGGCAGAATGACGTATAAAGTTCATACATTTTGGAAATGCTTAGTCTTGAATCTAAGTACGTTGGACGACTTTCGAGTTGAATGGCCTTCCATGGTGGGAAAACTTTCGATGTGTGCCTTAACTCTTGCGAAATCAATATCAGATGTTTTGTTTACAGATGGTCTTTTTCCTCGTTTGTCTTTGCTTTGCCTTCAAATAAACCGCAAGTATTTCTGCTTTTAAATGCTGTGTTTATTGGGCCATTATTAATATTGAGGGTTTTCATAAAAAATCCTTTACAAACCCTCATCTTTTCTTCTCCCTTAAAAAAATGGTACTTTTTGGCATTACCTCTAATATTACTGATTTCACCTTTTCTCGGTCTGCGAGTTTTTGGCAACTCTATATCAACGTTTCTTAAAATGAAATCCATTTTTCGCTCAAAAAGTTTAAGACCCCAATATTCTCTGCATATTTGTTTTCTGTCTTCTTCGTCAAATTTATTTCTACATTTAAACCTACACAAATTTTCACAAAAAATAGGCTGGGGTGCTTTTGGAGGTCTTATTTTCCCTCGTTTCGTTGAATACTCTTGACATTTACTCATTTCTTTTTTATTCTTATTTCTGTGCCATGTCTGTGGGTCACTTCTTCTCCATCTGGTTAAACGTTTTTCACCACCACTTACAGGAAGTTTATCGGATACTTTTCTCCTAATCCGACGTTGTAAATTGGCTAGGTTAATATCTTTATCATCAGTATCTTCCTCAGAAGAAGAATATGGTACGAGAATATTTTTTTTTGACGCAGGATTTTCTGCTGCTGAGTTGTTGACTTCAAGGAGAACCCCACTTTGTGCATCTACAATATACTCTATTGTTTCTTCAAAATTGTAATTAGTTTTTACTGCAGAGTGAACAACTAAAATAACAGAAAATATTTTAAAATAACGCGCTGTTTAAATCGTAGATGATTACCTTACCAGTAATTACTGATTTTTCTGGTATAACTCCTGAAGTATTATTTTGATAGCAAACAAGCTGAGATTCAACGACATTTTCAGATTCGTTGACTCCAAATTTGTTAAAACCTTCAGTTATCATCGTTTTTGTATCTAAAAAAATATTAATTTGATATAAATCTAGTTGTAATACTTCAGTCTCGCAATAAAATGAATTTTAAAGAAAAATATCACCCGACTACGCGTGAGTAAACTAAAAAGTTAAAAACAAGATTTAAAAAAATCATCAACATACGAAGATGTTTTAAAATGTATTCTAAAATAGCCACACGTCGCAAAATTCACCCTATCGGGGCAACGTGCGACTACGCTGATTTTAGAACGAGATTTAGAAACCTATTCGCAAGTTGGCAGCTTAATTAGCAATGTATGTTTCTTTATTCTTGTTTTTGACTTTTAGTTTATTTTGCAAAATTTAACACAATTTTCACACACTCAAATAAAAAACTTACTACTATGTGCAAGCTCAGGAATAATAATTTCAATATCTTCGTTAAGTCCAACATCTATAATAGACAAATCTTCAGGGTATGTTTCATTTTCAACAAATAAATTAAAATGTGAACCATTCTCTTCATGTAGCGGAGACCCAAGATCTTAAAATGAGAATATTATTTTGTTTTTTTTTTGATCACACAACAGAAAAAATAGTAAGTAGATATGTATTTATTACTTACCGTTTGTTTCCTGAGCAGTTAATGCCAACTGAAGTATTTTATTAGTTCGTTTAGAATACGCCATCATTACTTTAACACAACTTTTTGACTATTAAACGCTATCAAACGAAGCAAATTTAACAATATTTTAAGGTTATAAAACTAACCTGTTTTGACAGATAAAACTCATCAAGTCATATTTGCCACGACATGCTGATGCGCAAAATTCACTATGTTACTTAATGAGTTTTTGCGTTTCTATGAACTGATGAAAAATTACTTAATGTGTATTTTGTATGCTAGTTTTCTATGACTTAGTGAGTTTTTACAATCAAAAATAGTCTAAAATGGTAGAATGGAGCCAGACTTAGTGAAATATGCAAAAATCTTAAAACTCATCAAGTATGACTTAGTGAGTTTTCGCATCAAGCCCACGATATGATAGGCGTTTACAATTTTGCGAAGAAATGATGAGACGGTGTGACGAGAATTATAGGTTTCCACAGAACATATTATTTTCGGATGAAGCTACTTTCTATTTAAACGGGGTGGTTAACAGACATAATTATCGTTTCTCGAGTCAAGAAAATCTACGCGATGAATATTTGAAGCGCATACTCAGCGGCCCCAGAAAGTAAATGTATGGGCAGGTATCATTAATAACCGAATTTTAGGGCCATTCTTTTTAAAAGGAAACCTCACAGCTGAACGGTACCTGGATTTCTTACCCCTCGAGTTGAGGCCTGCTCTAGCTGTAATTTTTCCCAACGAAGTACATCTAGATATACCTAATGAAACAATTTGGTTTCAGCAAGATGGTGCTCCCCCGCATTTTGATGTCAATGTGAGAAGATATTTAGATCAGATATTTCCTGGTCGCTGGATTGGACAACGTGGTATAATTGAATGGCCACCGAGGTCCCCAGACTTAACGCCTCTAGACTATTTTTGGGAATATTTAATAGAAAAAGTTTACCAAAATGGGCCGAATAATATTAAAGATTTGAAAAACAAAATTAGATTGGAGACACATAACATACCGGCTGAAGCCATTCGAAATTCCGTCGACGGATTTTACCATAGTCTGGGAGCATGCCAAGTAGAGGGTGGAGGACATTTCCAGCATTTGCCACGTTAAACCACCATTTTGTTGTGTTTTGTTTTGCTTCGTTTTGCTTCGTTACATTAGTTTAAATAAAGTAGATGGCGCAGGAGTAGTACTACGTTTGTGCTTCGCAGCTCTAAATATTTTTAAAGAATTTTATAGTGTCAAAAAGTAATTAATTAGATTAGTGATCGCCACACATTGCAGTGTAACATTCGGAATAGCTTGGTTACAGTCTAAATCCACTAAAGTCTGCAGAACGTTGTGAAACAAACTCTCTTTGTTATTATCACCCAAAATGGTGCTGTCAGATAAGGATTTGGAAAGAATTCGCACCACGATCGTGGCTACTTTCAGGGAGGAGCTTTGTAGAGAGATAGAAGAGATGATTACCAAACAAGTTGCAGAAAAGGTGTCCCAGGAGTGCTCGCCCTTAAAGGAGAGGATCGCCGACATAAGTGCAAAAACACTTAATCTTAAGGTAAATGACGACAAAATCTTTGCCATTTTGGACGATCAGGAGCAGAACGCGCGCAGCTTAAACCTGCGCATTTTTGGTGTAGTAGCCACCGACACAGAAGATACACATAAAACTGTATTGGACCTATTCAACAAAAAAATGAAATGTAGTATCGGGGACTCCGAAATTAAAAAATGTTTTCGAGTGCCGGCAAAAACTCCATCTGATAAGCCGCCTTCGATCTTGGTGCAGTTTTACAACGACACGAGTCGTACCGCGGTACTCGCTAATCGTAAACAGAATCCGGTACCTGGCATCACAGTTAAGGAAGATCTAACTAAACGCAGATTGGAACTATTGCAGAAGGCAGTATCCAAATATACTTTTAAAAATGCTTGGAATCTTCGTGGAAATGTGTATGTCCGGGACGATAAAGGGATTCGCCGTATAAACAATGTTAGTGATCTAAATTGATGATACTTAATTTAACTAATTTCCCTAATAATTGTGCGTAGTGAAAGTGCAGCGGTGTTTATCGGGGGATGTGTGAGTGGATGGATGTGGTCGTTGTACCCGGGAGCATCTCTGCAGTATTCCGCTGGTAAGACTTTTTCATGACTCCACAGAGTATGCAGTCAGTCTAAACAATATTAGGTACGCAATTAATTAATTAATATCCTAGAACATAGAATATATTGATTGTTTTTTTTTCTTTTTTTTCTTTGCATTTTTGATAATGGTGTTCAGGGTGGTTATCACTAATAAACTGACACAATTTTACGAAATGTATGGTATTAGGTTTGGGTCTGGAATTCGGATTGGGATGCCCACGCGTATTTATTTATTTGTCCCTAGGATATATGTACATAGCTCACTAGTTTACTTCAAATATCCTTGAAGACACATTTGTATTTTTTTTTTATTTGTTGTGAAGTGACAACATGCACAAAGTGCAAGCTGTCAATCTAGCTTACATAATTAAATCTGACTAATGTGATCAAGTTGGGTGTTATGTTGTCATCGTTATTTTTGCTTTCATTATTAGGCTGTAGGATGTTATGTTTTGGGGCGCAGATGGGATGGTGTTGGGGATTGGATGGCTGCTGTGGACGGCGGGGGTTGAGGACTTGGGATGTTGGTTGACATGGACGCGGGCGAGCGGGAGCTAAATACCTCTTTAAATAACTGGACGGCTGGACGATCCGATAATTTAAGCATTGCGCATCTCAATATAAGATCTCTGAAGACAGGATTTGATGAATTTGTAAATTACATGCATGACTTCAAGTTTGATATTGTAGCTCTGTCAGAAACGTGGCTGTCAGCTAATGATAGAAGCAGTAATTTTTTTATTCCTGGGTACAAATTTATCAGAACGGACAGGGAGGGACAAGGCGGTGGAGTGGCGTTTTATGTGAGAAAAAACATACAGTTTAAAAAGATAGATATTGACTTTGATACTTCCAACTTATTTGAATATATCAACATAACATTTGCTATAAACAACAAACGCTATATAATCACCTGTATCTACCGACCACCCTCCCTAAACGCGGAACAATTTACAGATTGTATTGAGGATTTTTTTGGTCAAATAATACCCCTGCATGATTATATAATCCTTCTAGGTGATATAAATATAGATTTCTCAAAACAATCTCCACTCAGAAACAGACTACAAAACATTCTCCAAACTTTCAACCTCTTACAAATAATTAATGAACCAACACGTATAAATATAAATCAAAATACTTCAAGCTTAATAGATGTAATGATAACTAGCAACAGTCTGTCTCTAAAAGAACAACACTCCATACCGATATCTGAAACAATAACCGATCACAATCTTATATGGGCCGCTTTTCACATAACAGATAAAAAGAAAGAAAAAAAGAATAGTGTTTTGTGTCGGGATTACAACAATATAAATAGGGAAGTATTTGAAAATGACGCAATGCAGCTTCCATGGCACAACATTTACAATCAGTCAGACATAAATGACAAAGTTGATCTCTTTAATAAGAATATATTACTTCTCCTAAATAAACACGCTCCTTTTCGAAAAAAAATGTTTTATGACAAACCGTTCATCCCCTGGATCACAAATAATATAAAAAAGCTAATAAAAATACGCGACAAGGCTCATAAAAAATACTTAAAACACAAAACAGTCCCTCAATTGCAATACTACCGACAATTAAGAAACTACACCAAACACGCCATAATCAGAGAAAAAATATCCTATTTCCGAGAATTATCAACAATAAGGGGGAAGGAACTTTGGCAAATTTCAAAGAAACTTAATCTGGTTCATAAAAGCGCCACATTAGAACTACCAGATAACATCTCAGACGCAACTCAAATAAATGACTTTTTTCTCTCGTGCTCAAACTTACCTGACTCAACGTCACACGAAAAAATTAATTTTTATAATCTACATAGACACGCTAACATAGAAACAGAACTTAACTTCAATCTTATTGATGGAGACACACTTAAATGTCTTTTAAATAAAATAAATACAAATGCAGTAGGGGAGGACGGCATATCTATTAAAGATTTAAACATATGTTTGCCATATTGCATAAACCCCTTAATAAATATTATAAACAGTTGCATTTTAAATAGTTATTATCCCAGTCTTTGGAAGAAATCAATCATAATACCTATACCCAAAATCTCCGATCCAAAAGAACTAAAGGATTTGAGGCCAATTAGCATTCTGCCTACCGTCTCAAAAATATTAGAAAGGCATATATACAACCAAATAGTACTTTTTTCTGACACTTTGAACCTTATCCCAGATTGCCAGTCGGGATTTCGACAGAACTTTAGCACATCTTCAAGCTTGGTAAAAGTTCTCAATGACATTCGACATAATGAGGAAGATAAAAATAGTACATGCATCGCCTTGCTGGATTTTAGTAAAGCTTTTGATACACTTAACCATAATATGCTTTTAGCCAAACTTCACTACTTCGGCCTTTCCCCAAATTCAATTATGTTTTTTAAAAATTTTCTTAACGAACGGCAATGTTGTGTCGGGGTTAAAAAGGAAAACAGTAGTAGTAAATCAAACTTCTTAACCACCTTCAGTGGCGTACCGCAAGGTTCAATATTGTCCCCGTTACTGTTTTCTTTGTATGTCGCTGATATGCATCTGTCCGTCAATAACTCGAAAATTCAGCAGTACGCTGATGACTCACAGGTTTATATTTCTTTTACAAGTGGAAACCTACAAACTTTTCAGGATCACTTTAATTCCGACTTAGAAAACATTCACCGTTTTTCAAGAGATCATAATTTAAAATTAAATGCTTCCAAATCTCAATCACTTATTTTTAACAGTAACAAAGCTGTAAGGGATCTTGTTTCAACTCAATTTCACGGAGAAATAGAAGGAACCCAAATACCCCTAGTAAATGAAGCAAGAAACCTGGGTATAATATTTGACACAGACCTTAGTTTTCAATCACACATTAACAGTAAGCTTAAAATTGCTTATATGCGTCTGAAATCACTGTAAAATTCAAAAACTACAGAACAGCTGTATGAGATTTTCCTTTAACATACCATATAGGAATTACATAACGCCATATCTAAATGATAATTGCATTCTAAATATGAAAAATCGCAGACGATATCATATGTATCTTTTTATATACAAAACAATTAAAAGCGGCAAACCACCATATCTGTTAAACAACTTAATACAATTCACACACAACCACGCTACCAGAAACACGCATAATTTTCAACTACCACTACACCGAACGGCTCAGTTTCAAAGGTCGTTTTCTTTTGTTGCGCCCTCTCTATGGAATAACCTTCAAAACCACGTTAAGAATCTATCACCAAACAAATTTTCTAATTATATTAAAAGTATGTTATTGGAACAACAAAGAAATTGAAAAATCAAATAAGCCTACTATACTACTATCTCGTCTGCTCCTCGCGCCCTTCTGGGTTTTCGGCCGGCGGATGCCGTCGAATGGCATACATCTACTCCCCTGCTCTCATCTCATCTGCTCTCATCTGCCCACTATTGGTTATTGTGCCAAATTTTGTTTTCACATTTTTTAGTGCTTAGGATAAGTTTACTGTTAATTTCTATGAAAAACTTTCGTTTTGAAATGGGCTGTGCCATTCTGCACTCATGTTATGTGAGTGCAGAAATATCGGTTTTATATAATCGCGGTACAGTCCAATTTTGTCCTAATAATTATATATATTTTATGTAACATGTTATTAATTTATTTTAGTAGACAAAATAAATGTTTTTTGATTTGATTTGATTTGATTTTTATTTTTTTTGACAATATAAATAACAAATAAACCATAACTATTGTTAAGTCACAATGTCACAAAATGTCGTGAAACAATGAAGATTTCTTACCTTGAGAGGTAAAAAAAAATCAATGATTTATCATTTCCGCTTAGTTAAATAGGGTTTTTTTAAAACTTTTAACAGTCGCCATTTTGAAATAGCTTGACAGAATTGCGCCAAAATGTATGAGCATACTGTACGAGATATTAGCTTTCAAATGATGTATCGCAAGCTGTATGTTTCCATTTAAAAACAAGATCGATGTCGTCATATCTTTGACAAATGTCTATAAAAAACAAACGAATAACGTCAAAATGTGAGCATATATAAAACTAAATTGACGTGTCCAAGCATTTTCCCCAAAAGTTACAGGTTAAGGCTATATTAATTTTATTCCGGACTTCTGGGCAGCCCTGTATATATATGGTTAGAATATAACATTTACTGCAGTGACAACGCACACATATTACATAAAATTAGATGCCTAACCTAAATAGAATAAGAAACAGTTAAAAGAATAAACAAAACGAAGTAAAGATGCAAATAATAATTATGACAGGGTATCACCAAAATATTCATCTAGAGTATAATAAGCTTTTTCCAATAATATATTTTTAACATTTTTTTTTAACATTTTAAAATTTGACATTTTCTTAATAAAAACTGGAAGGAAATTAAAAATTTTTTTTGAATCATAAATTATGGATTTTTTTACAAGACTTGAAGAAGGAATATGTAAACATATATTAAAGGTTTCTCTTGTATTATAAGTATGTGAATTAATACTATTTCTATGCTTTTTATGAATTAAACAAACTGTTTCCAATATAAAAATTGAAGTTAGTGTTAAAATTTTTTGTGAGATAAATAGAGTTTTACAAGAATCTCTAGATCTAGCTTTGCACAAATATCTGATAGCTCTTTTTTGTAAAATAAAAATTGAATTTAGAAGATATTGGCCTGAATTTCCCCAGAAACAAATTCCATATCTCAAAAGAGATTCTATTAAAGCAAAATAAACATTTCGAAGAACCGCCATATTCATTTCATGAGAAAGTACTCTCAGGGCATAACATCCTGAAGCTAATTTTCTACATAACTTTTTGATATGTTTATTAAAAGAAAGATTTTGAGTAATATAGATTCCTAAATATTTTATAAATTTGGGGTTATTAATTATTACATTGTCAAAAATTATATTATTAAGTGTATACTTGAAAGTTAATATATTTGTTTTAGTGATATTAAATGAGAGTAGATTAGAGTCACACCAGATTTTAACATTTATTAAATCTTCATTAATTATTTTAATTAATTAATTACAATATTTACTATGCAAATATGGTAAATTTACCATTTATAAAAATTGACGCAAGGTCATTTATATAATATACTAAAAATAGTAATGGACCAAGAACTGAACCTTGAGGTACTCCACAATTAATTTTATTACTTTTTGATTTCTTACCATTTAACAATACTACTTGAGATCTTTCAGATAAATATGATTTAAACCATTTAAACGATATACCTCTAAAGCCATAAAGCTCAAGCTTCTTTTAATATATGATGGTTAACACAATCAAAAGCTTTAGAAATATCACAAAGTATTGCTGCAGCAAAATCTTCTTCATTTAATTTAAAATAAAGATGTTCAAGAAATGAAAAAATAGCATCACTAGTATTTTTATTTTTTTGAAATGCAAATTGGTTTGTATTTAAAATATTGTTTTTATTTAAAAAAGAAATTATTCTATTTCTAACAAGTTTCTCAATAATTTTAGAAAGTGTTGGAAGTAAAGAAATTGGTCGAAAATTAGAAGCAGATTCACAATCAATTCAAACGACCAATAAATTTAAAATAAAAGTTTAAGTGGGACTTACCTAACGTCAAGTTCTTGAAATATTGGAAATAAATTAAATTATCAAAAATCCAAATATAGATTGTGTTAACGACCAAATCATCCATAGCAGCACTAATTTCTTCAATGCTTTGAATCTGTGTAAATTATAAAATTATAACTCAATCTTTTTTTGCACAATACTTACCTCTTGCTATCTCTACTCAATATTGTCTAGCCCCCCTACTAGATATTTCCATTGTATGCAACCACTGTTCGAAGTTTGAAACGGTTTTCATTATTCTTCGACAATTTTGTAAAACTGCTCTTAAAATTTAAATTTCCTACATTTATTGTGCCACTAGCGTCAGTGCCGTCACCATCCCTTTCGTGCAGCTTTCCATCTCCTTCCGATAGACACATAGACAAGGGAGATGCGCTTATGGATAAACATTTATTTATTAAAATCATGTAACTTGGTTATTCATTGACAGATGTCTGTGTTCTGTCGGTCTTCAAGAACTTTAAGCATCCAGTGATGACAACTAAAAATTAATTAATTCTATGCGGATTTTATAAACCTAATATCAAGTTCCTTAAATCTTCACATTTGATTTCAACAATAGTTTTGATTTTTAATATTAATATTTGGTTATTCGTCTTTAATGTCATTATTCTCTTTAAGTTAACCTCACTTTAACAATCACGTTGCAGTAGATAACACGGTCGTGGTTAGCACGGGCAATATTTGACTTTTTATAACCACCTACCAATTTTTCTTAATTTATAATTATAACTTCACTTATATTCGAATCTTAATACAATTAATATGTTAATATGACTAGTTAGTACACTAGGTCTTTAATTTTACTCTGATATATTATTATAAAATACTCAAAATAATTTCGAAAGCATCACGGTATACGATGAACCACATAATTCACACCGGCCTACGAATTCCGACACAAACTGAAGATTTTGACAGATAATGACTGACCGTTACAGATGGGCAGAGATAAGCATCAATATTATGAGTAGTAACTTAAACATGGACCTGTTTTTAAACAAATAAAGAATCAATTCCGAATCAAACCTGTACTCCGTACTGAAGAAGATCTACTGAACATTATTACTTTGAATAAAAAAAAAGTTAAAGAACATTGTCTAATTTAGCAAGTCACATATGATCACAGTAGTGTGAGTAATTAAGAAGCTGTTTCAAAAGATTAGAAAAATAGATCGAAGCAATATCTGCAAAACTTATATAGGGACTAAGTAAAATTGTAATTTTACTAAATTTTCAGTTACTTTAATATACAAAATAAAATAAAAATAAAACACTTGCTACAGCTGCAAATCGTTATTTTTAAGTTTGACCAATAAGAAATAACACACTACACAATATTCTAGTTTCGTTTGTAATAAGGGCCCTCATTTCAGATTATTAAAACCGCAATTTTCTTCAATTTTCTTTTACTTGGGTCAAACCGTACTCCAGCAATTATTGTAAATATGCTAAACACGGGATTTTCTTGTTTGCAAATCATTACGAGAGCCTTAAGGCTCTTGAGGCTTTGCGGATTAGAATTGTGCCCAGATTTAAGCTTTTTAAAGCGGAAAGATAAAGATTATAGTTGCTGTGTCGAAAGAAATATGGAGTTTACAAGTAGATTTATTTAGCCTAGAAGATAGGTTGGTAATATATCAGAAAATGTGGCTTCTCTACCTTCGTGGTACTTGAAGAAATCTCTCTTGAGTTATTTATATCCTCTTGAATATTGCCAAAAATATTATATAAAACATAATTTACTAATTCACAATGAATGTAACTTATAGTTACTTAAATCTTTAATATAAATGATTTCGACGACGTAAAAGATTATGCTGATTTAAATGAAACTTTAACTAGTTTCTATACGCATTTTAAAACCGACCACAGTAACAAAGACCAAAACTTCTTACAATTCCTGTTTTGAAAATATTCTTCTCCAAAAATGCCGCAAGAGCTATCTAAATATTCAACAACATGTTTATTTAAAGATGAACTGCCTTTTTTGTGGCCGAAAACTAAGTTAAGATAGATAAACTAGGTTCCCTAGAACAGATCCGAGCCGCGGTAACAAAAACTCTAGTATATCTAACTTTTCTAATAATTTCTGATTGGTAAGTAAGAATAATGGCCGCTACTGAAAGCTAATTGGTCTCCCACCGGTAGATTCAAGGTGGGAAGGTAATCCGACTTGTCTACCGAATTATTTTTTTATTCACTCTGAAGGAAGAAAATTAATTTCTTCCTGCCGGTTCATAACAAATTCTCCGATTCTCTTATGACTATTCAGCGAGTGGTTTCTTTCTGCCAGTTTGTGATGATTTTCGTACACCAACACAAAGATCTGTTCTATTCAGTAAATATGAAATAATTCTCGAAGATATTTGACACGCATTGTGATTTCACGTTAATAGTTTGTATTATTTTGTCTTTGATCTGTCCTTAACCCTCCGTCGCTCGCAACCCTAAAACTAACGAGTTCGGTCGCAAAGTACCTGATAGGCCACCTGTATTTACTCGAGAAGTAAATAAGAAATAATTCTTATCAAACCTTGGCTTAAAGTTTTTGGGGTCGCTGATTACGATTTTGATGTCAAATTTTCAAAATTTAAAATGGCGGATCCAATATGGGGACTAATTAAAGGCAAAATCTCAGAATAGACCATCATATTTGTAACTTGTCTGAAGCTTGACGTACGGGGGTTTTCGAGGACGTTGAAATTTGAAGGGGTTCTTAGGGTCGCTGATTATGAATTTGATATCAGTTTTCGGAAAAAGAGAATGGCGGATTCGTAATCAACAACCCCGAAAACCCTCTAACACTTATTTCTCTGAAGAATGGAGTCGTTCCTTTGAAATTCGTCGGCCATTTTGAATCCGCCATTTTGTTTTTTCAAAAATAAATGTCAAATTCGTAATCAACGACCCGAAAAACCCCTTACACTGATTTTTGTATATAACGGAGTAGTTTTTTTAAAACTAGTCCGTCATTTTAAATCCGCCATTTTGTTTTTCCAAAAACTGATATCAAATTCATGATCAGCGACCCTAAAAAGGTCAAGTTTCAGACAAGTTGAAAATATAATGGTCAATTCTAAGATTTTGCGTTCCAATAGTCGCCATATTGGATCCGCCATTTTAAATTTTGAAAACTTGACGTCAGATTTCGAAAGATCTTATATTGATAAAGGCATATTAAGAAGGGTAAGCGCTTGTGCGGTCTGTAATAGAAAAATCTAACGATAACAGCGCAAGCTGGTCTGTCAGGCCGGTTGCGACCGACCGAGGGTTAATAGATGTTTGTTTTTTGGTAAAATGAGTTGTAGTTAAATCTATTAAGTAATCTTACAGGCCAAAATAATTGTATTTAAGTATAGTGTAAAAAATGACGAAAGTCTACAAAATATGCAGGAGAAATTTAGAACCTAATTAATATTTTTAATTAATGTTCATGAAAAAAACATTAATTTGCTTTATTTTTCGCATGCAGGATAGTTATATAGTTAAATGGATTAATTCGGAACACGATGCTTTAAATCGTGTCTTACTACGAGTACCTTTTTTTCTGAACAACCCGTTAAAAAAAGTTACGTGTATTTTGACTCCACTCTCCCCGATTTCTAGCGCCACTTTCAGATTGTTAACATTTTAACTACAATAGTTCGATTCAGTATGTAACGCTTACTAGAATACCTAAATTTCAAGTTTGTACCTTTAATAGTTTCGAAAACATTAGGAAGAAATCATCTTCAAGGTCTCCCCTTTGGTGATGGGGAGATATAGATAGGACAAAATGTTCCATGACCTTCTGAGCCTCTTCTGACCCGATCTATAATCATTGACCATACCTTTTAGAACATTCTGTATATAAACCAATCAGCCTTATACTATGGCGAACAGTAAATAATGACGGTAAGCTAGTTGTTTACTGCATATGGTTCTATAGCTTAAGAAAAGATGTAAATGAAGAATTAGCTTTGATTGAATTAAAATATTAAATAGTGTTAACATATCTACAACCTAACGGGGTACTTCTTAGCAACAATGACGACAGAGTTAGCTAAGCAATATTTTAAAATTTTCAAGCAAAATTAATACATACAGCCAGACTGTATGTATAACAGTCACGTAAAGCTGCCGAAATTGTTTGCTAAAACAAAGCCGATATGCTGGCAACGTGCCCAATTTAAGATTAATTCTTGATCGACAATACGTCCTATATACCATAAAAAACCAACGCGTCGTTTTGATCTGCTGTTAAAAGGGTAATAACAGCCATTAATTTCCCAATCTAGTTGGTGATTATCCAGCTTAGTTTGACAAGGTAAATTTATTACGGCACATTAATGTATTTTGAAATCGCTGATGCGTCTAGTTTAACCCATTTATGTGAGTATCCGACATTTTATATAATCTTAAAATCTATAATGTATACCAGCTCCAGCTAAACATTAAAAAGTTGCCAACATATTATAGGCAATTCCTAAATCAATAGTCACTGTCGATCTCTTACCATTAAATAGACAAATTTCCCAACAACGACCTAATTTTACCTTAAAGACATCATCATGATATTTTCAAACCCTATCCCAAAAACAAATTGTTTTTCTTTGTCTGATAACCCGTTTATATCTTCTTCTCTTACATTGTCACGCCGTACGTCGATTCCGATTTTATCGGTATAATTTTGTGAAACGAAAGGTCAACCATAAATGGGTTTGCAAAACTGTAATTTACAATGGACAAGTTTTTCTTAGAAAGACGGCAAGTAAGATGAAAGGTCGTTGCAATTGATGCTTTTGCTGAGAATCCGGTAAAGACCACGGAACTAATTTAAAAACCTACTTACTATTTGTTGAACTTTTGAAGAACATTCTCAATTATTTATAAAAACAAAAATATGCGCATCATAAACTATCAAATTACGTTGCATTTCATAATGGGCGTATCATATATGAAAAGGTTATGCGCTTCTTGTTGGATAATATTATTATTCCCAAGTTAATTAATGTTTGTTGTTTCAGATGATGAAAGTGGAGAAAAATCAGTGTCTGTACTGTTAGCAGGGGAGGAATCGGAACTTACTTTCATAGATTTTGCCACTATGGATTTATCGGTAAGTTTGCTTATCTTTTAAGACACAATTATTATTATACTCTATCCAACATCTTTACGGAAATTCGGGACCGTTTCTTATACAGTGACGTCAAAAGGTATTAAATAGAAAAAATTAAAAGATGAAAGGCCGTAGTAAATTGGACGAAAGAATTAGTATACACGTTTTCTTTTACATTACAGCACGATAATGGAAAAATAATGGACAACCTCAAAGGTCCGGTAGACAATGACAGCTGCTTTTTGGTTATTACCATTTGTCTGATTGTCATAACATGGGAACACCAACTCTGGCATTAGCTCTCAGTGCTTTAAATATAGAACACGTCAGGCAGTAAAAGCACAAGAGCGCTCGGTTTATAGCGTAGTGCAAAAGAAATGAATTTTTAAACTCTCTCGTATAAAATAAATGTATTATTTAAATAAACAGGTATATTTTTGTTCTTACGTTCCACTTTAAATTGTTAACACGCTTCGTTGTTAATTTTTGATTTTTGAACGTTTATCATTTACACAATTAAGTCGGTATATTGTGAATTTCATAATAAGTGTTATTATTTCTTTTGCTCATCATTAAACTCCGTAAACTGTTTTGGTTCTAGATATTTGAGATAAGGTTGGTGTTGGGGAAAGGTTCAGTTATCGAGTTGCATAATTTAATAACAAAAATAAGTATCAATTCAAAGTAAAGAAAGTACGGCAACGTCGCCGTTTACCATCTGTTAAATTATCTTCGGTGCATCGAAACTACAAATTCGTATGGAAACAAAATATAAGTCAGTTAACTTCGGGTAAATTCTAAAACGTATCCACAACCGCCAAGACTAGTATCCAAGAACGTTCGCCGAGGTAAAGCAAGCAATAAAAGCTTAAATCCAAGATGGCATCGAGCTTCGCGGAAGGCGGCACCTTATGGGCATCAACAGACGAGCGGCAGCTCGTTTGTCGAAGTGTATGAGCATACGTGACAAAAAAAGGGTTCAGTGTTAGGCAACTAGATATACTTACGTGTTAAATGAAACAGCATGATAGGATGCTATTGTGTGTACGAGAAAAAGGGATGATAAATCACAAATACGACGTAACATGTTTTGACAAATCAAATTCGTACCATCTTTTGTAAAAATCACACTGACTCACTCGCGGCTTTTGACGCGAGTTTAGTTGATTTTCACGGCATCCAAGCCATGAAATAGGTCGGTCCATTCGCGGAGTAATCCCGAAGATATAAAAATTATTATTATTATTATTATATTTTGTGGTAGAAAAAGCCTTTTATTTCAACTGACATGTTTTGATCCACGCAACCTATGGCAATACAGTAAACAATTTATGTTCGGCCAAAGCAAATAAAGGCAGCGGCCAACAGTTGGCTTTAGTTTCCTTTTAAAAAAAAAATTGTGTAAGGTTTTCTTCTATCTCTAACAGCAAAGTCACCAAGAGCTGTTAATCAATAATAAGCACAAGATCCTTTTTCTTATGGGATAAAGTTCTCTTTGGAACGAAATAATTCTGTAAATCAGTAATTTTAAATTACTGTTTAGCGGTAAAAAGAAATTTATTCTTAAATGAAAAGCTCAAGGGCTTTGTGGCAATATATTAATAACAGAACGTTAGAATGAACAACAATAATTATCTTTATTAATACAATTAAATTATAAGGACGGACAGTTATTAAGTACAGAATTAATGTTATAAATTATTTATTTATTTTTTAGTTATTTCCGTTCGTAATTTCGGACTTGACAAAATAATTTAATTGTATTAATAAATATGGTATAATTATAATAATTATTATTATTTTAGAATTCTTTAGAAATGTAAGAACTAATAAATAATATTCCCAAATGATTTCCACAAATTAAACATTTTTTATATAATGAAATGGATACCTAATCGATTTCATCAAGGTAGTCTAGGTATTTTCATTAATTTTTGTGCTGAATCAGACGAAACCTTACTTTATATTTGGAGTAGAGTACAACAAAAGCACTTATACTAATATTCGTCGATTCTGACAAGGCCTAAAATAGATCAGGCTTAAAAATATTTATTAAAGTGCAACAGCTTCACTTGGCCTTCTTAAAGAAACTCAAAAATTTCAAAAGCCGATCCAAAACTATTCACAACACTATTCTTCTTCGAGGGCCTATCCTCTGAGTCTGTTGGCTACAACGATATTTAAGTCGCAGGAAATTGGGCAGAGAAGGCACGAATCGACAAAACTTGGGTAATCGAATATAAAGTCCATCCGAACATATTTCGTTTGACCTAATAACTGCAATAATAGTTTTATTATATTGTAAACACCCAAAGAAACCCCGTTACCTGTTCGATTGCCAAACCTACGTTTTTAAAGAATTTCTTGGTCAAATTACCCATACAAAACTGTCGACGAGCGTGCCAACCAGCGAAATCTACCTGGCCACAGCTGGCATCACTGTTTATATTACTGAAATGAAATTAAATAAGGGGTACGTACTGCTTTGCATAGGAATAAATTTTGTAGTTAAATGAAAAGCCATAGTAATACCTTATAGTAGCAATGTTTATTATGTTTAGTTTTGCCATTACTTGTATTATATGTATATTAATTTATAATAAGTACAAAACCAGTGTAAAAAGTTTGCGTGCGGAAAGGGCAACTTTTCGCACGCATTTAGGTAAAAGTAATAATATGTAAACTTTTTCACTAAGGTACAGAAATCTCATTTTTCTTAATCTTTCGGACTCCATAATAATTTATCTCTTGTTTATTGTCTTGGTACTTAAATCTTATCTCTTGCAAAGCGCGGTGAAGACTTGTCCTGCTACATGATCTCGTTGTATCGTCAGTTGTTAACCGTGATTTTAAAGAATCTAACATAGGCACAACCTTTTCTCGATACATTTGGTATATTTTCCTACGAGTAACATCACAATCATTTACGCACTTCATTTTTCCGGTATCTTCGCGAACTTTTCTTTTAAAATGCCCTTTTAGCATAATATCTCGTGGATAATGCTTCCTGGAATGTTTAGGGTAGCTAGATATCGCATTAGCTGAAGATTGCCAAGGTCTCCACATACTTTTAATATTAGCTTGTTGCACACTGTTTCAAAGTAAAATCGATAGGTACTAATCTATTTCGAATATTATGTTTACTATTTATATAAGCTATATAAACAACTACCTATAACTAAAAAGTTTTGAGAAATATCCTAATAATTAAGTTTTTAGAAGACCTTAATTGGACAGTTTATTAGTTTTGATAACAAATCAAGTAATGTACCTATCTATTGTTATTACAAACTGGCATTAAAAATAAATGTGGGTTAATACGACTCTGCGAAAGCGAAAGCCGAGTTTATAAGAGGTTTTATTGCAGTTATTAAGCCAAACAAAATATGTTGGGAAGTACATTACCTAGGCATATTAGTGAACTTTGACGGCTACTTAATGATGATGATTGTGACTAAATATATTAATTATTATTCCTATTCAAATAGTATCACATTTATTTCCATTCAATTATTAAGTAGAACTTATAACGTTTGAAAGTCAGTATAAAATTTATCCCTCGTTATTCCTCGTTGATTGAGTCACTAATTATTTGCGTAACAAAACTGAGCAGACCCGTCATCTTGAGACATCAGGTAAATTTACTGTATCAAACAATCTAAATTTAGCCGTTATGAAGAGACCCGAAAGCATGACGTTACCAATAACATAATGAGTTCTTAACGACCCTAGTGATGAAAACAAAGCTTCTAAAAGCAATTTAACTAACAATTTATTAAAGAACAATTTAATCTCATCCCACGAGCGAATGTTTCACAAGGGATGTGGTAATTTTTTTTTCACGTTTTTTTCAAGAAAAGGTTATGTGTATTAAAAAGCTTTGTTACTCCTTACTGGATAGTTAAAGACTTTGTTTTTCTATTACGATTCACCTTTGCCCTTATCGTGGTCTGGTTTACGATTATTTACAGTTGTTGTTGGGGTTGTTGTAGAAACCTAAAGGATATTATTTTCAACGAATATTCTTTTAGTAAAGTCGGCTTCCATTTAACTAGGCGCGTTATGAATTTATCATAGAGAGACTTGTATAGTGTTGTCTTGCTCAAACCAAGGTTAAAACGGCATTATAAAGATATCCGTAACATAAACGAGATAAACTTATTGGTTATTTATGAATCGGAGAGAGAAGCACATCTAATTTTCAGTAATTATCAAAATGTGTTGAAGAACACTCCCGTATTATATAATGTCGTGAATAAGCTCCCTAGTCTTGACAAATATGTGTCATTTATTAAAAATATTGTCACATAAAATGACGAATATACATCGGTTTGCAGGTTTTTTGCATCCCCAAGCGAAATAAATGGTTCTCAATTTAATAGATTATTTTAAAAATGAACAGGAGAAAGCTACTGAAACCGGCGAGTTATTAAATCCCAAGTCTATTAAAGAGAAAGTCTCGGAAGCACTAAAACTAAGTTTCAGACCAATACATAGGATTGTCCATAAAAGTAGTAGAAGTATACCAATGAAAAAAACGCAACGACGATCAAGGAAAACGAAGAGTGAAACTTTACAGGAAGGTAAAAAAGTGTATGTAAGGAATGTTATATACGACTTATATGCATCAAGTTGATATAACGCTTTCAGTTTTGAAAGACGCTTTGAAGGAACAAGGTATTTTAGAAATAGGTCTCAGGTCATTGTCAGCGCTAATAAAAACTTGGGATTTCGTTATAGAAAGGACTGCAACAGAAGATATTTGTGCGAACTATCAAGAATTGCAAGCGAACGAGTCAAATTTTTGAAAAAATATCAATCAAAGTTTAGAAAAGTAGTTTTTTTTAGATGAAACTTGGGTATTTTCGAATGGAAGTAGGTCTAAATCATGGAAAGACGACTCAGTGAAATCAGTAAAACCAAAAAGAGGTTGTGGTTCGGGAAAACGTTACATTATATTAAATGCTTGCTCATCTACTGGTTTTATAAAGGGAGCGAGTTTAATTTATTCCTCTAAATCAAAGAGCGCCGACTACCACGATAACATGAATTGTGAGCTTTTTAAAACGTGGGCTAGAGAAAAGCCGATACCAAATTTGGATAAACCCTCCCTAATTGTACTAGACAATGCATCTTATCATTCTCGGGTAAAAAATAAACAGCCAAATTCATCCTAAAACAAAGGACGTCTTTCAGTGATTAGTTCAGAAAATGAGAATCCATTACCTGATTTATTAAAATCTGAACTGATAATGAAAGCAAAAACTATTAAAACACGAAAAATATATGTCGTTGATGAAATTTTGCGAGAACACGGTCATGAGGTTTTGCGGTTACCACCGTACCATTGCCAATTTAATACCATAGAACTAATTTGGGCAGGCGCAAAATCGTTCTATAAAAAAAATGTTGGTAATGGTCTAAGTTCAGATAAGGTAGAAGAAGTTTGGAAAAACTCCCTAGCACATATAACGCGGGACTGACTACTAGGGGAAAGCTGTAGAACATACAGAAAAAATTATCCTGGAGTGATGGAACAGAGAAAAAGTATTGGATGTTCAAGTAGAACCACTTATTATTTAAAATGCAGAAGAGAGCGAAAGTACTACTGAAGATGAATTTGACGAATCAGAATTTGAAGAGTTTTGAAGCTGTGTTTATTTCGTATTTTTTTTTCAACCTCTATTTTAAATTCTGTAATAATAGTTCAATGAGGAAAATGCCCCACATAAATTACTGGTCCATGGTGACCTTAAATTAAAGTTAGTTTAGGTACTTCTTATTTTTTATCTTGACCAGACTTGGAATTTTATTTTGCCTTTTTTTTCATTGGTATACTTCTACTACTTTCATGGACAATCCTCTGTGTAGGTCTTAAAGTTAGTTTAAGAACTTCCAAGACTTTCTGTGTAATAGATTGGGATTTGATAACTCGCCGGTTTTTTCTTGTTAATTTTTAAAGTAACCTATTAAGTTGGCAATATTTTTTTAGCCTGATATTACGCAACAAAAATTTAGCCAATGTGTAATTTAATTTGAATTTTTTTTTATATTTAATATATTATCTGCCGAAATAAACTAAAGTTTGTTTAATTTATCTAACATTCTGTTTACTTTGTTTCTTTAAATTACAAATGATTAAAAAACCTATAATTATTAAAAAGATATATTCAAAGTTCATATTACATGCAACCTTTTGCAACAACACGAATGCACCTTTGTGACATTAACTTTATCATTATCCATGATGAGTTTAAATTTTGCCATAAAAACAATTACAACTGAAGAGTTTTCGCATGTTTTGGGGCTAACGTGAATTTTTGAAATTGGCGGAAAAAGGGAAATATCTTTCTTTAGATACAATTGAAATAAAATTTTATTTGTTTACTACTACCTAGCTTACTGCGTCGTGTATATAGTATTTTATATATTTTTTGTTTTTGTGACTTGTCTAAACATATTGTATGTATATGTACAGGGTCTTCCAACGAGGACTGAACAGGAGCTCATTTTTGAGCTTCCTTGTATTTAAAGAAAAATCCAAAATAGCCAATCGATGTACTTTTTCCTGCAGAATTTAAAAATGAAACCAAAAATTTATTAGAACCAGAAACAAAAGAGTTACGCTATGGATAAGGTGTTTTTTAAATGGAACATAGCTTTTTTTATACGATTTTTGGAACGAGTGATTTTTTTTTGTCCGTTCTGATTAAAATATTTGATATTGTGACAGCTATTTTTATTAAATTTTAATGTTTTATCCAGTATAATTTAACTTTAACCTGTTTGAAACATACACTAGGTAATACAGGTATAATCACCTTTGAATCCTTCAAAGTCAAAAAATTTGACAAATTTACTATAATATTGCCGAAATGAAATATTCATTAGATGAGAGATTGCAGATTGTTATCTTGTTCTACAAATGCCAAGAAAATGCAAGAGAAACAAGGAGAAGATTTATTGCAAATTTGAATATTTCATTTCGGCAATATTATAGTAAATTTGTCAAATTTTTTGACTTTGAAGGATTCAAAGGTGATTATACCTTTATTACCTAGTGTATGTTTTAAACAGGTTAAAGTTAAATTATACTGGATAAAACATTAAAATTTAATAAAAATAGCTGTCACAATATCAAATATTTTAATCAGAACGGACAAAAAAAAAATCACTCGTTCCAAAAATCGTATAAAAAAAGCTATGTTCCATTTAAAAAACACTTTATCCATAGCGTAACTCTTTTGTTTCTGGTTCAAATAAATTTTTGGTTTCATTTTTGAATTCTGCAGGAAAAAGTACATCGATTGGCTATTTTGGATTTTTCTTTAAATACAAGGAAGCTCAAAAATGAGCCCCTATTCAGTCCTCGTTGGAAGACCCTGTACCAATAAATTATTTGTATTTGCAATAATATATACATTAGTTTAGTTGAGATAAATGTACACAAAATCATTAAAAACTATATACAATGTAAACTGCAGACCAGTTCTGATGTTTTAATTTTTCTCTATTAAACAACCACCCCTATTTACCGACCAACATTTTATTCCCGGGGGTGGTCGCTAGTCAGAGGGTTTACTGTATATTGTTTATCTAATTTTCTACCATCATTTTAGTTTTAAATTTTTTTAAATATAAAATTATTGTGTCGACCGTGTGCAACAATACGAACGCACCCCTGAGAAATTAAGAGACCCGTCACCCGTCATTTTTATTATGACTGACAGTTTTAAATTAATTATTATTAACCTATTAACATTCAATTTTATGGAAATCAGCTGTCCATATACCGCCATATTGGTTTTTATATTTTGAAACATTTTTGAAACCTCTGATTCTACTGATTTGATTCAGAGATCATATTATGCGCCTAGTTAAGTGGAAGCCGACTTTAGCCGATCAAACTAATGTTGTAATTTAGTAATTTTGTTATAACGTTTTGTTACAAATAAAAAGCATTTAATATTAAGTTAACATTTTAAAATTTGTTTACTTTTCTTCTTATGATTTACACGCATGACAAAACTACATTTTTCTATATTGCCTCCATCTATTTAATAGGAGAATTTGGTTCCTATGGACTTTTTATATTTACAATTTTAGTGTGTAAGGTGTTACAGTTATATCAGAGATCTGTAGTTATATTATAAGACCAGTGACATCAATCTTTTACCGATTGAATTTAACACGTGCAGGGACATTCTTTTAATTGTCTCACCCTACTAAAAAAAGAATAATAGTTATTTATGGTACTAGTGTGTTATGTTGAAAATAAGTCACGCGAGAAAGATTTATACCACGAGGCCGTAAGGCCGAGTGGTATAAATTCTCAAGTGACTTAGGAAACATAACACACGAGTGGCATACAATGTTTTATCCAAAAGTGGAAGAAATCGTTTTTTTATGAGATAATAATTAATAAGTTTCGTGATCAAATCAAAGCAACTTGCGTCTCAGTACCCTATAAATGTCAGAATGACTTGACGGTGACTTTTTTACATTTTGGTCAAAGTTGGTTGATTGTTTGGTTGCCACGGGCATGATACATTGTTAGCAAATGTTTAAATAAATTTTGACACTTCTTGTCAGTTTTCCCTGCAGAAATGAGAAGCTTTTTTGAAGAAAAAAACCTATAGAAAATGGAGGTAACCGATAAAAATGACGTTCCTGAGGATATCCTTACGGAAGCGGAAGAAGCAGCGATGCAGATTTTGCCAAAAAAGTCCCGAGATGCTTACGACAAGGAGTTCAAAATGTTTGAGTCTTGGATGAATTCACGGAAGATAAAAGGTATCGATGAAAATGTTCCATTGGCTTATATTTTACATTTGCAAAAAAAATTAGCCCCATCGTCGCTGTGGACCAAATACTCGATGCTTCACTCGACTATTCACCTGTATAAAAAAAAGACATTTCAAAATATGGTAAACTAACGAGCTTTTTGAAAAGCAAATCACAGGGATACAAACCAAAAAAGTCCAAGACATTAGAACGACCTGAAATAGAGAAGTTTTTGAACGAAGCTCCCGACGACGAGTACTTGTTGATGAAAGTGGCTTTGATAATGATGGGGATTAGCGGTGCTTGTAGATGCGATGAATTGGTCAATTTGAAAATAGAAAATATTCAAGACAAAGGGAAATATTTTCACGTAGTTTTGCCAGACACTAAAATCAAGAAATCGAGAAGTTTCACCATACTTGAAGAAGGATTTCCAGTCAATCCGATCAATTTGTGTAAAAAATACATGTCTTTGAGACCAAAGAATACTAGTTCTAGCCGCTTTTTTGTTTTTTACAAAAATGGTAGGTGTACCAGCCAGTGTGTGGGAATAAATACTTTGGCGAAGATACCTTCAAGAACTGCAATGTTTTTGAAATTGGAGAAACCAGCGCTCTACACCGGTCACTGCCTGAGAAGGTCTTCGGCGACTCTTTTGGCCAATGCAGGGGCTAACATGACTACCTTGAAGCGTCACGGAGGATGGAAGTTCTCGACGGTAGCAGAAGGATACTTAGAAGAATCGGTGCATAACAAAATACAAATTGCAGAAAAAATACAAGGTTCTAATGTGTCAGCGTCTTCTAGCACTATCAGCAGCTGTACCGATATTGGAGCGTCTGGTTCCAATGAACCAACGAATTTTACAATGACTTCAAATTCGAATAAACCGTTAGCGTTTTCCTTTAATTTCAATATCAATGTGAATTCTGCTTGTAATAGTAATAAATAAATAGAAAACTACTTTAAATATGAACGTGAGTTATAATCCATAACTCACATAACATCACTAGTGTGTTATTTAATAGTTTACTTGTCTAAAATGACATTGATAATCACAGTCATAACTGTCATGTGTTGGATACAGATATTAAAACGCGGGTTTCGCCAGAATATAGCTTGGAAAATATTATACAAAAAGTACCCTGTACCATTTCGCGTTTTTTAAGAAGATTTAAAATATACTGAAACTCTTTTTAAAATTGCCTTTTGGAAAATACAATAATAATAATAATAATAATAAATCGACTTTTATTTAAAGAATGTTACAAAAATTACAATTACGATAAAAAGAGCTATAAAAACACAATGAACCCAAGGCGAGATTACGATCATGAACATCAGTTTAATTAGTCATGAAATTATCTTTGAATTAAGTTTAATAAAATCGGTGAAAAGTTGCAGTAATTTTAACAATAAATTATTCAAAATCTTCCCCACCCTAATTATCGGCGATAAGGAAAAAACTTAGGGAGAAAATGCGGCAAAAATTGATAAGATTGACTCATTTTATCGAAGCAGTACCTAGGGACATCTTTTTTTTTTGTCATGGATAGGGTACATGGATGGCATCAAATTTATTGATGTCATTTTTATAATGAGGGTATCGTCGAAAAATAGAGTAAAGCACCATGGATTTTAGATTTATTTTAAGAGTATAGCGGTAAAAATTTCGGTGCTCCGTCAGTTTTGCAGCATTGGCATAATATATTATGTAGGTAATCTACATCAAATTTAAAGGGGTTAGGATTTGATTAACGACAATACGATTTACAAAAACATTTATATTAAAGTTGGCATGTTTTAAGAGTTTGTTGGGGTTTCAATTTAATTCTAAAGCTCATGCTTAAGGAATCCATAATAAAAGACTAAAAGTTTCCAGTTCTTGACTTTTCCCTTAATCTTTATATCATCCTTAAATTTTAATAAGTCAATTACGGAATCGTATAGCTAGTTCTAAGTAAATGGAACTGAACTAAGTTAGAAAAATCTTATCACGAACAAAGTTCAAAAGCAAATCAAACTTCAATTGGCTAAACTTTTACCTTTTTAAAAATGTACGTTACTCCTAAAGTCAATACTCAAGAACCAACAAATTCACTAGTAATTTATCTAACATCTCAATTCATATAATTATAGATTACCCTCTTGAGTCAAATATTTTATCAATTTTGTATTTTTTTCTGTTGTTTCAGCCCGATGCCCTAATTAAAAAGTACAATGATCCACACGCCTATTGTGTGGTATACAACTGCGCAGATCGAGCCAGCTTCGACTGCGCAGAGAAAATTCTCCAGAACCTTTGGACGCTGGACACAATTGGTACAAGGGCTGTTATATTAGTTTCAAATAAGGCTGATCTAGTTCGATCGAGAATGGTCTCGACAGAAGGTAAGCACAGAGCAATAGTTCAAGAACAAATTCCATTTAATTGTATGCAAATATATATTACCCCTAGTTGATGCCTAACTGTAATTAATTACATCATTTGTTCAGTCATTTGTGGAGAATGTGACACAATTAAAATTTCTTTGACAATACTTTTCTCTCGACGCGATCCACATAACATTTTGCCCATGTGATGATTCAATGCCCATGACGCTTAGAGTTAATTCTTAGATCCCCTCACTGCCACTAACTAATTCGAACAGTTTGACCCTTTTAAGCCTGATTCGAACAATGTAGTATTTTAGTCGAGTAGTTAAGTAAGCGATTTAGTCGAGTCAAGTTTGTTCTATATTCTCGGGTGAGTAACGCCGCCCACCATGCTTCACTGCATCATGATTTATCCACTTAACAAATGCGAACGTTGTCGGGTTGATTTATTCGAGTTCACTAGCTGCTTCAAAAACGTCGTTTCGTTGAAGCGAAGATAAAACTTTGAAATTTGTTGTTCTTTAGGATCTGCTAATGCTATCTCTTCTAGGAGAGAATTAGTAGCTCCTAGTCCATCTCTCGTTCTAATGCGTTTTCATATCGATAGTTTTTTCTTTTATTACATTATTTTCTTTTCCACTCCACTTCTTCTAAAATAACCACTGCAGTAAACTTTATTAGCTCATATTTCCTTTGTTGCGTTGCATATTCATCTTGCAATACACTAATCTCTATGTACTATATACGACTATGTAGTAAGTGAAAGCGAAAGCTTTTTGGTCAGTTCATAGACGTATGGTGTTCGAGCCGTGTGGACAAACAACGAACCAGATTTTCAATCTAAAGTTCTGGTGTAGTTCTCCGATGGATCCAAGACTGAAGAGGATACAGAGGCTGGAATACATGGATTAAGACCAAAAAGAGCCTTCCAAAATAGACAAATCTACATATGCTCAGACAGTCCAATGGTCCTTAATGCTCACATGAGCCAGAGGGTAACATCAAGGCTAGTCTGGGAATGCCAGAATGAACTGAGAACTTTGGCGGACAGCAATACTGTTAATCTGTTCTGTGTACCGGGTCACAGAGGCATTTTTAGCAACGAAGAAGCAGACGAGCTTGTGAGGCAAGCATCAGCTGCACCATACATTGTTTCTGTACGAGAAGCTATTAAGGGATGGACCGAAAATTAAAAGAAAGTCTACTGGAACAGCAGACAGGGACTCAATTATAGCAAGCGAGTTATGGAGAGTATTGGTCCTAAATTCACAAAACAGTTGCTTAACCTTGGCAGGAATCAACTAAGACTAACAACGGGAATCGTAACAGGAGGTATGGATGTCAAGGATCGCCTAAACAAAATGAAGATATACAATGAAAATCTTAGCTGTAGGCTCTGCGGCAAGGATAGGGAAACTATCTATCATGTAGTCTGTCAATGCGAATCCCTGGATCGCAGGCGGCATGTCATATATGGGAGAGTAAAACTGGAACTGAATGAAATAACGACTAAATCAGGAGTTCAATACGTATTCAATAAATGATCCGCAGTTTTAGAATAGAATTTTAAACAGCAAGTCAGCCGTAGCACTTTAAATAATTATTCTTATCAAGCAAGATCACTGAAACAGGATAGTTTTCCAGCTGCCCCTCGTTAAGTAAAAAGTTCCAGATTACTGCTTCTGCTAGCCACTAACCGGTTACAGCTGGTCTCGCTTTGAATTCGAGCGCTGTCGGCAAAATGGGAAATATAGGGGTAGTGGATCTACCGTTTATTTATTCTACCGTAGTATAACCAGGCGTAACGCCGATCGTTGTTGTCAAGTAGTTTTCGTACTTTTCGAGTATTTTCTGATATTCGCCTGCAAACCTCTTAATTTTGTTTTTAACCATAGGCACTTTCAGGTCGTGATGAATGTTTGTAATATGAACGCCTTGATTATGTTACGACGTACTTTATTCTGAAACTTCGGTATGACTTTGATGTAAGGTTTTCTTCACACGGGATTTATCATTCATTACGTAAAAATAAGCACTTCATTGTGTATCAAGTATAGTCCGAAGAGCACCGATATTTGTCATTCCTCTCAATTTGAGTGCTAGTTGCACAAGCTTTATTTTTACATGTCTTGTCCATCGCAGCTTGGCATCCAATGTCATGCTACTTAGCTTCGTTCACAAGCAGGATTTTTTGCTAGTTGACTATACCTAGCAGGTAGTCGTACTTCTTGTTGGTTAAATTGACGTTTAGCCATTTGTCCAACTAGTGATATTGTTAGCGTGTGCTTCTAATTTATTTTGGGCTGTTTGTATATCTGAACCAGTAAGTAGAAGAGAAGTATCGTCAGCAAATGTTGCTGTAACGACGAGTACGTTCTGTTGAATATCGTTAGGTACGGCTGAGGTATACCGGCATAAATCATTTTGAGATCGGATTACTCTTCACAGTGTTTGACTCTGAAGTAGCGGTGAGTGAGTGTGAGTGAAGAATTTGACTAATTTGTCGTGGCAGTCATTTTTCTAATGTACATGCCCCGATGCCACACTTTGTCGAAGGCTTGGGCCACATCAACGAATATAAATATGCAGGTCTCTCTTCCATTAAATGTGCTATTCGAGTACAGGTATTTCATAAGTTTAGTTGATCCACCCTCCAGATAAATCAAAATGAAAAAAAAAAACGATATTATTGGCCATTTTTATTTGAAGTCGACTTCACCTGTCTTTTACCACATATTTTTCGGTAAAAATGTGTAATTTAAAATGTTCCGCTGGTTTAAAATTCAAGGCAGGCATTTAATCCGTTTTAAAAATGTAGATGGTTCAATAAATTACTGACATTTTATGCTCGAATTGCGTAGGCGACTATAACAGAGTAATTCAAAAGATCAACTTGAACTCGTGAAAGTAACTTTATTAACAACCAATAGAAACATAAGCCCTTCATAGTCATATACGTCCGGCAAAGTCTAATGTACAGAGTATTTAGGTGTATTGTCGTATAACTAGTCATTTAATGCTATTTTATCTAGTGCATAACCCCTGTAGTAGTTTTTAAGTTTAATTTAGTTTTCAATTTTTTAGGAATAATAATTTGTTAGTATTATTATTATTTTTTTTTTTTAAGGCACAAATAATGAAAAAATTATTTGTCAGAAACAAAAAGTAATTTTGGCAAAAAGTTGTTTTCGATAAAAGTTTTGAAGTGTAAAATGTTAATTCACGGTATGAAGTGTATTTGCCTTCTGTATTGTGGGTCATTTGTGTTTAGTTTTACGAGAAAAGTCGTTAAATGACTTCAGGCGGACAAATGGGATTTGTATTTTTTGGTCTCTGGGATGTTTTTAAATTTGGTTTTCGTGAGCGGCTTTTATGACAGTCAAGTGAAGAATGGGTACAACGATTTCGCGTTTCTATTTATAAGCCATTCAACTCCCTTAACAAGCCCCGCCTTTTGGTCATTTAGCGATGTTTTGTTCATTGATTGGTCGCGTTTTTTGATATACCCCAAAACATTTTCGGCTGGTAAAATTAATGCGTAATTAGCCCTGAGTAAGTCAGGAGGCTCCTCCCTGTTTCATACATATTTTTGACAATTGTTGCTAAAATTTGTATCACTAAACAAATAAAAGTTGATATTTTACTTTAATATAATGTAACCCATCGAAATGCGATATTTTTAAAAAAAAAAAATTATTGATTATAGAAAATATCGAGTTGTAGTTTTTCGCTGGGTTGTCATTGGCTGAAACCGTTTATTGCGTTGTAATTAAATGGATAAGAATATAAAACGCGGCGTTTTTGGTTCATTCGGGACCTGAATTTTGCTTGCTAAAGTACTTCACGTCAGTTTAATTTTTGAAGTTAAACTTAAAATTTTTTTTTTAAAATTTTCCACTTGTCATCAAGTGTTGTGCCGTACCTTTCAATAGGGGGGCAATAAAGTTTTCGCGTCTATCGAGGAGGTGATTCCCGTCCTTTTTGATATAGTTATCTTTCCGGGATTTACAGTGATTTGATTGGAATACTATTCAAATGTTATTCCCTTGATTAGTTGGTGGATTCCTGTATGTCAATCAAGTGTTATTCCCTTGATTTGGATTATCAGTGATTTATTTTTTGGATACTTCTGTGGATTAGTATGCTCATACCCATGCGGACCTGGGTCGTGTTACGCGAGGTATTGGGGAATCGGAAGTAGGGGGGAAAATATTTTCGGGCGCGAAATTTAAATGTTTCAGCTCTGGTTTTCACGTCGTCGCTTCGCATACAGGCAAGTAAGGAATTCCAGAGTTGAATAGTTCGTTGGCTGTTACCGGACTAGTCCTGGCACTGCAGGCTAGTTTACGAGGTAACAACCCCTAGATTTCTTTATAAAAATAAGAGAGACGCAGTCCCCCAGACTTGGCCGTCTGCCAAAAAGAGCCATTGCGAATTTATTAAGTGGGGCGCAGCCCCCCAAGTGAAAATAAGCTTGATTATTATTTATTTGTTGTTAATTGTTTATAATAATAGTTTACTGAAACTAATTTCGATAAACCTTTTAGTTTTTATAATTGAAGTTTTAGTTTTAAATCATTTTATTCTTGAGGTAAAGTTTATCGAGATTGGATGTTATATGTTATAAATGTTGGGTTAATATTAAGTTTGTCGATTGTCATTATTGTAATGTAAAAGGTTTTGAAAAAATATTGAAATAAACCAAAACACTTTATTCTCTTTTGCCCTCCGTGGAATTACATATTACAAATTAACATTAATTAAAAGTCCTCCCCTTGCCCCCCCCCATAAATTAGTTAAAAAAGAAAATAGAGAAAAAGTATTTAAGAATTGGTAATACGTTACCTTCTCTCTTACCATTAACCACCATGAGGTTATTGGTTGACCCCTTTTGATTAAATTTTTGATTTCTCTTCAAATATTTTTATCTTAATTTTGGTGGACCGGTGGCCTTTCCGCCATCGGGGTTAAAGGAGGTGGGACCACCCTTAACAAAGAAAAAATTAATTAATATTTTTATGATTGATTTTTCTTATAAATTTAGTTTTTGATTTTTTTTAAAACCAATAAAAAAATCTGGCATCCCTAAATTATCAAAATGACCGAAAAAACCATTGAATGCTCGGGTAGTATAGAGTCCCAAGTAAGCCCTGAGAATCCTGAAGCCCAGGATTTTTCAACAATGGTAGAATCAATCCAAACTTATTTAAATATAACCAAAAATGCCGACCAGGACGCTTTACTTGCTTCCCAAACCAATCCTCGGTGGGACCGAGAACCACTCCCAGGGATAGAAACGCACTCCAATAGGGACATATTGGGCAACGTTAGGCCAACTCGCCCAGCCGAGTTGGCCCCAATGCGAGAAGTAGGAGTCGACCCTCTCTGGAATCCGGCTTTACTTAGGAGAACGCTACTCTGTCAAAAAGACCTCGACTCTGACTCGGGCTCTGAAGGTAGCGTATCTTTCCACAGACCGCCGAAGCAAAGACATCCACAGGGCCGTATCGGCGACAGTATTAGATAGATTTAGTACATAAGAATAACATTCATGTATATGAAATTTAGACAGACGATTGGCGATGTTGCAGCATTTAAAATATTCAAGTCTATAACCGGTACTGGAAAAGATGTGGGAATCTTAAAAACTCGCGTGGCCTAATTAGGAATTCGGACAATACCACATTTCAGTTGTATTATTTCCACTTAAAACCAATTAGTTTACATCTTTTTACTCGCCTACAGGGGTTAATATAAGTGACAGAAAAAAAATTAGTACAAAAGTTGCATAATTTCTCCCATTTTATCTTTTAAACTTGTCAAATAGAATATAGGCGCATCGCAAAGTTGAAAAACAAGTTTTCTTTATTTAAATGAGACATCCTATATATTTTTTACCAGGACGAAAGATTTTTTCCCCTGGTTTCAAAAATATACAACATGTCAACATTTAGTTCAGCCATTTTTGAAGTATTTGAGTTTACAATTTTGATAAATTGAAGTGATGATAATCGAGTTGTCGAGGCGTCTCGCATACTTCAACGTGACATATTTGTCGCTTTACTTTAAATTGAACTTTATATTTTATAGGATGTTTTGTTTTGGTTGGACTCAGGTGAATCAAACTAAATTGGAGGATCAAGTTTTTTTGTCACCCTACGTTTCGACCTCTATGAGGTCATCCTCAGGAGCCTAAAATGTTATTATGGAAGCCTAAATTAATTGTTTCCAAATTATAATCTCGATAGATTACATATTCTTAATGTTATTTTTTTTGTATTTCTTGGTATTATCATAATTTTGACTAAATTTAACATAAATTTATACAAACGTGTCGATACTTAAAAGAAAAAAGACATTATCATTTAGACATATTAAATGACTAGGTTATGAAACATTTAAATTGTATTATGAATAACATAAGTACAAACAAATTACTTTTTTTTGTTTTAGAATAAATTTGTAAGTTGTAAATGTATAAATTAGTACAGTTACAGAACAAAAACAAAAAACATACATTAAAATACCAAAAAAAAACAAAAAATTTTAAAAATAAAGGTATTAATTACATAATGCTAAAAATGTATTACAGAATGTCCCCAACCACATCGTTGTGCTTTTCAAAAACTCAATTATAATGTAAGCCATTATGGGTCGTTTTTGAAACCAAGATAAATGAAGTTAAAAAAATATTTTTTCATAAATTGGTCCTTAACCCGTTTTAGGTAAACAATAATCAATATTCTTCTACTAGACAAATAAAAAGTACCATTAATCTTCCATCGGTAAATCACATGAAGCAGGGGCAGTTTTAAAAGCTAGTAGTAATTACAAGCCTTTCAAAATAAGTATTTCACAAAAACTCCATCATAATACAAAAATGGATAGGAAAAAGAGGTATTGTAGACTGGCCAAAAGGATCTACGAATCTGTCGCCACTTGATTTTTATCTGTGGGGGGGGGGACGTTTATAAAACACCATTTCGAGTGCTGAGAACCATAGAGTTCCAAGCGACAATTTTTGCGAAATTCACTTTTATGCATAAATCTGTTCTGTATACCATTCTCCACCATTTTCTATAAAATTAAATTGAATACGTTAACAGATGGCGCCACAATAAACAGAGGAATATAGTTTCAAGTACATGCCATTATTAAACGTTAGAACCATATGGTTTTAAGCGCAGCATAAGAATGGCTATAGAGACCTTGATACTACAATTGAAGACACAAGTGGATGAAGGGCCTATGTTGCAGAATCCTTGTATCGAGATATTTCAATTTAAAGTTTATTGTTGCCATTTAGCTCCCTATGATATAGGTTTTTTATCCACTGGAAACTTTTTTTATTTGATGAAATATTGTAACGGAAGACATTTTAAACGATTCGAAACGAAAAGGTGAAAGTAGTATTTAATTTTGTTGTTTTATTTTTGAAACATTTTGTTCCCGGTTCTTTAATAAACTGTTTGTTTTAGAAAATATGTATTTCTCTACTCATATACATATCTAACAAACCTAGTACTTTTCAAGAAGTTTTATTTGGAGTTACACAAACCCTAACAAATTCAATTTCAAATCTAAGCAAACCACAAGGTTCCAAGTAAAGCCCTTACAGTACCTCAAGGTTCCAAATACAGTAGCAGCGTTCAGCGTTTTTCAGAAAATGAAAAACTGTGTATTTAGAATTTTTTAAAAGTAGTATTCTCAGTATAATTTTATTGTCAAGTCCTTATACAATGTTCCCAAACACATTTTAATTTGATTTCGATAATCAATACGGTTTTGTCGAACAACAAACTTTAAAATTCGTGTTTCTTAATATTTTCGTATTGTCGCTTGGAACCCTATGGTTTTCAGCCCTCGATTTATAAAACTAATATAATTTTATGGAATAACTAATTATAGGTTAGGGAAAAAAATCGAAAATGTATCGCTGCTCAGGGAAATATTTTTGAACATTAATTAAATTCTATTTTATTTTGGACTGTTTATAATTAAATCAAAAATTACCCTTGTTTAAGAGTGTATTTTTATTTTAATACTACATTTTAATTTTAGTATTATATAATATGGCTTATTAAAAACATCATTAGCAAGGTTATTAAAAAGAAAAGATCATTTTATCTATAAGACGTAGGGCCGGATTAGAAAAATCGAAATAAGAAATAAATTACTGCCTTAAATCTTCTGCGAAATTTATGTTTAACCAAGAGTTTGACTAAACATGTCTTGGGTTTTTTATTAAAAAAATTTCAAATATCCAGGTCCGTCTTTAGAAAAAAAAATGATGGTTTCAGAAAAATAAAAAATTGTGTGGCAAAACTAGTTAGGAACTCTAGGATAGAATAAGTATTTTCTTTCTGGATTATTACTAAGCATTGAATTACGCAACTTCTTCTTTTGACAACTCGATTATCATCACTTTAATTTATCAAAATTGTAAACTCAAATATTTAAAAAACGGCTGAACTAAATGATATTAATACGTTGTATATTTTTGAAATCAGGGAAAAGAGGTCTTTCGTCCTGGTGAAAAATATATAGGGTATCCTATTAAAAAAAAAAGAAAACTTCCAATTGTTTTTCAACTTTGCGATGCGCCTATGTTTTTTTGACAAGCCCACAAGATAACACGGGAGAAATTATACAACTTTTGTATTTAAAGCTTTTTCCTGTCAGTTATATTAACCCCTGTGATGGTACGTAAATATAAAAAATAACCCTGTACATCATTTTTCAAAAATATTAATCAAGAATTTTTATAAAATTGTATTAATGTAATTTACTTAATTATGCCAAAATTACATTTCGGTCCAAAAGAATGGAAAAGAAATGAAGGACAAATAAATTAAAAGAAAACTGAATAAATTTATTTGTCGCAAGTTTAAATGGCAGTCATTTTTTTCTTTATTTATTAAAGGCGACATTAATATTTCATGACTTGCCGGAGTCAACAGAAAAAAGTACGATTTTACAAGTAAAGTACGGAATTATGCAAAGATTACTATTGAATAAGAAGTACATATTTTCAAAATGAGATCGTCGACTGATTTATTTAACAGTCTAGGTCGTTTGTATTTGTGTCTTTTTCTTTAGGCAATAGTTGGATGCAATATCCTTTGAACTTTCCTAAAAGAAAAAGAATTCTATAGAAATCAGCTTCTTAGGTCCAGTTTTATAGCTTAGAGTTAACTGAAAAGTAAGAAACTTATAAGTATTTAAAAAAAAATAAAGCTATAACCGGAGGATATGTTTAATCCTATAGAACTCGTACCTTAGGATTAGAAACACAAAAACTGCCTGAAAATATTATGTATACAGTATGATAATAAAAAAAAAACAACGAAAGTTAAACAAAAATGTATCATTTTTATGTTCAAATGTTTCTCTGAAACCCGAGGAACTGAAATCATTAATTTTCGAATGTTCAGTTAATCAATACGAACAATAAGGCTAATTTTTGAAGCAACACTAATGGAAAACTTCCCAAGATGGGGCGACGATTCATTTAAATTGCAAATATCGTAATATCAAAAGAAAGCCAGGATATTTTAGAACATTGAGATCATCAGCCATTGAACATTAAATTTAAATTTACTCTCTTGGCATAAGATTTTTGATTTAAACTGGAGCACCATTATTATCGCTTCAATGGAATTGAGGTACCTACTTAAATTTAAATTCAAAGAAAATGAACCAAACTGTTTGAGCTTTATATTACCAGGATAGGTCAAGAACAAGATTATAATATGTTTAAAAATAGTATCACGTCAGGATTGAAGCTCAGTGGATAATAAAATCGATGCTTGAATAGTATTATTGAAGCATTATTATTTTAGGAGTCCTAACCAAATAATGGAAGCAAATAAGATTTTCCAATTTTTTTTATTTAGCAGCAAAGCAAGCATACGAAATATATATAGATTATAAAATAATTAATACTTAAATAACGTATATTGAATAAAATAAACTTTCAAAATAGCACACGTGCGTAGGGTAAATCTTCTCCTAAACGAAGATGGTAATTTTTATAAGTCGTAAAACCAGATCATCTATAAAATAAAATTTAAGTCAAAAATGGGATTAAACACCTATTACAATTATTTAACTAAATGGCTAATAAAATTGCTGGGCACCATGACAAATAAAATAGAGAAATAGTATATTATTTAACGAGCGGTAATGTAGGTCATAACTCACGCAGATGAAGCTTGCAGCACGAGCCGCAGGCGAGTGCTGTAATTTATCAAGTGAGTTATGACCATTACCACAAGTTGAATACTATACTTTATCTACGACTATAACAATAAATACTAAGATACAAGTATGGAGAAAGAACTTTATTCACAAATCTTGATAGTTACCTATAACAATGCTATTAAAGAGAGATGCTGGCCATTTGGTTTCAACCAGAGCCATAAAACAAACATACATACATACAACAATGCTATAAAAATTTTAGTTGTAATTACTCATTTTGTTTATTAATAAAATTAACTGTAAAGTTTGAACAACCAGTAAACTGAATATGTGGGACTGAATTATGCAAGTTTATTGTTTCTTTTTGTGTTTGTTGCATATATGTTGTTGATGTACTAACTGGTTGAGGTGTTATAGAACTGTATATTTTATTTGCAGTATTTGTCTTATTCTTTTCGGAATCATCAACGTACCCCTCAGCCACAGTAGTTGATCGCCAACCGCCATGGCGTTTCAGTAAAGTTATATCCCCTCCAGCATCTACTAATAAAGTTGCAGACGAGCGGCGAAAACAATGCCCTGTATATAAATTATAGTCTGGTAATTTTAAAAATCTAGCAATGTCTTTTCCCATTGCTCCAAATTTGTTAATGCCAATTCTTTGTGAGTGATATTTTCCATTTTGAAATTTAAAGAATGATATCGTTTGCGATATATCGGTAGGACGCAGATTTAAATATTTCTTAACTATGGCATAAAAAGTTCCCGTAACAGTGAATTTTCTGGCAATTTTTATTTTTGTATTTGGTACACTGACCATAAAAATAGATCCATGATCTTCTAAATCTGTAATTTGCATAGAGTGCGATTCTGCTGCACGACAAGCACCCATAATGCTCATTATTAAAGCAACCTAATAGTTATTTATGTATCTAGGGAATTATAATGGTTTTAATTACCGAGGACAAAGTTTACGTCCCGAGGGCCTTTGACCCGAGGGACAGCAATTGCCCGAGGTAATTGAGACCCTTATAATTCCAGTGATAACTACATAGATAATTTTATTTCTGACCGATTTTAGTAACTTTTTGTTCATTTTTAAAGTGGAATAAATGTTTCAATAGATGACAATCAAATTGACATTAGATGTCAATCGTTTGATTTTATGTCAAATTTTTCTTAATATCCCAAGGGAGTTATGACCCTTATAATTCCCGCGTAACTATGACGTTATAAGCTAATAATATACCGGTCAGAAATAAAATAAATTATGTAATTGACTAGATGATAAAAACGATTGAATTATTGTGAGATCTACTACCTTTGTCGCCAGATATTTCTCATCAGGAGCTTCGGTTATGAGATTATTAAGTTGTTCTGGCGTAAAAGTTTTTGCCTTTTTAGCTACATGTTTCTCTGATTGACGTTTAAGAAACGCACGTAATTTTAAATAATTCTCTATATTTATTCCATTATTTATGTTGAGTGTGCTTCTTAGCATGGAGTAGAAAGTCCATAGAGACGATGCTTTATATTTAGTGCTAAGTTCGCTAAAATATGACAAAAGTACATTTTCTGTAAACGATGACTTAATGTTATTGCTGCTGCACCAATCTTGAAAATTTTTGTATACATCTTTATATTTGTTTTTTGATTTTTCGGGCAATAAATTCTGTATGGTTACATTAGCTACTTGTCTTATTTCTGGAGGTGTACATAATAATTCACCTTCACTATCTGAATTCATCTTTTTCAACACAAAATTTACAATAATTAGGGATTAACTTAATTTGAAAACGTCAAAATTATTCAACTGACATTACTCCCCTCAATATCAATAATGGACTGTTCCCTTTCGGCCAATCGGCTTGTACAGAAGTACAGAGCCACCTGGATATTCGGTTCGTAAATAATTCCAAGAATCTTTTCCGATTTATTATAGTGAGTTATAGTAGTGAGTTATTATAACTCATGTTGTTTGTCTATTGATACTATTAATTGCTCAAAAGCAGTTGAATAACTAATATTTAATTTAATAGGAGTAGATAAAATACTCTATATACTCCACTCTGAGTGATTTTTAACCCTTTCATATTGTTCTGTAACTTCCTATGGTAACAGGATTCTTTCTGCTGACTTAACTGATTTTCTGCAAGCGCAAAACCTTGTTGAATCAAGATTTTCACACCACCTTAGCGAAAATGAAACCCGTTCTCGAAAGAAATTACGAAACGATATTCCCTCTCATTTATTTCTGAACCAAGTCCCTCTAATAAACCAACAGTACATTTGTCTTTGTCTATTGCACTATTTTTATATATTGCTTTTCTACACTGAGGCAAAACTTTTTCTTGTGCGAATCAAAACGTTTAATTTTCTTAATTGTGGTTATACAGCAATATATTTTCATGAAGTGAAATATATTGCAGGAAAGATATTAACCGAAAAAAATTTAGTTGATTCAATAAACTTATTTAATTGCCGAATATTTTCTTAACTTAAACGAAATTTTACTAGGTGAATTTAATTTTGGTAATTTAGTTTTCTCAGGAATTTCTTTCACTAAGGCTTTATTATTAGATTAAAATATTAATATCTTCAAACATTAGATACAAAAGTAATGATAAACGTATTTTGGAGTTTCATGACTCTCTCACAATATTCTAAACGGTAAACATCTTCAGAAGTCATCAGGTTAGTAACCTCCGGGTTACCAGAGCATGGCAGAGATGGGTTCAGGCATATATTACTGTATGGTCTTAATCTAAGCTTACATTTACCTAACAAGGGTTTCCAAATATTTTTTATGTCTAAAGAGGGTTTACTGAAGCAGATACTCAGATATGACAGCCGCGTCTTTGAATTTCGTCGTTCGCCATTGTTCTTGAGTATAATTTGTGCCTCTGACCATTGCAAGTGGTGGCCGTGCGTGATCTGTTGCACCGTATCTGTTCGTTATCCCCTATAATAGTGTATTGTTTCGATGTTCCTTGATCCTTGTTCCTGTCCTTCTGACTTGTAGGCTTTGTTTCCAGCAAGTGATTTCTTACGGAATCTTTGGAGCTAAATAATGTTCGAATGTTGTATTGTTGTCCTAATCTTTGAATTTTTTTGGAGATTCCTTTGACACATGGCACATTTATGGTGAGTCTAGCTTTAACGTTATCCTTCTTTCTATTCGTGAAATTCTGACTCTTCTTGATAGCGTTGTCTACTAGTCTTGTGGGATAGCCAATTGTGTTAAGGTCCTTTTTGACGTTATTGACCCGTGTGGTTTTGCTTCCTGCATACCGATATTTGGATGGTATCGCTCTTTTTATGTGCAATGTCTAGAAACGGCAGTTTGTGGTTTTCTTCATTCTCCATAGTAAACTTGATTATTGGTGCCAAGTTGTTCATGTGATAAAAGCTTGGAGTTCGCTTCCATTCCAAATAATAAATGTGTCGTCTAGCTAGCGCAGCAATTGTTTTGGTTTTATTTTTGCCTTTTCAATTGCCTGATTTTCCAATCATTCCAATTAAATGTTATAAATTACTGGAGAGAGGGATGATCCCATCGGTAGTCGGTCCAATTGGCTTTAGAATCTATTATTTTCTTGGAAATAGGAATCATTAAGGTAGAATTCCAGAAGGTCCATTATGGCGTTGATGGGTAGCGATGTTCGTTCCTTAAGAGATTTGTCCTCCCCAAGTTTCCTTCGGATGACCTGTAGTATATCCGGACGTTGGTGTAGAGATTCTCGACATCGAAGCTGACAAATTATCTGGTTGTATTTGCTTCCACGTATTATCTCAATGAGTATAAATCTCGACAGTTCGTATGTTAGAGAATTTCTGGAGTTTGTAATTAGTCGGAAGTGCTTATGTATTTTTGGTAAACCGTATAAATGTGGGGGTTTGCTGTCGTGTTCTATCTGGATTGTATCGTTCGTGGTTCTTGAGTGTACGGTATGTTCTTCCTTCAGTGATGGTAGTGGGGTCCGTTGGGATGTTCTGACAGTTTCACTTTTTCAAGACTTCTTCGATTTTTTGGTTATACAGTGTTTGTATAAAGTCTGAAAACGGCTAATAACATCACAATTTATTGGCCGATTTAAACCAAATTTGGTACAATTGTGTAAGAGGATCTGACGCACCATATGACGATATTGGCGTTGTTGCCATCTTTTTAGATTGTCTGGAATTCGAACGAATTTTATATTTTTAAATGTAACACCCTGTATATTTTTTCATTTATAGTTTTTACTTTAAATTTGTTACACTTTTGGTATAACATACTTTGTTCCTAATATCAGTAGTTTTCGAAATAACGACGTGTTTTGAAAATATCAATTGGCGGATATTGGATATGGCGATAGAGTCAGGTCTTACGAAGAGGTTAAAAATCTATATAATGACGCATTTCCAAACCGAAATCCAATTTCAAAAGCAACTGTTCTAAAAACTGTCCGACGGTTCGAAGAAACTGGAAATTGTAGAGATAGGCGACGATCAGGACGACCAGCAGTAGTAAATGAACAGAAAAGTTTAGAAATTTTACAACATGTTGTTGTAATGTTTCTTCATGAAGAAAAATTTCTCAAGTAAGTGACATCTGCTTCAAAGCCGTTCATAACGTTTTAAAAAAACATAAATATCACCCTTACAAAATACATGTAGTTCAAGTTCAAGAGTTATCAGAAGATGATTATGAGCGAAGAATTGAATTTTGTGATATTATGATGTCAAGGTTTGACCAAAATAACCAGCTTTTCAAATTTATAGTATTTTCGGACGAAGCAAAATTTGTGTTAAATGGTAAATCCCCACTGGATGAGGGAAGGTCATACATAACGCCCTGAAAAATTGAATGTGTGGGCTGGGCTTCTGCATGGGTAACCACAAGATCGGTCCATTTTTTATTGATGGAAATTTGACATCATAACTTTACCTTGGGCTCTTGGAAACGGAAATAGTGCCTACTATACGAAATGTGATGGGTCCAAATTATGCAAGTACATTCTTCCAACAGGACGGACACCACCTCCCCATTTTGGTAGAAACGTGCGCGAATTTTTGAACAACAGTTTTCCGAATAGGTGGATCGGTAGAGAGGGTACAATCGAGTGGCCACCTAGGTCCCCACCACAAAACCTCAAGATTTGGCCGATTTGCAGCGTCGAATTTTGAACGAATTTGAATTAATAACGCCAGAAATGATTTACAACACAATTGAAAAATTTTGTTTTCAATTTGCACACTGTCAAGCTGTACAGGAAAAACAGTTTGAACATTCAATATAAAAAATATATTTTTTCTAAATTGTACTCGTTATTTCGAAAACTACTGATATTAGGAACAAAGTATGTTATACCAAAAGTGTTACAAATTTGCGGTAAAAACTATAAATGGAAAAATATACAGGGTGTTAAGCTGCCAACAACGCCAATATCGTCATTCGGGGCGTCAGATCCCCTTACATAACTGTACCGAATTTGGTTTAAATCGGTCAATAAATTGTGATGTTATTAAGCCGTTTCCAGACTTTATACACACACTGTAGATGTCAGAATCTATCACGACGGTCGCATTTCCCTTATTTGCAGATAGAATCTTGATGTTCGCATCTTTGCGTAGTTTGGACAGTGCAATTAATTCTTCTTTTTGAATATCTGGCTTCGGAGGTTTTGATTTCTGTAAAATCTCTCTCACTTTCCATCAGAATTCTTATGCTTGAGTCGCTTCAATGGCTACTGAGTCAGTTTATGTATTATACAAGTTTGATTCCTGGCAATTGAGGGCGCATGTCGTATAATGTATTAGTTTTATTTTCTGCATTATGTGTTTAAGTGATTTGTTAGAGTACTGAGAACGACATAATAAGCTGTGAGGGTGTGCAACATTGAAGCAATTCAGCGCTTTCAGAATAGAGTTTTAAGGAACATAGTGTTTGCTATAAGAGTTACGAAAAACGACTCTTCTACTACGTTAATGTCGAGGCTATTCTCCTCATCGATAATAAGAGATTAAAAGAAAGACTCGAGGATAAACCCCTTTGCATAAGGTAAGAGGTTTGAGTGCAAAGCAGAGTAAAGTGCAAATAATCTTATGGTGTGTTACTAGAGCCTAAGGATTATTGTTGCCAGATTGCATAGGTAATAATTTATTAAACGTAGTTGTACCAAGACCTATAGTAAAATAAGTGAGGACAGAGCGACAGAACAACGCAAGTGTAACTTAATTGAGACAACTATTTTTAAGTATTTATGTGAGAACACATTTAATTGATGGAATCATTATCGAATTTGGTCGAATTAAACGTAAGTTGTGATAAAGTAGTATCACACGTTTGTCCGAAATAGATTTTAATTCAGGCAACCAAACTGTAATATAATATAATTCGGCCAATAAAATATTTTGTTGTTCGTTTTAAATTAAACATTTTTATTCAATTAGTTCGTTTAAGGTTATCCCAATTAAATATTTTTCTCAGTGTAATAAGCTCCACCACTATTAATAGTACCACAAGCAAAATACCGATTGAGATATCTATATAGCCTGACATTCCTGTCAATGTAACAAATCTACTTTTGTCAAAATATCAACAAACTTTCGGACCACAACAACTCGCCATTTCTCATTTGTCAGTGCATTTCATTACAACACGGTGAATAAAAATGGCGCTTTTTTGAATCTCAAACCGTTTGCAAGTTCACTTTATTTTGCCGCTGACGATATTTATTTACAAAATAAATGTAATTCATAATGAAAAGTTTACCAGCATTTATTTCTAGAGAGCAAAATAATCATAAAGTTGCCTTACTCCTAGCACAAATTTATTACCAAGTAATTTTGTGTAGAGTAAACTAATTTATAAATGCATTGCTCATAAAATTCATGTCTATGTAGCTTTGCATATATTAGTATACTTATACTTATAACCCGGAGCATGTTGTTGTGTGAATAGTGGCTCAGTGCAGAAGATATTACATTAGGTAAATTAAATTTATTAGGAGGCGCGCTGTACAGAAAAGCCCGTCTCTTTCAATTAAAAATAAATTAATAAGCAGATATACGTGCTACATAAAATAAAATTATTTTTTCACAATCTCTTAGGTATAACCTCGTCAGCTTTTCTTAACAGTCTAGTTTTAACTTTAAAATTATTTAAATTTAATTAATTAAATTTTTAAATTAAATAGATATTTACGTTATAAGTCCGGTAAATCAACTTTCACAGTATGAGTGAAATGTTTCGAGACGAGGCGACGAAGGAGCCGAGTCTGGAATTTTGAAACGAATACTGTAAAGGATTTGCCGGACTAATGACGTACAATATTTTATTTCATACTGTTCTGTTGAAAATTATAATTATGTTTTGAAATTATAATGAAGTTTTATTCTGCGTCATATATTTGAAAAGTGCTTATATTTACTGGTGGAAACATTGTGTGTTTGACATTGACTAAACTAAAACTTACAAATTTCAGTCCGGTAAAGAAATTTTACAGGACTAGTCCGGTAAAAAAATTTTACCGGACTTATTGCTGTAAAACCTTATTTTCTGGACTAAATTCAAATATGTAAAGGTGTGTTTTACAATACAGTATGAAATAAATTAATATTAATTTGTATATGATACTTGGAGCAATTAGTTTTTATATCAAACATAGTATTATGACAAATTATTTTGATATGCGTTAATTTAGGAGTTTGCCGACGGAAATAGCTGAAAAATGGGATTATCCTTTGTTAAAGAGTGTCTTTTAATACGCAATGTATACAAGTCAGATAGACGAGATGTCAAGGCGAATCTCAAGTTTTCTGACGTTTATATCGTGTAAATAAAAACTTTCTTCAACTTCTTTTTTTATAGAAATGATCATAATTGAAAATAATAACAGCAATAAAAAACTGAAAAATGATATGAAGTACGATATAAATATTGTCTTTAAATGACTTTAATCATATAAATTAACTCTCTAGATTTTAACAAATCCTTTTACATGCTAATAAGTACGAAAAATTTAAATAAAGAACTTATTTCAAAGTTAATTTTTAACAACCAAGTTGTCGGGTTAGAATTGATAAAAATCTTTGTTGTAAGTGCCACATTCGAAACCATAACTAATATATCTCCATTAATAGGAATTTTATATAATATAAGATATTTTGTGGCTTTAAAATATTTAAAAAATATATATGTTTGTCCTATTTATTCAAAAATCAAATACTTATTATCAATCTCAAAGTCTAGACCTTATAGTTTTCGAAATATCGACTTTTGAATAATTAGATTTTTGTACTTTGACAGATTCTAGCGTTCCAATGTTATGTCATAGAGCAAAATGGCTTCTACATCCCTCCTACTTTTTTATGATCTTCCCAAAAATATCAACTTCCGGTTAAATCGGAAGTACAATATTTCCGGCTTTTGAGTTACATCCAGTTCCGCCTCGGTGGCCGAAGTGGGTAAAGCGCCGGAAACACCGAATCGTTCGGCGTATTTTTGAAGCCAGAAAAGTGTGTTTAAAACACGAGAAACGGCAGTGGGAGGGACTTACAAGACCTCAGACTGACTAACAAACAAGGACCGAACACTAAAACATGGCCACTCTCCGCTGTAGGAGGTGACGGAGCGAGATGGTTGTGCTACATTGCAATCAAATTGTCCGCTGTAGGCGAACATAAAATGTCTGTGATATTCTAAATTTACTGGGTTTTTTGAAAGTTTTCCCAGAATGCTCTGCTGTTGGAATATAGTTTGCCGCTTCACAATTTTCTTGGAATTTTAATATTAAACTCCTTGGAGTAACATAACCCTTGCAATACACCGGTAAGGCACCGCCGGAACGCGTGTGACACAGTGAATTATTTTAAATAGTAATAATAACCTTAGGCCACAACATCGGCCGCCAGGCTCAAGGCCTGGTTTTTGGGCGCATTTCGGGCCGTATGCTTACGGTCCGTATGTGCCCAACTCTGTACTTAGTTTAGTTAGTTTTAGTAATATGTATTAGGATAAGCTAGATTAAGTTAGTTATTAAAGTACTATTATAGAGAGCAATAGGACAATAAAGAATTTTAAAATGGAAAATGGAAACGGCGTGAGCCTGCTTTCGCGCTGCTCGAGTACGCTCAAATAAAAAAAGTATTGGGTTTGGTTGTTGTATGTGTGAGTGCAGGTACTTCTGACTAACGATTTATCAGAATCGAAACCGCAGGGTCATGCTCCTATAGCAGCGGATCTTTAACCCGAGACTTGCCTCGGTTGCGGGCTGTGTGGGCAGGCTGCTGTAGGAGTGTGATTCTGTGGGGGGATCAGGATGGTGGTTGGTTGGAAAGCGACTGCGCGTGGTTCGGATCCCACGATAAACAGTAGGTCCCGTCTGGCTGACATTACCCAGACGTAAAATTACCGTGGGCGGGCCAGTAACGAATAACTAGGGGATACAATACGTCTGTAAAGGGCTGCGGTGTCAGGACGTAAGTGCCGACCTAGTTATTTAAGAGTAATCAATCAATCAACATCCAGTTTAACCGGAAGTTGACACCAGTAGGAAGATAACAAAAAACTAAAATAGGGATATGTAAGCCGTTTTACTCTAAGACGTACCGTTAGAAAGCTAGAGGCTGTCAAATATCAAAAATGTAATTTTTCAATAATCGATATCTCGGAAACTATTAGGTTTATACTTATAATATGTTTATTAAAAAATAATTGCAGTTTAATGTTAAATCCATAAATATTCTAAGACATATGGTGTTCTATTAAAAAAAAGGTAACTTTGTCTTCCTACAGCTTTCTGACTCATCCTGTATACTTATTCTTTTAAAGTTTTTATAGACTTTAAAAAACCCTAAAACTTTTGTCTTAATTATTTTTTGCTAGCTGTTCTACTTTAAGAAATAATCTCGGAAATAATCGACCGTTTCCATACATACCAACGACCCTGTATAGAACTGATTTAAAACCAAAAGTAATTAAATACACAATTAACCTTTTTTAGTACCAACAATAAGCTTATATCGAGCAAGAAGATATCTGGACCTCAGGCATTTGTATAAGTTAAAAATTAGTATATTGATACAAACAATAAACTTACAAATTAAAAATTCAGATATAAAATAATTAAAATCAATTAGCATTCATCAACATGATACAAGACAATGTAATGATTTCCACATTACTCACATCAATTCCAATTTTGGTAAACGATTAGTTTTACGTGAAGGAATTAATATTTATAATCAGTTACCAACGTCACTTAAAGATATCTAAGTAATAAAGAAATTAAAAATAAAGTAGCAAAAACAACAATTTTGGAAAAACGATTTTGTAAAAAGATTGTGAAAAAGTGCCGACTACTTTATTATGAAATTATTATTTTATCTATTTTTTCAGTTAATTGTAACCTAAGTTTGTATTATGCTCCTTGTAATAAACTATAATAGTTAAAACAACACTTCTGTCTTCCTCCACAAATAATATATATTTTTGAAAAAATTTTTGAAAAAATTTTTTTAACGATTGTCCCTACATGTTTCGACCATATATATAGTCATCTTCAGGGGAACTAAAAGGAATGTGTGAGAATATAAAGACAATAACAGGCATCATAAGAGACTTACCTATATCGATATAGGTAAGTCTCTTATGATGCCTGTTATTGTCTTTATATTCTCACACATTCCTTTTAGTTCCCCTGAAGATGACTATATATATGGTCGAAACATGTAGGGACAATCGTTAAAAAAAAATTTTTCAAAAATTTTTTCAAAAATATATATTATTTGTGGAGGAAGACAGAAGTGTTAAAAAATTGAAAGAAATATCTATAATTTCTATTGCAAGTTTTCGAATATATAATATGTATAATGTTCTCCCGTTTATCCCCCTCAAAAGGCATCGCAGTGTAATATGATCGCGTTACCTGACAGTTGATATTATTTATCAAGCTAAATATAACAGCAACGACAATACGATTATGCCCAACATACTGTAACATTACGTAATCTTTTACAAACTTCAAACCTCTGCATAAGCTTTACACTCAATCAATTCCAATGCCTTCTTAGTCATTATAACAAAAAAATATCTTAATTAAGGGCCAACGTACATTTTATTTTTTTTTAACAAAAATTTTACACAGAGCGCCCTCAAAGACACAAAATGCGAATTAGCGACCATCAGTAAAATAGCTTTTTCGATAAGCATTAAACTCTCTTTGAAACGGGTTAAATATAATCGGATGCAAGGTGTGAAAGATACAGTATCTTTAAAGATAAGTTGATCAGCATCTTCTCCCAACATTATTTTCGAAGATCACAAAAGTTCCCTAGACCAACTGCAGCAGAAATAGATAAGCTTTCCATTACCGTTATGAAAACAGTACGTTAATAGGCAGCAAGTGGGCGTTCCGAAGGGAAGAACTGGAGTGACCTTCTCCACAAACAGTCAAGCTTTCCGTGCTAGTCTAGCAGTTAGTTTGGATGAGCACATTCAAAAGTTTTTGTTAGTGTGTTAAAAATGTCCTGAATCAGGCAAATTTGAAGTGACGTGCGATATTTTAGAAATCTGAGAATATTTGTTTTTGACGCGACCCTTCTGCGCGCGGGTATAGAACGGCACACATCTATCCTGCGCTCCGGAGTCTTTGTGTGACAGTGGCTGGCCGATGAGATAACTTTTTAAATAATTTATATTTTAAATTTCTTCCTTCAGAGTTTTCTAATTGCCAGTGTGCCAATTAAATTTTTCTCCCTGAAAGTCTAGGATCAATACTAACTTTTTGAGGTCTGTATGACTGTGAGCCGCCCTTATCTAAATACCCTGATATGTATGCTTGCTGAAAGTGCTATTTTTATAGTTAAGACCACGAAGAATAAAAATATATTAATTTTATGGCCGATATTTTTATTAAGTATTTCACCTTTAAAATTTCAAATAGACGCTTTACAACAAAACCAGATTTGTGTAAAAAAGAGTCCGTGTTGTCAATGTAATTATTATTTTTTCGATTATTTCTACTCTGAAGAATGAAAAATTATTTTTCATTTCTTACATACAGACACATATAGTTCGCCAAACGGTTCTAGAGCTACAACAACAAAATATAAAAACTAATACCTACTGATTTATTGGCAATTACTGCCGTAGATTGAGTAACTTTACCTTTTATATATTTATTTATTTTACAAACGTCAACGTTTAAATATGATTAATTTTATTATAAATTAAATATAATAACTTTAAACTCCGGCAATGCCTGTAAAGTTTCTGAAGGTGCTTTGTATCCCCACTAATTAAATATCATATACGATAAAAAGAAACAAAACTATGAGTAAGGGAGTGATAGAAATCCCCGCTGATTGCTTGATTTCGATGTGGGTTGCCAAATTTATTAAAGCATATTATCCTGACCGCTATAAGAATATAATAAATTATATTAAGCGATAATAATTTGCACTGTGAAGGGGGAAAATCAACGGGATACACAGGGATATGCATACGTCCAATTGTTTTAAGTAATATATTTGAATTACATACAAATTAACATTTTATGAAAATTTAAAGAGAGAAGTACGGCAACAATGTAGAATTTTTTGTGTAGATTTCTTTCGTAGCTCACAAGCCGTATGGCGTTCGCCCCCTCCCACCCCCCTCCCTGTAACTAACCCCACCGAAAATTTGAGATATGTTTGAAATTTTAATAAGAACTGAAAAATGTTGCTGTTACAGTTTGTGGCACTTGTATTCACTAACATGGGTGATCTATCTATGGCCTTCTTCTTTCCTCAGTCACATTCTTATACAGGTTTTTTCAGAGGTTATGTCTTCCCGGGATTGTTTCCTAACGACGCCGGCGCCCCTAATTGTAAGGATTATAATTCCAGTTGTGGGGAAAACAATTTAGATGTTTTTGTCTCTATATTAATCGCTTTTGTGTTTTAAACGTTTAATAAATTACAACACACGTATATCACCCCGTGATAATATTGTGGCATTTTCATAATTTAAATAGCTGATGTGGGTTTAAACAGGAAATTCGTACGCTATATTGTGATGGTATTAGGTGTAACACATAGTAATATATCATGTTAAGCAGGATACCACCGACAGGCAGTATTTAAATATGCTGACTAATTTTGAGTCATATACAGTATGTCCGGCGATTTTATTATTTCATTATTCGAGGAAAAGTCATTCTTTATAAAAAATTTTTGCTTGCTGAAAAAATACGATTGTCGATGAAAAGAAAATATATTGTATACAGGGTGTCCAAAAAATTCTATTTTTGATAAGATGAAATAGAACACTTAACAAAATACAATAAACATAAACCAATACATTATTATAATTTAATGCATAATTCATAAAAATATACCACAATCAGATAGCATAACAATAATTATTCAAATACCGCTCCACCATGAAGGACGCATTTTTTCAATGTATCCAAATCGAGCCTTTAGTTCTCTAGCAAAATGGGGCAGCCATCCATCTTGCTGGAAGTACATGTTACTTAGGTAATCTAATGGCAGTTGTTCCAAATGATCAGAAAGAAAAGTATTTAACATATTTAAATAAGAATTTCTATTACAAGTATTCTCGAAGAAATACGGTCTTATTATACCATAGATAGTAGGAAACAGCGCACCACATTTGTAAATAAACATTAAAGTTCTGGGTTCGGCTCGGATTTTGTATATTTTGATTGAGAAAAAAAAAAGAACACAGGTAAATATATCAATGAAACTTTTATTAGATATTTAACCATTATTTTTAAAGTTCAAAAGGTGTAGTAAAAGTAAGCGATTTTCGGTAAAGGTAGGTAAGTACCTAATTATATCAACAGCGGGAGAAAAAATTATTATTCTTAAGAAATGAACTACCTAATTATCGTTTTCTCACAAAATTAACGTAAGTAAATTAAAAGAAAGAAATAAAGAAAGAAAGAAACATCCCGTCCAGGTGCATACCTGTGGAACAATAATCTTTGATCAGGTTTTCGGTTGCAAATAATCTAAAATATTCTGTTTTGCCTCGGCATCGTCACAAAATTATCACACTTCAAACACACAATCGAAATTTGCAGTAAAGATAAACAGTACATCATCGTATGGTTAGTTTCTTGAGTTAGTCTAATTAAACTTTTACTCTTATTATTTATTATGGTTATCTTATCGATGACTGCTGAAAGTTGTTTGGTTTATTGATTATAATTTTGAATTTGATGATTTTATTGAGTTTGGTGATTTTAGTGAGATTTTAGAAATTTAATTTGATTTAAAATTTACTGCTTTAACTTAATTCTGCACAGATTTTAGGGTGGGAGCCAGTCTTTTAGGCGTTTATACTTTTGTAGTATGTTTGATTGTAAATGTGAGTTAATACACTGAGCAAAAAGTCTGGTTACAGTTAACAAACGAATTTATTTGGACAAGATTTCTTTAAAATAAAGTTACCAGATTATTACCTAATATGGCCGTTTGCATATGAATATATCCATTCATTATTATTAAACAAAGTATTTGTTAATCATATTTATTTAACAGTTAAAAAATATAAGTAATAATTAAATCCGTTGTTGCGAAACGGCGCGTGACACGACACCGACGCGTACCGATCTGTATAATAAGTGGATTCAGCGAGACGTCAGTTATTTGAAAGTATTTGTCAGTTATTTTGTAAAGTAATCGTCGGTCCTGTCCATGTGCATGTCTCTATGTAATACGTCTATTGGCATGAATCTAGGCGCATTCGTAATAATTCAAAGTACTTTGTTTTGAAAAAGTTGTGTCTTGTTACGTCTAGTATTGTTTACTGTGCACCAGGCTGGTACACCGTAAAGTGAAACTGGTCTGATAATTGTTTTGTATATTGCAGTCTTAGTTCTGTAATTAATTTTGCTATTGGCACAAAGCAGCGACTATACTGCACACATCTGCTCTTGTGCCTTCTCATTCACGCACTCACCTTTTTGTCGAAGATGAGGCCAAGATATTTAATTTTGTCACTTCAAACTATCTGCCTATTGTTAACTTTTACTCGCGATCTTGGTAGCCTTGTCCTCCGCTTCGAGAAAAAGATGGCTTCAGTCTTATCTTCATTCAACCTCAACTTCCATTTATCTAGCCACTCTTGGAGGATAAGAATGTGGCGTTGCAGACGCGAGACCACGAAATCAGGTCCCATTGAAGTGGCGGTGATCGCAGTGTCATGAGCGAACAGATATAGTTCCGTTTGATATAATATATACTTGGGGGCGTGTTCGAAAGAACGCTTGGACACGTCGATTGATATTTCTAGTTGCGCATTTTTTTCGATAAAAACTTTTTATACAGGGTATGTCATGTAACAGTGGCCAATACTAGCTTTCTTATTTTTAAATACAAAATTCTATATATTATTCAATATTTGGATTCTTCAGAAAATTTTAGACATATTTTATGTACAATATCCTATAGCTATCTTTAACAAAAAAAAAACATTAATGTAGGTGATGTTGAAAATTGATGTTAAATTGTTTTTGCTGATATGAAATGAAAAAGGTATAAATAGTTTTGTTTACTTTTGATTAAAACGCCTGGCCTTAGCAAATTGTTGTCTGTATGCATGACAGTAGTTGTCAGTGTTATAGTCGTTTGAATTTCGTTAACTGCATATCAGAAAAATGTTTTTTTAACAGAAATGCACAAAATAACAATTCTACAGATGATTGGTTGTGAAGATAAAACAGGGTCACAAATGGAAGTTGCTCGCTTATTTCATGAAAAATGTCCAAATTTGCTACCTATAACTCAAGGGACAATTAGTAAAATAGAAAAGCAGTTTCGCCAGCGTGGACATGTAAAGTAGATAAAAAAAAGTAGCTGCCAATGCAATAAGTGATGATATCAAATTAGATATTATTCTTGAGTTTCAGGAAAACATACTTCTAGTCGAAAAACAGCCCCAATGTTCGATGTTTGCCATTCATCGACTCTTCGAACATTACAAGAAAATAAAATGTATCCCTATAAAATGATACCTACTCATGAGCTCATGGAAGACGATTTTGATAGGAGAACGTATTTTTGTGAACAAATGATGGCAATGTTAAATAACAATGTGATCCAATTAAAACATGTTTTGTTTTCTGATGAGTGCACCTTTACACTTCACGGTCATGGTAATCGTCAGAATTGCCGCTATTGGTCTAGGGCCTAGGGAATATCCTCACTGGATGAGAGAAGAACATGCGCAATATCCTGAAAAGGTTAATGTTTGGGCAGGAATTATCGGAGATCATATCATAGGTCCCTTTTTCATTAATGGCAATTTAAATGGCGATAATTATTTAGCACTGCTCCAAAATAATGTCTTGCCAACTTTGACAAACTTATATCCTGATCCAGCAAACCCACAACTTTCAGCGAATATGATATGGTTTGAGCAAGATGAATCACCGCCCCATTACCAAATCAATGTACGGCAGTACCTCAATCGAGTATTTCCAAATCGGTGGAATGACCAGCACGATCCCCTGATCTGACGCCATTGGACTTCTTCTTATGGGGTTATGTCAAGAATATTGTATACAAAACTAAACCCCTCGACTTAGCTGACTTAAGAAGACGAATAACGCTTGCGATTAGATCGGTCACGCCTGAGATTACATTAATGTTTTTTTTGTTTTTTACATTATCAAGAAATAAACAGTATTACTTATTTGTTTTTTAGTGTGTTGTTAATTTTTGCAATAAATAATAATAATAATAAGACGTTTATTAGTCCGTTTTACAAAATAATAATATACAAAGTTATTACATGGTATGATATGCTGGGATTGGACTAAAAGGTCAGGACGTCAGCGTTTTTGACAGAATGCCAGGTGCTGTTGAGGCCTTGTAGGCCAAAGCTAAGGCACTAAACTAATCCTAGAAGAATGTGTAGATTGAATACAAAAAGAAAGGACATAAACGGAAGACATTTAAAGAAAAATTTATGTAAATAAAAAAAAATAATAATGAAAAAAAATATTGCATAAGTACCTACAAAGTTCTACAAAGAAAAGTAGCGATCACTAGACGAACGAAGAATGTATCATTGTAACATGTGGAGGGGGTATCATGAAGACAAATAAATATATGAGACTAACCAACCAGAGAATATATAAGTATTATATTAAGTATATAAGTAACCGTTTCTCTATTAGGAAGTTTGTTCAAATAGTAAATTACGCTTTACTATTTTTTTAAAAGACAAGCAACTCAACGTAAGGTCAGGTAAGGCGTACCTATTCATATAAAGCGCAGCGTAATATGTAAAGGATCTTTTAAATAATTCTTTACCGTGTCTAAATCTGAAAACACTTAATATTTCCGAAACAGTTGAAGATTGGTATAGGATATTGTACATGAAATATGTCTAAAATTTTCTGATGAATCCAAAAATTGAATAATATACAGGGTGTTGTATTTAAAATAAGAATGTCAATATTGGCCTCTGTTACATGAGACACCGTGTATAAAAAGTTTGTATTGAAAAAAATGCATAACTATAAATACCAATCGACGTGTCCGAACGTTTTTTCGGACACGCTCCCATGTATTTATCATCGAATTTATTCCATTTGACTGATACACACTATACATAGTATAGTTTTCATATAATGTGAAAAATCTAGTGTGTAATTTGAGCGAAAAGTTCTTTGCCGCTTTCGACAACTTTCTGTCTCAAGCGGCAAAGTATCACTTTTTGGTCTTAATACACAAGTACCTATTGTATAGACAAACGGCAATTGCCAAAGAAATTCGCCTCTGACAAACTCTATTTTAAGAATAGTCTTCGCTTAAAACTCAACAAAATCATAATTATAGCTGTATTTAAAGGGCCTTAAAAGCCTGTGAAATAATGGAAATAAAGTCTCTATTGACGCAATAGTCATTTAAATCGAATGTGTTTTAGTAAAACGCATGGCCATACAAAATGCGGCTCATATTTTTGGTTATCTATCCAAATATAATGCATCATAAAATTTTATTGGCTGGAAAAACAGACTAATGGAAGCAAACGTGAAAATTTTCCCATTAAAGGATTTCGTTCGTGATACTAACGCGAACATATTGTTTTTATACGGTGTCCGTTGAATTTAATTTAGAAATGTAATTCCAAAGCTTAGGCGATAAATGGCAAAATATAAGTTCGTGCATAGTATGCTCTCCCACATTCTTTAAGTAATGGATTCATTACTTAACGGTACATTATGAGGTAATATATCAGTATCAGTTAGTTCAGGTTAGTTTATTACATTTATTAAAAATGTTTTTGCGTCAGTTTCTTTAAGCTTAAATTTAAAATTTATTCCGAGCATCTTAAATGATTATGTAAACTTTGAAGTACTCAACATAATTACTTTTTTTCTTGGATAAAAATAAAAACATCAAATTGCCATGTCATGTTCGAAAAAAACAGCCCTGGGAAGTAATTAAATTTCCGACAGTTGACACTTTTTATGGAAATTGATTCCCGGAGGTCCTTTCAACTTTAGCCGACAAATCAATTTGTTTATTTCTTGCTGAGGTTTGTGTCAGATTTAGTCAGAAGTGGGACAAATACTCAATCCATGAGGTATAATAACGATATTTAAATTTAATTTTGAAAACCGATACTGGTTGAAATTAATGGACACTACGGCACCCGATCATTAAATATAAAAAACATTAGGCCATGACAACAGACCTAAACTGGATGGTGTTATGCAATACAATGTTAACCCACAAAAAATGAAAAAGTGAGTTAAATGGGGAATGGAATATTTACAACACTTACTATATATTGCAATAGTGTTTTAAGTGATATAGAATTCTTTTTCCTTCAGAAAATGCAGGGATTTATGTAGAGATTTATAAATTGATGATGGAATATTTTGTAATAATATTCTAACAGACTTAACATCCACCTGCCCATTTATGCAAACCATGCATTATTCTGTAAAATCATTCTATGCCGCTTGACTTGCTATTGCAAAATGAAAATGCATAGCTCAGTGCGACCTTTACTGCCGTGTCAACCGCGTGGGTACATTTTGGAGCTTAAAAACTGACAATAATTGAGCATATTGAGCAGTGCTGCAAGGAAAAAATGAACAATTACAATATTTGTGATTAAAGAATAATATTATATTTATTATAAGGTAAGTGGAATAGAGCTATTTTTGCAATATTGCTTATGATAGTTTAGCGAGTTGAACTTAAAATTATTTCTGTACTTTATTTCTAAACGTTTAAAATCAATATAATTATATTTAGTGAAAATAATGATCATGAATCGTCAATACATTAAATATAAACAATTTAAATATACAAAATAAGGGGTGACTAAGGAAGGCCACTGTGATGTGGGTTGAGATTATATTGCAAAATGTTGAAACAAAAGGTACAAAATATGTCAACGCACTCAACACCTTATTACAAATTGTGTATGATATTATTAAAAGATGAAAAAGAGATAAAAACATGTTGAGTGATTTAATTTATTTTTGCGAAATGACAAGTATAGATTTTTAATATAAAAATATTATCCATATATTTGTCAATTTTAAGCTAGCGATTCATCAAATGAATATTTTCATTTTAATAATAATTATTAAAAATCATTTTTTATAAGAAATACTTAATATAGATTAGCGAACTAGTTATTTCCCACATTATATAATTTACGTTTTTTTTTAATTCCAGAATGTCCTCAAGAGCAAAACGTATGCTGCAAGCATGCATATTAAGTCCTGACATTGCTGAAAATCAATCCAATCCTGAGGCCAAAGTAAAATCTAGGGGCCATGAGTTTATGCCCCTTCAAGGTCATACGACTTCTGATTCCCTTGACCGTACAAATTCCAACGTACTTGTTATCACTCCCGATCAAGAATTGACGAAGTCCATCAATGAGCCTTTTTTAGAAATCAGTACGTATAACAACTAAGATGCTTCTGTCGGCGACAGCATTATTAACGAATTGAGTTTCTCTGATACTTTTACCGATATAATATTTCCTGAAAATGTGCTGCCATCAATTTCCCTGAGCGAACTTAAATCTTCTTTCATCACAGATATTTGTGTTGAAGATACAATATTAGACCAATCCCAACATGCAGAAAAAATCGATTATGATTCAGATCATCCTGTGTTACTTGATACAAAATTCTGTAATGGAGAAAATTTCAGCTCAAGCTAAAAAAGTGCGAAAGAGTCAATTGCATCAGTTAAACATAATCTTGCTAAAGAGAACAATGTCCAAGAAAACGAAGAAGGAATGCCAAAAATTGGAAAAAAAAGAAAATATCCGGATCTAAACAAAAAAAATGATCTACTATCAATTTACCTGAGCGAACTGAAATCTTCTCTCATCGCAGGCACTTGTGCTGAAGACACAATATCAGACCATGCAGAAAACGTTGATCATGAACCGGATGATCATGTCTTTCTTGAATCTAGTAAAAACTCATGTACTGAAGAAAATAATGCTAGCTCAAAAATTGCAGAGAATCCAGATGAAGACATAAGAGAAGTGATTGAAGATAATATTCTGGACGATCCCAATTATTTTGCTGAGGAGAACTCTGATCCAGAAAACGAAGAAGGGAGACCAAAGCGTGGACGGAAAAGAAAGTATCGAGATCAGAATAGAGCGATTAGAAAACAAAGAATAATTTGAATAAAGAGTACTATAATGCAAAAGGGAAAATAGTACCGTCAAGAGAATTTTTGTGTGGTTTTGATTGCGGCTGTCCCAAAAACTGCACCGGAAGAATTCCTGAAGAAGTTAGGAAAAATGAGTTTCAGAAATTTTGGAGCACTGGTTCATTTGAAGCGAGATGTGCTCTATTACAAGGAGCTGTAAAGGAATCAGTAAAGGCAAGGAGCTATTCGCAACAATCAAGGAGACATTTCACCAGACGATATTTTATTTCAAATGAAGAAATATGCAAGAAAGCCTTTCTTACTACGCTAAGAATAAGTCAGACCAGAATTGATTCAGCTTTAAATAAGAAAAGATCCCAGGAGCTACTAAACGACGATCGTGGAACTAAATCTGGAGGCAGAAATGTATCCACGGAAACTAAAATAGAAGAAATCAAGAGATTTATTGATAGTTTACCCAAATATTCATCGCATTACTGTAGGAGTGAGACAACTTCAAAATTCTTATCACCGAACCTAAATCTACAAAAATTGTATGATTTGTATAAAGAGCAGTTTCCTGATGGAGTAAGTATCTCCAGATTCAAGAACACCTTTTATCAAGATTATAATTTATATTTCAAGAAACCTCACAAGGACACATGCTTGAGATGTGACACTTTTGCAGCCAAAAGGAAAGGGGCAACAGCTGATGAACTCAGGGACATCGAAAAAGATCATCAGACCCATTTGGATCATGCATCTAGCCTAAGAAAGCAAATGAAGGAGGATCCCAGTCTTGCAAAAGCAGATCCAACTATCGAAACTATCACTTTCGACCTTCAAAAGACTCAGAGCCTACCACGACTTCCTACAAGTATTAACTATTATAAGAGGCAGTTAAACTTCCATAATTTGGGTATCCATAGTGGCAGTTCTGGAAAAGGGGTTTTCAATATATGGCTAGAACACGAAGCAGGAAGAGGTACCCAGGAAGTAGGATCCTGCATTCGAAAATTTGTTATGGACTATCTAAAACCTACTGCCACTCACCTGATCTTATGGGCCGATTCGTGTGGGGGCCAGAATAGGAGCATAAAGATGGTGCTTATGCTTTTACATATTCTTTATAACCATTCTAAACTAGAACAAATCACACTTCGGTTTCTACAACCTGGGCATACCTATCTTCCCAACGATTCATAGTTTGGTGACGTAGAATGTGCGCTGAAAACGAATAATAGACTATACACAGATGAAGATATAATGCATGTGATGAGAGTTTGTCGTCGAAAGAACCAGTTTTTAATTAAACGGCTCTGTAAGGATGATTTTCTTTCAATTGCCCCAATCCAAAAACTGATAACAAATAGAAAAACAGATGAAATGCAAAACAAGATCTCATGGCTTAATACCTTCGAAATCGTTCTGCAAAAAAATTACCCTACAAAACTCCTGATGAAATACAAGCTGAGCGAGGAGTCAAAAATAGTTAACATATCCAAAGGCTGTAAGGGGCGGAAGAACCAAACTAACTTTGCCATTAATCTTCCTTTGCTCTGGCCTGAAGGTCGGGAGTTATCAGCAGCGAAAGTGAAGGACTTAAAGGAGATCATTATCATACATAATGATTCGAAGCCATTTTACCAGTTCCTAAAATATGTGAAAACGGATGAATTTGTAGATGATACAGAAGGATTCGGTAAAGCAGATTTGGATTTTGATCTCATTGCTTAATAATATTAATGATTTAGGTTATTTCTCCTTTTTTTTAGAATGTATTATGTTTTATACCTAATTTTTGTTATTTTCAAGTACATTCTGGGTGGGCTAATGTCTTTTAAGCGTGGTTAATTTCTTCCTTAACTTTTAAAAGTGTAATGTACCAGTTTTTTTTTATCTTAAGTGTCAGACATTTTCTGGAACAATATTATTTTTATAAGATCTTGGTTTTATAGCAGAATTTTTTTATTTAAAGATTTCACGTATTTCATAATACAGTTGTTTTTTCTTAACTTTGACCGGCGCCGGCGTGTTCACTGTTACCGCTCATTAGTATCCACGAGTTCGTTTTCATTTGAATACTTTAATAATAAAAAGTTTCTTTTAACATTATTTGCGTATTATTTTTACATACTTAATTACTATCTTGTAGATAATTGCTCGATTTACAATATAAATTCATGATACTTAACATTTTTGCTTAATGGTTGATGTGTGTTTATCAAAAAAGTGTCAAGTACCTTAAAGCTATTTTATATAAAAATCCGATAATCTCTATTTCTCAATATCAAAAAAATTAATTTTTAAGACTGGTATAATCTATAATGGCCGTTTTCTTTAAAAAATGTTGAATAAATACGTTTTCTTAAATATAAACATATACAGTCATTGGGTGAATGCTTTAAGTGGATTCTATACCCCATAATCTTAAAAACGCCATTTTCTCAAAAGCATGTAATTGTGGTTTAACATTGTATTGCATAACACCATCCAACTAGCATATAGAAGTTTCCTTAGAGGCATATATAAACTTATAGCAGGTAAATAATACAGTGCAAAAAAGAACATTGCATTCAGAAGGCCGTTAAGGTAGTAAATTTTATAAAATCTCGAGCTTTAAACTCTCGTTTATTTTCAAAATTGTGTTCTGAAATGGGCAGTGCTTATATTCAGTTGTTGCTACAGACAGAGATGAGATGGCTTTCAAAGGGAAAAATGCTAAGCAGATTGTTCGAGTTGCATTCTGAGGTGCAACTGTTTTTAAAGGACACCAATTTTGAATTGCGGGATCGAGTAACAGACGAGTTATATGTAACAACACTATATTACTTAACAGACATGCAAGGTAAAACCACAAATCGATTTTTGGTAGATCACAAAATTAGGGCTTTTTTCAGGAAATGTAAACTGATTACAGTGTTTAGACAAAAACTATAGTCATTTTGTAATTTAGAAAATTTTGTGACTAAACATAGAATAAGTATGAAGGACGATCTTACTAATAACATAAAGCAATACTGCCAATAAATGCTGATTAATAGGATCTCGGAGAGCATTTCCGATTCACTGACAAACGATGAAAAAATCTTTTATATATAGAGCTATCTTGCGATGGAGGTTTAAAAATGGAGTTAGAGCTAGAAACTTAAAAGTTGTTAATGATAAAGCAAAGATGACCGTAAGTTAATGGAAAAATAAAGTAGCTTATTAACTAAAAACGAAGATCAAAAACAATTTATAATTCAGCTGACATTGGAATTTAAAAACATATTACAGATAGCCAAAAAATTACAGTCAATATTTATAAAAAAAATAATCATTAATCATAAAATCCTAAATGTTTTTTTAATAAATGGCAATTATTTTTGATTGTAGACGTTTCATTTTTATAATTTAATTATTATAATAGCTAAAGATCTGAAAAATTCTAAGGAATAGCTACTATTGTTGATGTTTGCCAAGTTTCAAATATTTTAAACAGTTACTTAGTCGGAATAAGAAATTTAGTATTCAATTCCGAAAACTCCATGTTATTCAGATAGGGAACTTAGGGGAGAGTGGGGTATAATGATCCCTCGAGGTGAAATGATCCCCTCGATCATCCGAAGAACCATGGGCTCCATCTATTAGATAATGGTCAAAATATGCTTCAGCAACCACGTGCAGCATCGAACGATAACTGTAGCCACTTCCTTTAATGTTCTTGGCGTCTACACGTAAATTTTAGAAATTGTTGTTTTCGATATAAATTTGAGACTTTATTAAAGTGCGATATAAACATTTTAAAAGCAATTATTTGAATAACTGTGTATGGTGTTCAATCAGGTATGTTTTAGCGATTGTATTGCGTAGCGGTTTTTACAAAATAATGTTGTTGTGAAATTGTGGGTTAAGTTTAGTAAAGTTTTGTACATTTGGGGTGAAACGATCACTTAATAGTTGGGTAAAATGATCCTGGGATCATTTTACCCCTATATATTTTAATAATACCTATCATGATTGGTCAGAATTGGAAGAGTGTATTTTTTGTTGTAAAACATGCAGTCTTTAAAAGGAGAAGGATGGATTAGGTGCAATAAATGTCTTAAATGGGCCCATGATCAGTGTGCTGGAATCGACGAGAACGACAGCGATTTTACATGCGAATTATGTTTGCATCAAACACAGACCTACAAAGTCAAAAAAAATCTCATGTTTTAAATTTATAATATTATATCATTACAAAATATCTATGTTGATGTTCTTTAGTTCTATTTATCACTTTGTGTTACAGATACCAAAATTGTAGATAATATAATGTTTGCGATTCAATTCACTATTATTGCTTCCTAAATACCTAATATTTTACATTAAAAAAACGTTTAATAGAGGATCATTTTACCCCACACCGGGGATCATATAACCTCTACACGTTGGGTAAAATGATCCTTTCGCAGGCACCATCTAAATCCGTTAGTATTCTAAAATATTTTACAAAATCGTCCATATTTTGTATTTAATTTATAGGTAAGGTAATATCATTTCCTCTAAAAAAAAATATTGCCCTATAGTTCAATATTTTTGGAAACATACAGATTTAAACCTTAGGGGGATCATTATACCCCACTCTCCCCTACATTGCAAGTCGGCGCAGGTTAATCAACCTTTAATCATTTTTTCATGTAATCAACATAATTGTATCTTTAGGTTACCCTGTATATTGCAACTAAGCTTTGGCCATAACTCAAAAAGCCTCCAACGAATATCAGCATTTATTAGAGGCCATGTTCATCTCGAATGTCCTTTATATGTCGCATCGAGAAATTTACCAAATTTCCTATTGTTCACGCATGTAAAGGATAGGACTTTTGAGAATGATCCGCACTTTATACAAATTTTCAGACGTGGTTTTATAAATTTGGTTTTGATAATAATCTTTCACAACTTTTTAATGAAGGTATTTAGACCCACGTTCATAACCACCGGGACACAATGAATGTCTAAGCAAATTTCAGATATTTTCGTTGGATGAAAATTACATGCGGCTCAGATAACTGCGAAGTTGTGGGTTTTGTTATTATTTTAAAGGCATTATGTTGAAGTTTATTTGAAAATATAATAAATAAAGATATTTTGATATTTATTAATAATAACGAGCTTGTTTTATGCAAACGAAATTCACTGTGTACAATACAGAATGCAGAATGTGTTTATATTTATCTGTTGAGGTTAGTTGATGAATAAAATATTAATATATGCGTTAAATTTATAATAATTTCCCGGGTTTCATTAAATGGGTCATTAATTTTAAATTTTCTTTTGGAAATTATTATAAAGGCAGATATTATGCTAATTTAGGACAAACAAACATTATAAAAAAAAATTTTAATTTACTTTATTTTATGTATTCAGTTTGAAATAAAACGTGAATGAATTTTGCATGTGTATTGAATGAAATTTTTATTGGGTAACATAAATTAAATAAAGTAGAAATTGCGTACCTTTGGTGAAAATCGAATGATACAGTGAGAACGTGAAGGCTGGAACGAATTCATTTAAAATTCATGTGTTTTTTTTTCAAAATTTTTTTATTTTTGTTGCGCATTTTTTGAAGCTTAATTCATGTATACAGGCTGTCCCAAAAACAAGTTATGGCGGTTTACTTTATTTTTTTAAATGGATACCCCTATATTATAATATTTTTTTGGATTCCGCATAAAATTCAAAACATATTTCATGAAGTATCTCATATACTTAAATTCAGCCGTTTACGGGAAAATCGATATCCGAATTTTAACAGATGATTTTTCTATTATTACTTAAATCATGAAAACTGTTGTAAATAAAGTCTTTGGTTGTTAGGTTGCCACACTCTCAATGACGGTTGTCTCATGATTTGAGTAGACTTGCTTCAAGTCAAAATGGCTGCCAAAAGTTATTTTAATAATCTTGTAATTTAAAAAATGGTATGCTTAAGTGAAAGAGAGCGAATATATATTCTATAACAAGTATGGAATGGATAAATTTCGCACAAGCGAAAAGTTTGTAGGCCGAGTCGTAGGCGAGGTCTACGGTTTCGCAAGGGCGGAAATGCCATTCCATACGAGTTATAGACTATAGGTACTTTCTCTTACACTATTGGAAAAAAATAATTTATTATGTTATAAAGTCAATATTTTGTAATAAAACTAACCTACCTTGAATAATCAAGTGCTGTCACAGTCGAATTTATTTATAACCTCACAGCGTAAAATAAGTAATTAGGCAATCCAACGATGTGTCAAATTACGATTTGCCTGCCACGGCCATATTGAATTCATTCACAGAACTCAAAAACATTCAACGAACAATTCAGTATGGCCGTTGAAGGCAAATATGTGGCAAATATACACGGATTCAATGCTTAGTCTACAGTCGAGTCCTGTGCTGTGTGTAGATGATATACACTTGCCAATGTTAACATCTCCAATAACATCATCAACTTTAAGTGTTAATAAATATAAATAACAGAAAAAAACACATGTTGAACAACAATAACTTAATAAAATACACAAAACCGAAATCGCGGTTTACACGTCAAACTGAAATACACACAAAAACAGAGTTTAGTTTTTCTGACGTTTGCCGTCGACGACCATATTGGAAGCACTTTGTGACTCCAATATGACCGTGGCAGGCACACATAACCTGGTTTGGATTGCCTAATCTAAGGCTATTATGATCTTCAAAATAATTTGGTTTCCCAATGCAATTTAGATGGCCGAATTGAAAATCTAGTTGGCTTTGACTAGGTAATACAGAATTATTCCATTCTGTACTAGTGTGTTAGAATCATGCCATTCTATAACACTTTCTTAGTTAAAAATATGTTGTTTCTAAAATAGTGTTAGAGAAATATTATAATGATTGCTTATGGAGATAGAATGCACACACAAATGAAAATTTTCGAACTCTTTAATAACAAGTATCCTCGCGGGGAACCAAAATCTCGATCGATCTACTGTCAGTAAAAGAGAAAGAAAATATAGAGATTTAGGTCACGGTAGAGACAATTATACGATACCTGCGGTATTAAAATAATTGAATGTATTATTATCGGTTTAATAAGGTCATGCACCATAAGACGAGTAGTGCTATTGCTTTGGAAAATCATGTCTGTAAAACATCCGTCTTAAAGTATTAAGACAAAATAGATTCCATCCTTACAAAGTTCAGTTGGTTCATGAACTCAATGAAGATGATTCAGACGGAATAGTCCAATTTTGCGAGATAACGATGAATATGTGTAATAATCATTCAGAGTTTTCGAAACGAATTGTATTTTCAAATAAGGCAAGGTTTTGTTAGAATGGAAGTGTAAACAAACAGATTTCTCGGTATTGAGCTACAGATAATCCACGCTGAATTATATAGAATGTCACACCCATTTTCCTCAAAAAGTTAATGTTTGAGCCGGCATTGTTGAAAATAGAATCTTGGGACCCTTTTTTATTGACGGAACTTTGACAGGTGGAACATATTTAGAATTTTTAGAAAATGATCTAGTACCGTGCACATTATACCCTTCTTGACATCGCCTTTATTTGCCTGCGCCAAACATAAATTGTTTACTGTATTTCCATAGGTTGCTTGGTTCAAAATATGTCAGTTGAAATAAAAGGCTTTTTTCTCACACAAAATATATCTATTTACTTCTGGTTTTCATTTACTCACCTTCACATCCGTTCTGGGTAGCAGAAAATGCTTTTTACTTTTACAACTTAGTATGGTAACTACTTACTGCAATAAAACAGCTATACATTTTTACATCACTAACATTACTTCACTAAACAAACAATACTATCGGAATACAATACTATAGTCTTAAACTATCGAGTCTTTATCGCATCTACGAATTTGAGACTGCTTTTTACAACAGTTCAACAGGACTCGTGTCGTGGTATAAGAACTACGTTCGTATCCCTTCAGGCATTCACACCGCGAATTAACCAAGTTATTTTAACAGATAAACGGAACTAGAGTTGGGGTGTAATAATTACATTAGGTACACCTTCGGAATACAATACCGCGAATTTTCCAACCTATTTCATGGCTTGAATACCGTAAAATCCACGAACCTCGTATAGAACCCGCTAGGGAGCCCGTGTGCTCTCTACGGGGCTTAATACGGAACTGATTTAAGTCTGGATACAATAATAATAATAATAATAATGTCTTTGTTTTTACATTACTAGGTTTACAATGTTTACAATATAAATATAGTTAAATCATAGTACCTATATAAGTGTAATGTAAAAAATGGCGAAGTCCAGTGGCAGACTAGCCATTTCTGGTTCGCCTACCCTGCTCATCAGTGTACCTACGGGATGATTCCGCGAATTTACCAAATTAATTACTTGGCTTGTGTGCCGTGAAAATCAACCAACTTCGGGTAAAATGGCGCGAGGGAGCCTGTGTACTTCTCACGAAGACTTCTTCGGAACTGAATTGTTAAAACATGCCAAGTCGTATGTGTGATATATCATCTCTCTTTCTCTCGTACACATCGCAACATCCTGTAATACCGTTTCAACCAATCACGCAAGTATATCTAGTTGCCTCCCAATAAACGCTTCTTACACTGAATTTTCAGTGAATTTACTTTGCTTGTGTTGTTTGATACTCGGCCGCTCGGTGGTATGCCGTCTTCCGCGAATGCTCGTTTGTTGCTTGCGGCGAACCTAGAGAGGCCATTTTGGTTTTCCGCTTCCTTGCCCGCTTTCGGCGAATATTCTAGGAAACCACTATTGGCAGTTGAAAATACGTTTTACAATTTAACCGAAATTAACGGACTTTTATTATGTGTGGTTTCCATGCACCGACAAAAATTTAACAGGTGGCAACGTTGCCGTACTTTCTCTACTTTGTTATTAAATTATGCAACTAGACAACTTAACCTTTCTCCAATAACCCTAATCTGGAAGATCGTGATGCACAATAATTGTGCATTAAGGGTGTAGTGTGTATTGTTTTCAGAAGACCTTAAAATCTCAAGATGTTTCGGGTAATTCGGGGATAGGCCCTTGTTAAAAATTCAATCTGGTTCAAATAGATGATCGGCATCTAAAAGGTGTTTAGCAAAATAAGAAAAACCTGGGAAATTGAGCTTTAAATAGCGTATATTATGTTCCTTCAGACGTGTATTAAAGCTTCTCAAAGTTCCACCTGTATATGCCGCATTAGAGGAATCACGATTAACCTCCTTATTATTTAAGAGTAGACTACCAACTGTGTTTGTGGTTTTGGTATTTATGTAGTATATTTTTATTCTTACTTTTTAAAAGTAGTTGTTACACCCCTCTCTTTACCCTTAAAGGCCACTTCTGTTAAACGGGTTAATTCTGACTTAAGCAATCATCTTGATTATCTTAAACTCTGAACCCTTTTGCACCGTCTTAATATCTCGATAATAAAAAAACACGAAATTACCCTTTTCCAACTGTGATTTCACGAGAAAGATACTTTGTAGAAGATAAAGCTTAAGTTCTCAATTTGCAGTAAAAAATATTTTTAAACTTAACAGAACAGAGAGAAATTGAGTTGTTTTAATTACAAAAGTATTATAATATCTCAGACTTATTTAGGATATACAACATACAACAAATAAGCAAGTATGAAGGGATTAGCAAATCTTAAGCTAATACAATATTTCGGTTAGTTTAAAGTTTCGGTTAGACCTACACCCTACAAAATTGTTCTTTAGTCCCTAATCGAAACATACAATTCTTGGGAAATGCCCCCATGCGAAAGGGTACAGTATTGAGGATTGGCAAAATCCCTAAGAGGCCTAAAATATGTTTCAGATAAAAAGGCCTCGGCTCCATGCATATTCGATATCCGGGTATTTACCGCATAATATGTGGAGAAAATATTCGTTTGTTTTCGTTAACGAATATTCGGTTAATTTAGTCAAACACGAATATTTTCCGTCTTGTGTCGGTAAACCAGCTCACATTAAAAAACACCTTGCACTGGCTCTGTTATAAATGCAAATTTTCAGATTCAAGCAAAATATATTGTGAACACAGGCAGCAAAGACGAACATTCGTATACGAATATTCTTTAGCTAATATTGGTTAAATTGACGAATATTTATTTACACTAGTGTGAAGCCAAGGTCACCAAACAAGAACAAACATTTTTGACATTCAGCTTATGACGTGGCACAATAAAGTTTATACCAAATTATTTTAACTTCGATTGTAAATCGATTACTTTCCTGATAACCTTTTACGGTTCTAAATTGCTTGCATCCAAGTAAACTGGTGCCAGGAGGTAAAATACCTGCAACTTATTTTCGATCAAAAACTGAATTGGAGGCAAAATTCAATTAATAGAGTAAAACTTGCATTGCGATAGTTACGCCTTATCTACCCCCTGCTTTACAGGCGAAGTAGACTTGCTAACAGGACTAAGATCAAGATATTGGTCAGGCCGGTTTTAACTTATGGTGTATCTATGTGGTGCAACATAAGCAGAACGGAGCTTAATAAGTTCCAGATAATTCAGCACAAGGCGCTGAAAATCATTGTGAGCGCGCCCAGATAGATTATAAATGTAGCGTTAGATAACATGCGTGTTTTAGAAGTACGGTACGTAACTTAAGGAGGTGATATTTTCAGAGAAAAAGTTCATACAGGGTGGTCCAACGAAAACTTAACACCTCGATTTTCCTGCTTTAAAATGAAAATGTGGAAAATCGCTCGGACCAGTCGATTTCTGATTCGAGGGGGAATAACTTTTCCGCTTTTTTCATCTCCGTAACTTCAACCCCCTAACGGGGGTGAGCACAACCCCCTGATTTTGAATAGGGATGAGAGGTGTTGCGATACCTTATTTTGAAGATCTTATCGAGTACTATCTGACCCTAAAATTTCGCTTCAAAATTTTCATCTTTAACGAAATGACAGCTAAAATAGTGGAAGACTACTTACTTTTGTGATTAGTTTATTAAATGCTGAAAATGGCCCCCATTCACTTGTATGCAGTAAAGAACGCTGGTGTATGAGTAGATAATGTGGAATTTACCTCGAGGATATTACTCTTATCAGACGCATTTGAATTATTTATTTGTTTGTAATTTTTTGTCCAAAAAAGTAGACGGGCCATGTTTTTGATTTACCTTAGTCTATCGTGAATTTTTAAGAACGTTAAAACTGTGTCAAAGCGATTGTAACTTTGTAGTAGAATTAAAATGGTGTATTCCGTAGAAGAAAAGGTGGAAATGATAAAATTATTTTTTAGAAATAACGACTCTGCGCGAGTAACAGCGGCTTTATTTAATAAACGACATCCTGAAAAAAATGTATCCGGTGCTTACGTTGTGCAACTGGTTGCCAAATTTGACGCTACTGGTTCAGTCGGAAACAAAAAGGGGGTGTATGAAAGAGACGAAGCGAGGGAAGTGGCTGTCTTAGGTCAAGTAGCAATGGATCCGACCCTTAGTACTAGAAAATTTTCCGATGTATCTGGTGTTTCACGCACAACAATCCTGAGAATCCTTAAACAACATAAGTTCCATCCTTTTAAGATACGACTGGTTCAGGAACTGAATGAGGATGATTTCGACCGCCGACTCCAGTTCTGTGAAGTGGTCGGTGGAATTATTAACAGTAATCCTACTACATGTTCAATATCTGTTTCGCGGATGAGTGTTCATTTTACCTTAATGGCATTGTAAACAGGCATAACTGTCGGTATTGGTCAGATGAAAATCCAAAATTATTTCGTGAAGTGCATACTCAGCATCCCCAAAAGTTAAATGTTTGGGCGGGTATTTATGGAAATCACATAATCGGCTCTTTTTTTATACCCGGTAATCTCACTGGCCAAATTTATTTAGAACTATTAGAGAACGCTATTTATTCAGCCCTCGTTCAAGTATTGGAGAATGAAGAAAACCATGTAACGATCATTTTTCAACAAGATGGCGCACCACCTCATTTCGCTCAACCTGCGCGTCAGTTCTTAGATGATAATTTTTCTCAGGCCTGGATTGGAAGAAGGGGACATATTGAGTGGCCACCCAGATCACCTGATCTGGCCCAACTGGACTTTTTTCTATGGGGTCACCCAAAGACCTTTTTTTATATGTCTATGGGGTCACCTGAAATCTAAGATTTACGCTACCCAGCCTGAGTCACTGAATGATTTGCGAATTCGGATCATTAATGGATGCTATCAAATTACACCAGAAATGTTGAGTAATGTACGTAAACGTTTTGAGCAAAATTTATTTTACTGCATGGAAGTGAATGGTGGCCTTTTTCAGCATTTAATAAACTAATCACAAAGTAAATAATCTTCCACTATTTTAGCTGTCATTTCGTTAAAGATGAAAATTTTGAAGCGAAATTTTAGGGTCAGATAGTACTCGATAAGATCTTCAAAATGAGGTATCGCAACAGCCCTCATCCCTACTCAAAATCAGGGGGTTGTGCTCACCCCCGTTAGGGGGTTGAAGTTACGGAGATGAAAAAAGCGGAAAAGTTATTCCCCCTCGAATCAGAAATCGACGGGTCCGAGCGATTTTCCACATTTTCATTTTAAAACAGGAAAATCGAGGTGTTAAGTTTTCGTTGGACCACCCTGTATGAACATGTGTCCCCGAAGTTTTTGATATACAGCGTGTTAAAGTTTTTAAAAGAAAATCGTTTCTTTATAATTTTTTAAATATCCTTTTCCCGATTTTATTGAAATTTGGTACTGTTATTTATAATAATAGGGGCTTAATTTGCCCTAACCAGAGTAAATTTATTAAGTCCAATGGCATTCCGGAAAGCACCTTAACGAATATTGTTGAGAAAAAAAATGTATGCCACTGACTTTTTTCTGATTTTGATATTTTTTCGGATTCACCAACTAATAGTACAACTTTTTTGTTCCTTGATTTCTTTTCGTATCTTGCTTCGTTTTCGCGAGAAAAAATAAAAACCACTTTATTGTATGTAGGTACAACAAAAAAAAATAGCTGTGTATTTCACAGTTAACTAAAACATTCAAATTAAAAATATAATATTTTTTTTTTTAAATAATGATACCAAAAAATAATGCAACAGTTAATCAAAGCAAAGGTTAAAAATGGCCACCTTCTGATAAAACGCACGATTGGAACTGATTTTTTTTTAAATTTTGACACCCTGTATATCAAAAACGGGCAACTCCGGACACATGTTTATATGCATTTTTCTCTTAGAATATCCAAAGGAATCACCCCCTTAAGTACCGTACTTCTAAAACACCCTGTATAGGTATAAAAAATCATGTGATCGTAATAAACTGCCAAAGCAGATTAATGGCGTAACATGGAAACACATTATGACAAAACAAAAACGTAACGACATAAACGAGTATCGTAAAGAGACTAGGCATATCTGCCAAAGTGGCTTTGTTTAGAGCATAAAACGAAGTTGTAATGGAGTCTGATGAGTAGGCAGAATCGAATTCCTGAATGAAAAACAATTTGTCTTTATTACGTAAGAAGCTTTTACGGAAAATTGCCAATTTGACGGTTTAATAACGAACCGTAATATGAAAAGTCTATGCGAGGAGATTACAATGAACGAAAATAGAGAAACATTTCTTAAACGCAGAATAAAAAATGTATTTAAGAAAATCGCTTTACTAGATATTTCAAAGACACATTTTTTATTCATTAAATATTGATGCGAAAATTACTTTTAAGTCTCAAACTAATGTGCTTTGTATGTAGTGTTGTGTTTGTTAATTGTTAATTTACATTTTAACTCTAATCAAAACTTGGTAGCGCGTCTTTTGAGCACTAGAAAAAGGAGTAATAAGGAGATGTCTAAGAATTTGTTTACCACAACATTTAGTCAAAACGTGTGTCTTTTAACGGACAACAATATTTCAACAATCTTCCCCTTGAAGTACGTATGATTGGCCGACCCAAAAAATTTAAATTAATGTCCAAAAATGATATTATACCTTTAATCAACAAAGGTTTTTCAGTTTTATTTTTTCCCCCACCATTGACCCTCCCCCCACCATCCTGACTCAGAATTAGCCGCCTACACCTGAATCTTAAAAAGACAGTTGAATTTGATCCATTCATTTGTTTATCTCCACTGCCATGGCTTAAAACTTTATATGGAGCAGTTCCAATTTTTATTAAAACTTAGATGCTCCTCTTTACTATCTGCTATTATTTTCAAAGGCGTAGGATACATACAATGATTAAAATTTTTATTTTAAGAAAAATGCATACAAAGAATTAAAACATTAAAAGAAAATTAATTAAAACATAATTTTCTCGGGTTTGGTCCAAATTCCAGGGCTCTGTTCTCCTCAGTCAATCAGCCCAGATGACGCAGCAGTGTTGCCAGCTGCATTTACAGTGTAATGATATGTTTTAGCACCATTTTCAAAAGACACCTTTTTCATTTTTCATTTTATTCACCACCCATACCCAAAGTCCACCAATTCTGTTAGTGATCCATTTAATACCAATCACCAAATCTAGGAAGCGGCAGAATAAAAATATTGTACAAGTAAATGTTTTTATGCATATACTAATTATTGCCGCTACAATTACAGTGAACTTAAGAGGCGGCGTTGTATTACAACCCGCATTCAGCTAAATGCATTTAATATAGCACGGCGATTCCGATCTGCGGAAAAAATAAATGTGGCAACACTCAGAGACCGAATTCACAACTTGACAGATTTGACAATAAGTGTGCCGGCAGGGTTTTCGCACAGCTTGATTAATTTGTGTTTATTATTAATTTATGTTTGTATTTTGTGAGTTTATTTCAGTTTTCCTAGTACGTGGGTGGTTCACATAGATATTGTTTGGTGTAAACATATAGTTATTAAACTTTATTTAGTATTGTTAACTACCTTTACTTGAGTAAACTGTATGGATATTAATGAACACTCAACTAGTTATTGTCTGTCTTAAAAAAAAAATACAAATAACGTTAGAAGAACAAATTAATAATAGTTAAAAACGTCTACCATGGAATTCCGGAACGGAATCCTGAACTAATCCCATTGGATGCTGCAGAAATATGTGGGTGGCACTTTAGCGAAACTTTCCAAGAAGATGACGAAAACGAAAGTAGTCGAGAAGCCCGGAAAAGACACGGAAAAGAATAATCCTGTATGATGCCACAAAGTACGCCATTGGTCGCAAAATCCATGGATTTTTTTTCCTAGGAACTATCCAAAATAAAAAAAAATGATGGCTGAAATGAAAGACAGATCTTTTTCTAAATAAAATATCATTAAGACTTTTCGAAGAAACTTTAAAAGAAATTGATTTTAGGCATATGAAACAAAGTTGCTTATCTATAATAATTTTAAAAAATGAAATTATTGTATGGCTGCGAACATACTTGGAAATAAACGGTTAAAGAAAAAGGGAAAAAATTGTATTACACCGACAAAACATGGCTCAATTATTTTTTAAAATACACACGCGGCTGAAACTCATTCCCCTGTCGTCGCACAACCCGGAGCTCTCTATATGCTACTTAGTGATGAATCACTGACAGAAATTTTGTACTTAGAGTATAGGCAGTAGGTATCAATTAATAAATTAATAGTAGTGTCAATGTATCTCTAATCTCTAGCTATTTTTTTATTTTAAATGCACAATCGCAATTTAGATAATAGGTCTTAAGTTTTGTAATGTAACTATTTAGTAATATACAGGGTTGGGCAAATGTTCCGGAACGGCTTAATTACAAGCGAACGAAAAGTGATATCGAATCGGGGTTTTGGGCAATCTATAGGACAAAAATTTTACTATTTGACTGGTATACCATGTGTCAGTAATGTCACCAACTGTCAAGTGTCGACGATATTTTTTTATTTTTTTAAATGGAACACCCTGTATATTATCAGATATTCTAGATCTTCAATAAATTACAAATATTTTTCATATAGCATACCATATGATTAAATTCAACTGTTTCGGAAATACGGGCAAATGAATGTAGTACATTTTATTTAAACAAAACCAAGGTAATAACTTTAAAACACAATAATATAAAATAATGGTTATTTAATTAAATGTTCAAAATGTCGTCCTTCAGCCACCTGACAGTGTCCAATCCTGTCGGAAAATTCAGAACGCACGTTTTGCAAATGTTCACGAGAAATAACATGCACAGCATCTAAAATTCTGTTTTGAAGATCCTCCAAAGTCTTAGGTTGTGTACGATATACGACAGTCTTTAAATGACCCCAGAGGTAGAAATCTAGAGGTGTTAAATCTGGAGATCTAGGAGGCCATTCAATGGACCCTCTCCTACCTATCCACCTTCCAGGAAAAGTTTGATCTAAATAATTTCTGACATGTATACCAAAATGAGCTGGCGCCCCATCTTGCTGAAACCAAATGTCATTCGCTAGTATTTGATCGTTAACCTGATCATGATATAAATTAATCAAATTTGGTATAATTCTATTTCGAAGCAGATCTGAGTAGTAAATAGATGTCAAGTTTCCATCAAGGAAGAAAGGCTCAATAATATGGTTTCCAATTATACCTGCCCACACATTTAATTTTTGGGGGTGTTGCGTACGGTGCTTAATCATCCAATGGGGATTATGGTCTGACCAGTATCGACAGTTGTGCCTATTGACGAAACCATTAAGACAGAATGTAGCCTCGTCAGAAAATAAAATACGACTTACAAAGTTAGGTTGTAGGTCTATGTAGTCCATTATTTCTTGACAAAATTGCATACGCCTATCAGGATCGTCCTCTGATAGTTCTTGAAGCAAGCTGACTATAAGGAAACATTTTTTTTTTTTTTGAGGATTCTTCTAATTGATTTTTCGCTGTTTTCATGTGCAAGAGCAAGCTTTGGAACTGACGTCTGTGGTTCTTCTTGCAGGGCAAGCAAAACATCCAGGGATTTCTCGTCATTTGTAGCAGTTTTCGGACGACCTGTTTTTGGCAAGTTTTTTACCGTACCCGTATGCTCAAAGTTATGGAATATTCTATTAGCAGTTGATTTAGAAATGGGATCTCGAACAGGAAAACTTTGATTGAAAAGGTCGGTTGCTTCTTGAAAAGATCTCCGTCTATCCCCATATCCTATCATCATAAGCAGAGTAATCCGTTCTTGTTCAGTTAGCTGAACCATAGTTTTATCAGTTATATCAGAGGTTTAGTCGATAAATAAAAAACTCGCACAACTCACTTAATACAAATAAATAAAAATTAAATAGGAAATGTGTCAGAGTGACACTTGGGAGTCATGGAAACTAAGACTTTTATTTGGAATGTCATAATAAAAGAAATATGTTGCTTGATTTTTAAACAAAATGTAATATGGGCTTTCTAGATTCATTTGCCCGTATTTCCGAAACAGTTGAATTTAATCATATGGTATGCTATATGAAAAATATTTGTAATTTATTGAAGATCTAGAATATCTGATAATATACAGGGTGTTCCATTTAAAAAAATAAAAAAATATCGTCGACACTTGACAGTTGGTGACATTACTGACATATGGTATACCAGTCAAATAGTAAAATTTTTGTCCTATAGATTGCCCAAAACCCCGATTCGATATCACTTTTCGTTCGCTTGTAATTAAGCCGTTCCGGAACATTTGCCCAACCCTGTATAGACAAGATTGTGTATACAGTATACATACATGCACAAAAGCCTATTTTAGCTGCACTGTTCATTGCTTAAAAATATCTACAATATTATTTCAATATAAATGTTCATGAAGTATTTTTTCTATTATTTTTAATAAATATATTTTCTTTTATTGCAGAAGGTAAATCTATGGCTACCTCTTACGACTGCAAGTACATAGAGACCTCTGTGGGAATCAATCACAACGTCGACGAACTTCTAGTGGGCATCTTAACGCAAATACGCTTGAAACTCGAGAATCCTGAGAGATCGCGCGACCTGTTCCGAAAACGCAGCTCGTCAAAGAAGAACCTGAATAGAAACAAGTCGCCCGCATCTGGTACCGCTACGCCAACAGGAACAGGAAGCGCTCAGAGTTCCCCCAAGAAATACAGAGGTAGGTATTTCTATTAAAATCGTTTTGATCCTTGTTCATTTACACTGGATTATAAATTGAACCAAACAAAGGATTAGAATTCAATAACCAATAAGTTTTTTTATTAATACCGATTTAATATATTATAGGATTAACAAAATCCTGCAATTTTCGATTTTAATAAAATATACAAAAATTTGTTGTCAATCATATAAAGAAAAGAAGGAAGGGAAAGAAAAGGGCGGCGGAACTTTCGGCCCCATATTGGGTAAGGTACCTGCTGGAAATTTTAGGTCAAGTAATCTTGCAAGAAATTTCGGCCCCAAACATTGCAGGTAATGCGAATTGAACCAAAAAGGTGGATTAGATGCCGTGTTAGCGCTGTTTAACCAATATAAGTCTATAAAACCGCATTAGCCGAGTTGCAGGTCAAAAATTGAGTTAGTTCAGGTTAGTTGCATTTTCATTTTATAAATGATTCAAAACACAAAAGATCATAAAAAAAATTAAAATGTTATAACGTTAGACCATTGGGGTCGAAAATGCCTGTAATAAAAACATGACCCTTCCATCCCCGGGCCGAAAGTTCCTGTCAAAATCGGGCTGCTACCTGGCCGGGGCCGAAATTTCCTACGCCCAAAGAAAACAGTGTTTATGCCACTACTTTAAAATACCCTGTGGGATTATTGAGGCGTGAGAGAATGGTATGTTCAATGCCACATTAAAGTCTCCTCCTTTCCCAACATTTTGCTTTTTTATTCGCTTCAAAATCCATTTCCTAAGAGGAGATGACCCATAAAACAAGTGTTTAACCTCAGACGAACATAACAGAGTAGGTACGCATTTAGGTAGATATATTGTTTTCATCGTGATCACGTTCTATAATAGCTATTTGTGATTTTAATTATTTAAATACCGTCTTACTGGTCACAAAATTGTCTACATGTGTCAAACACCCCTTAACGCCTACTCTCAAAATTGGGTGAAACATTAGGAACATTAGATGTTTTATGATGGTGGTCTAGGAGTCTAGGTAATCAGGCTGGCGAGCATTTTGGTTACTTTGTCACTCGGCGAGCAGCAAAATGAGCAAAGCGCTCGCTCCTCGGAGAAGTGGTACTTTGTGATTTCTTTTGGAAGCGCAAAACTGTACAGGTTGTCCAGTTTTTGATGGTTTTACGGGGTAGTTAAGATGGAGGGATACGGTTTTCGCAGCACTGTGCTACTTTTTTGTGAAACGAAAGATGCCGCAATCAGAATTTTTCTAGTCCTCCATGTTTTTGATATACGTCATGTTTTTTAAAATTTTACATTTTGGGATTTAGGGTTTTAGGTTACCCTGTAGCTTGTCAAAGAGAAAACAAATGTTTCTTTTTAGTTTTTTACGTAGAATCCAGTGACGTACTCAGATTTTTTTCTACGTTCAATAGTTTCTGAGAAAAAAAACAAACTTCCGTTTTTTAAATAGGTCACCCTATATAGTTTTTAATAATATAATTTAGTTTATAACAAGCTGCTCAGAAATATATAATACCTTATATTTATTTTCATTATTAAGCACGAAATTTACGTTTTATTAAAAAATATACATTGTTTGTTGGTAGGCCATGACGGGTATTTAAAGAAACTATTACTGGTATGATAATTACTGCAGAAGAAATATATTCTGAACTCCTTAAGATAATTAGCAGTTACATTTTATTAAAAATAATAACAATGCATGAATCGAGTTGCGTTTTACTACGTAAGAACCAAAGGCTGAAAATTTATAGAACTTTCTCCTAAATATTGCTTAAATTGTTCTCCATTATGCCCTAGAAATGTTTCACATATAGTTCTTATTCGCCTTAATGAGTTTAAAATAATAAAAAGCCGCGTTTGTAACTTCCTAAATGCTCTTTCAGTGGCATTTCTTAAATCTGCAATTGTTTGGTATTGAAGAGAATAAATTTTATTTTCAAGGTATCTCCACAATAAATGAAACGTTAAAGCCTAACCTGCCTTACCGTTCAAGTGGAAATATTAAATGCTGATTTTCCTGAGACCAAAACCTCGTATTGTGCTGATTAAATATACCAGCACTGGTAAAATGAGCCTCATCGGACCAAATAACGATTCTTTCAAGCACGTATCCAGCGGGGGAAATCCCGAAATTTGAAAATTTTTTGTTTATTGTACACCTTGTATATACTGCATCTTTTTATTGCACTATAAATAATAATAAATTTAACGTCACATAATCATTTAAGTTTCAATGTGTGATTCGCTTTGCTCTGAATTAATTAAAATAAGTCCACATTGTTTAATGATTTTCGTCCTTGAGCCCCCCCCCCCCCCCCCCGAAACGAATTTTCTGGATACGGGCCTGGATTCTTTCAAAATTATTTTCCCTGTTGATATTTAATAAATACCAATTACAGAACTCTATACGGCGCTGTGCATCACCAGGATGTAAGTTTTGTACTAGGTCGAATTTATATGGCTTAAAATTATGTTTTTTTGGGATTCTTTGAACTCTTAATTTAACTACTCCGACCGAACCTTCAACCAGTCTACAAGAACTTATTGAATTTGTTTCAATTAAAGCTAATTGTTGTAGATTTTAGGCCGAGGTTTAGAAAATGAACCGTGTTCAATTAAGTTTGATTTCATCCTTTCTTTTATCCGGCTGTCGGCTTTCGGGATATCTACAAGTAATTTAAGATATTTAATAAATCTTCATAGAGATACTACAGAAAGGCGTATATTTACCTATTAAAATTGAGCGGTCCAATATACAACACCGCAATAGCTTAAACGTGACAAAACAAGAGAGTGCGTCTGTTAGGCATAATTTTAAAGCAGTATCGATTATGCCCTTAAGCATATACAAGAGTTTAAGTTTAGCAAAAGTCTTTTGTATTAAGGAGGAAATATGATCAGAGAATCTATACCGGGTGTTGAACATCTTCTTAAATCCTAAAGTTCTAACAATTTAATAGTACCTACCTATTAATTAGTAAAATATTGAAACATGTAAAATGTCATAATTAACCTTGTAATTGGATACTTTATTTTAGTTTTATTCAGATTAATTTGTACTCATAAATACACCTTTAATATTTTCGATGTACGAGTTTTTATAACAATAAAGCACACATTTCAAATGACAACTTTATTTGACAGTCATCTTTTACCTTGACTGGTGCCCGCAAATACGGGGCCATAAAAAGGAGAAATAGTTAAAAAGAAATCGGCGATAACCCGTAAACGGGCTCATCAAAAATATCTAAAGTTATTCTTTTGAATGTGGGTTTTAGTGCTCTTTAATAAACCTAAATAGAATTTTTCTCTAAAATAATTAGGGAAGCCAATAATAATTGACCCCATTTAAAATTACATGGGATTTCCTATGTCCCGCTCGACGATGCAACACCCGGTATAAGCTGAATCAATGATTAAGCCTAAATTCTTATATTTATTGACAGGTACAGTCCCGTTAACAGATATTTTAAATTTTTAACCTGAACTAACCTGAACTAACCTGAACTAACCTGAACTAACCGAAAAACTTAAGTTTAGCATGTAAAATGTCACTTATGGTATCAAAGGCCTTGCTATACTCAAGCAATATACAAAGCAGCTGCACAGACTGTTAACCCAAGCCCTCAAGTGATCATGTGTTATATTTAACAGAGCGGTGGCTGTAGGTACTATGATTACTACGAAAGCCCGACTGAGTGGGAGAGAGAATATTATTATTGTTTAGAAAAGTCGTTAGCTGACCAGCAATAATTACTCTTTTAATGATTTTTGATAAAGTGGGTAAAATACTTATAGGCCTAAAATCTGAAAAAGTAAAAGTAAAAGTTGACAGAGGAAGAGTGGACCTAACTTATTCACATAACAAAAAACGCTGGAATATTATCAATACCCACGTTTTTATTTCAATCTAGGACAATAAAATTACTTAACTTACTTTGTTTGTTTTTTCCAGGTAGTAGAACTTCGGCAAGTTTAAAAGTGAGAAGTTTGCTGGGTAAAGTTTGGGCCAGAGACAGCAAATCAAAATCCTGTGAAAACTTACATGTTTTGTAAAAAATAACGTTTATTATTGTACCATTATCTTAGGTTTCGAGTTCCTTATTATTAGCATTTCATACCTGTGTACTTGTAGATAATAAGTTATTTAGAGGTTAGTCAGTCTTTTAATGACAATTTATCATAAATAAAAAAGGCTTTTAATATTTATAGTCTGTTAGGGTAAAAATGTTTAAAGCTTTTTCTAAGTATGTTTTATTCATGTCATAATTTTATTGTTAAAAATATAATATATTACCGTTTTAGTTATGAACGACAATCAATTTTGATTGGACTTTTCCTTATTTGGCTGTATGAATTAATTTTAAAATAATTCTAAGTACTTTTAATGGGTATTAAATAACATTTTTATTATTAGTTTTACACATTATTTGACTATAACACTATAATAATTGGGAGCGTATTTTTCTTCTTCAAGTTTAAGTTAAAGGAAACATTTGTGGTACCTTCAAAATCATCATTTCAATTTAGTTTATCAGTTTTGGTTTGTTTTTAAAATACCTGAGTGGTATCAGAATTAATACGCTTATTAACACTCACAGTTTTTATATCATATGACAGGGTGTTACAAGTTAAAATGTAGATTAGAAAAATATTAGAATGTACCTCAATAATTGAACTATATTAATTTATGTGTATTTTAATTTATTCAATTAATTTATTGTCATACATTATTATTTAATAAACATTTTTTATCGATACAATACAATTAGCCCATTTTTTAATTGGTTTTTTATTTGATATTAACATTCTTTACTAACAGCGTGTTTCCTATTCGAAATACAGTCATTATAAAATCTCTTGACGTATTTTGATCTACTAGTTTCAACTAAAGAAAAGGACATTAAGTTCTTGGAAATATAAACTGCAGTGGTGCAGTCTTTGTTCTTTTTTTTTAATAAAACATTTATATTGACTACACCAAAAAATACAAGACAACTTCAGTTTCAAGACGAGGTATAGATGTAATTTCCATGTTAGATGTTTAAAATATGAAAAATACTTAATCAATTTGGGTCCATGGTTTAGCTAATAAATCTGAGTGTAACATAGTATAGGAACATAATGCTAACTCTAACTATACCAAAAAAAAGATGTGGTTAGCAAAAAGCGAGGTATAGCTTTAAAACATGAGATTTTTATAATTTAGTGTATAAAGTTTAGGTGTTAGAGGCAAAAAGATGTGTCACAATAAGCTCCCATTAAAGTTTATGAACTCATATAAGTTTTAATATTTCGGAGCTTTTTTATTGCCATAGAAATTAATATTAACTTGACTATATCCCACGAGTATATTATACTGGCAAATAGTTACCAGGACCCATCATACACCTTTCCATTAGTGATGTATACAGGGTGTCCGGAAATGACGATGAAAAATTTTAAGGTGTGATTCTACATAAAAAGGTATGAAAAAAAGTTCATATTAACATAGGTCCGGAAATGCTTCCAGAGGGAGCTACCGGCCCTTGAAGATGGTGTCATAAAAGTGGTTTTTATTTAATTTATTAGGATCTACTTACAATACAGGAATTAACTTATATATACGTATAAGTTAGAGTGATTGAGGTCACTTTTTGAAAATATCAAGTGACCCATATTGCAACCAGTGGCGTGGGAACAAAGGGGTGGTTAGTTATTTAGGATCATATTTTCTTCGCCGATTGTATGTTCGCTATCTTTTAAATAAATTATGATTCTTTGAACACGTTTACGTAAAAAAGGTTCCCTTGGTATAAAATCGTATAGTCGACCGTTTTCGAGATAAACGGACTTAAAAGGACGACTGCAGTGCGTAAATACAGTAAACAGGCTATGTAATAAAAATAAGAAGATGCTTGAATACTATTTTAAAATGTAGTTATTTTTTTACACCCATTGCCAAAAAGAAAAACGAATTTACTGGTACCTACTTCATTGGGTACATTTTTAAATTCACCTGTGGATTTCACCAAAAACTTCATTTAAAAATGTGACGCATAGGATACGAAGCGCTTCGCAACAAATCATAGTTGGCTTAATTCAAATGCATTTTTTGAACTTGTTGTTTAATAAGCAACTTTACTTTGTCACTTTTTGAAGTTTTAGTTGAAGAACCCGTTATTGTGAGTTGTGTGTTTTTACTATTTAAGAATTTCACTAAAAAGCTGAAAAATGTATAATTAATTACTCATTTCAAGAAATGGCACAAATGCATTTTCTGTATGGAAAAGCAAATGGTAACGCTCTCGAAGCGCGGAGATTATATCAAGAGACGTACCCTGACAGGCAAGTTCCATGCATTCAATTTATCATTAATGTACATAGAAGACTTTGTGAAAAAGAATCTTTTAAACCAGATTAGTCAACTGGTAGGCCACGTACCACTCGAACTGTCGAAGCTGAAGAGAGAGTTCTTGAAATAGTCGCAGGTAATCCCGGGATAAGCATTAGAAGGCTAGCCACGCAAGAAAGCATTCCAAAGAGCTCGGTTTTAGAAATTTTGCATGAACAGTGTCTCTACCCATACCACATTCAAAGAGTTCAGGCTCTAAAACCCGAAGATTTTGAACCCAGAATGCAATTCTGTCGATGGCTAAGACAAAAATGGCACCGAGATCCCGACATTATAAGTAAAATATTTTTCACTGATGAGGCCGGATTTACTAGAGACGGAATTATCAATTTCCATAATAACCACATATGGGCAGACGAAACCCCACATGCGATTTTTGAATCAAGGCACCAAGAAAAATTTTCCATTAATGTCTGGGCGGGAATATTTGGGGACTATTTAATAGTGCCCTACATTTTATCAAATAGATTAAACGGTGAATCATACTTAGAGTTTCTACGAAATGTGCTACAAGACCTGCTTGATGATATGCCTTATGCTCTAAGGACAGATAATAATATGTACTTCATGCAAGACTTGGCTCCACCACATTTCAGTCTTAATGTGAGGGCACATTTAAATGAAGTTTATCCTGAGCGATGGATAGGACGAGGGGGCTTTGTAGCTTGGCCACCTCGTTCTCCAGATCTAAATCCATTAGATTATTTTTTATAGGGTTACGTAAAATCCTTAGTATACGAAGTACCAGTTCGCAGCGTTGAAGAATTAGAGCAGCGGGTGTTTGCTTGTTGTGAAGTTATAAGAAATAAACCTGGTATTTTTAGAAAAGTTAGAAGATCTATGAGAAAACGAGTTCGAGGATGCATTGAAATGAACGGAAATCATTTTCAACACTTATTATTAAATTTATAACATTGAAAAGGATTTAAAGATTTAGGGGCAGCGTTGTTTATTATTTTGTTATTGATTTGTTGGTATTTTTATTAATAAAATTATTATTCAAAAAAAATTTGAGCATTAAAGTCCGTTATATCTCGAAAACGGTCGACTATACAACTTTATACCAAGGGAACCTTTTTTTACGTAAAAATGTTCAAAGAATCATAATTTATTTAAAAGATAGCGAAAATACACTCGGCGAAAAAAAATATGACCCTAAATAACTAACCACCCCTTTGTTCCCATGCTACTGGTTTCAATATGGGTCACCTGATATTTTCAAAAAGTGACCTCCAATCACTCTAACTTATACGTAGAATTTAATTCCTGTATTGTAAGTAGATCCTAATAAATTATATAAAAACCACTTTTATGACACCATCTTCAAATAATAATAAATAAATAAATAAATAAATATTTAGTTTATTTAGCACTTGGCTACTGCAGACATTTACATTTCAACAAAAACAAATATTCACAATATACATTATTTGTACTTAGGTACCACTTTTTATCTGTATCTTATCATACTTTGAAAAACCAATTTAACGCCTTTATGTATCCTTCAAATAGTGTAGTTTAATTTTCTTAAGAAATACTTTTAAGTTTTTTATTGACTTCAGCTCAGTGGGTAGAGCATTAAAAAGTCGCAGGCCGTTTCCAAATACATGTTTTTGCATATAAGAATTTCGCTCAAATGGAATACTAAAATTATCCTTAGAGCGGATATCGTAATAATGTTTTTCAGATCTTGGGATTAAGTAATTTTTTAGATACGGTGGCATTAAATTATTTTTTACTTTAAATATTATCATTATATTTGACACTTTAATACTCTGCTCTATATTAAGCCAATTTAAAGTATTTAACATTAGTTTAATGGGGGTATACTTGTTACATCCTAAGATAATTCGCATTGCTTTATTTTGCAATAGCTGTAAACGATTTATTTCTTCTTTATTACAGGCCATTAATAAAGAATTACAATAAGTAAAGTGCGGATAAATAATTGTATTATAAATTAACAATTTAGACCAATGACTTAAATTTTCTGATATCCTATGAAAAAATCCTATTTTTTTACCAATTTTTTTACATGTAAACTCGATATGAGCTGAAAAGACCAACTGAGGATCAAGAATTACCCCTAAGTATTTTATTTGATTTACCATGTCAAGTGTATCATTATTAATGAGAATATTATAATTTTTATCTATAAAAGACTTACAATGAAGCTTGCTACCCAGAACCATATATTTCGTTTTTTCCGAATTCAACTTTAATTTGTTTACGCACAGCCAGTTATATAACAAGGAGAGTTCTGAGTTGATATCATTTACAATTTGGTCATAGTCCTTTCCTGTAGTTGAGAGAAGCGTGTCGTCCGCAAATAAGTTTAAATAAGATTTTTTTAAAATTTTGTGAAGGTCATTAATATAAATGATAAATAGAAGTGGGCCTAACACGCTCCATCTGGAATCATTTCCGGACCTATGTTAACATGAACTTTTTCTAATATCTTTTTATGTACAATCATACCTTAAAATTTTTCATCGTCATTTCCGGACACCCTGTATAATAAGTGTCTGATATTTTACAGCACGATTCCTCAGTTATTTATAAGGTGAAAAGTTTATATAAGCATGGGTCCACAAGCCCTTCAGTTTTGAGATACAGGGTGTTAAAAATTTATTTTTGCTTTTTGTAAATAATGTTTAAAATAATCTCTATATTTGGACGAAAATTTGTATTTGTGGATTTTTTAATATGAGAAATTCAAATTTCATCTTAGTTTGGCTTTTGGGAAGTCACAACTTTTTCGTGCATGTATGTATCACATTTTCTAGAAGAAAAATCGATTCTGCTTGGGTACTCTATATAGGCCTCCCAATTCAAATTTGGATGAATGCATTGATGAGCTAGAAAATACGTTGGTGAGTGTTTTACCAGAATTTGATTTTGTTGCTTTTGGTGGTGATTTGAATGTGGACCTGATCCTAATAGTCCCAGTAGTTTGGCTCTTTACAATTTGTTTAATAAATACGGAATGTCGCAATGCGTCAAAGATCCAACTCGCGTTACTAATATAAGCAGTACCCTCTTAGATGTTCTTGTATGTTCAGATACTAATATTGTTCAAAGTGTGTCCATAATTAACATGGATGATATATCAGATCATAAATTAGTAAATTTTACCATTAAAATATCTAAGGCTAAGCCTAAGCCAACATTTAAAACTTATAGGGATTATTCAAATTTTAACTATAATAATTTTTTGCAAGATTTAAACTGTATTGACTGGAACTATATACATTCCTTAACTGATATTGATGTAATGATGGATTTTTTTAATATAAATGTTGTTAATTTATTTAATATTCACGCTCCCTTTAAGACATCTAAAATCACCAAATTGCCTGCCCCCTGGATAACTGATAACTTAAAATTTATGATGAAACTTAGGGACAAGGCGTTTTCTAAATATAAAAAAGTTAAGAGTGAAGCTACCTGGACACAATATAAGGCCTTACGTAATCAGGTTAACATTGCTGTTAGGGCGGAAAAATGAGCATTTCTCCAATACACTTTTAAAAGAGACCCAAAAAATTTCTGGCGTACCATAAAATATTTAAATTTAAGCTCTAGTTCTCAACAGTCCGATTCTTTACTAGAAATAGGTAATCCTAATGATTTCAACGATTTTTTTATTAACTCGTTACCTCATGTTGTTCCCACCGATCAAACCTTCATCGATCATAATTATAGTAACGGAAATTTTCTACAGAATGAACGTTTTAAATTTAATATGATTACAAACGAAGATATCCACAAAATTATTAACAAATTAAAAACCAACGCAGTTGGAACCGATGGAATTAACTTAAAAATGCTGCTTTACATAACTCCTCACTTAACAGATTTTATTTCATTTATAATTAATCGGTGTCTCTCCATCGGTTACTTCCCAAATTGTTGGAAAATTGCCAATCATGTCCCGGTTCCTAAAGTTACAAATCCTGGTCAGCTTTCAGATTTTAGACCTATAAGTATTTTACCTACCCTATCAAAAATTCTTGAAAGGATTGTGGCGGATCAGTTGACTTCATTCTTAAATTCTAATAATATTCTTCCTCACACTCAGTCAGGCTTTCGTAAAAACCATAGCACAGCCACAGCCTTATTAGATATAACTGATGATATTTTGAGGGCTTGGGATTGTGGTCGATGCAGCTGCCTTGTATTGCTTGACTATAGCAAAGCCTTTGACACTATAAGTCATGATATCTTACAGGCTAAACTAAAATATTTCGGTTTGGGAGATGTAGCTTTGAATTTCTTTAAAACATATTTTTCCAACAGGTCACAGCGCGTATTGCTTAGTGGCAACCATTCAGGACTCTCTCATATCAGCAGAGGTGTAGCACAGGGAAGTATCTTGGGACCCTTAATTTTTTCAATCTATACATCTGATTTTTCCAAATTTTTAGTTCATTGTAGGTCGCATCAGTACGCAGATGACACGCAAATATATTTTTCCTTCCCTCCCTCTGAAACTGTGACGTCTGTTGATAAGATTAATCATGATCTTGAAGTCATAGCTAAGATTTCTAAATCCCACAATTTAATTTTGAACGAGAAAAAAACCCAGTTGGTTGTACTGGGTAAGTCTAAGTCTTCCATACTTGAAAATCCTAATTTTAAAATTATTGTTAATGGCACCACGCTGGTACCAGCTGATAAATGTAAAAACTTAGGCTTGACCATCGATTCAGACATGAGGTATTCTGATCATATCTCTTCCCTAATCCAAAAAACGTATGCTAAACTCAAACTTTTATACATGCATAGAGATATTTTTGATACAGCAACTAAATTACGTTTAACTGACTCTCTTATATTATCCCACCTGGGCTATTGCGATATTGTTTACTGGCCTGCCCTTGTACAGAAGGACAGGAATAGCTTGCAGAAACTTCAGAACGCGTGTCTTCGATATAGCTATAATGTTCGTAAGTTTGACCCTTCTTTGAATGAGTCTAGGTGGCTTACTATTAAAGAAAGATTTGAGCTCCATCTTTTGCATCTTGTTTTTAAAATTAGGCTTAATCAAGTCCCTAGATATCTTTTTGATAAGCTTATTAAGGGTTCAGATTTACATAATCTTTCTACACGCTACAGAGACCTGTATACTGTACCCATGCATTCTCATACGTTCTTTCAGCGTTCGTTCAGTTACATGGCGGCAACGATTTTTAATTCCTTGCCTGATGACATTAGGAATTCTCCCAGTTCCGCTGCATTCTGCAGGGCTGTAAAGGGTAATCTTTTGGGCGGTCGTGCCCTCCGCTAAGGGTCGTATGTATGGGTGTATATATATTATAAAGATACATTTAATTTTTATTTTCGTTATTGTTTGGTTCTTATCAATTCTCTTGATTTTTCATTATATTTTTGTAATATGAATATGTAATTTATAACAGTATAATTTCAATTAGTATAATTTCAATTTGCCAGGTACTTTAGTTTTATATAATAAATAAAGACACACTAAGTCTCGGTCTCAGTCACACACACCGAGACTTAGTGTGTCTTTATTTATTATATTTAAATCAGGTCTCTTTGAGAATGGCGGACTATTTCTTTGTACTTTAGTTTTAGTAATTATCTATGTTTTCTATTTCCAACTTTTTCTTTATACATTTTTAGCGGGGGTGGTTGTATGAGCAGCTTTAGTTGGATACCGCCACCCGTATTTGATTTTTTTTTTGTATTGTTTGCTCAATTTAATAAATAAAGGCATTTATTATTATTATTATTATTATTTCTCTATCATTTTTAACAAGCAGCCGTTTTTGAGATATTTTGATTTAAATTAATCGATGCATGTGTTTGTCAAAAAGTGAAACACTTTTAAAAACTTAAAAATAAACGTAACAACTAGCCTAGTAAGTATATTGCAATGTTTGTTTCGTGTCATGTCAAAGATAATATCTTGACGCATAGTTAAATAGTTTTATTTATTATTATTGCGATTATTTGTTAAAATATGGTAAACTTTACCAATGCTGAGTATGCTGACATACATTTTACATACGGACTTGCAAACGGAAATGCATATGAAGCTAAACTTTTGTATCAGGAGCGTTATCCGAACCCCACAACTCCTACTTCGAAACGTTTTCAAAAATTCACACTCGGTTGAGGGAAACAGGAAGGTTTGAGAAAGCTACTAATCTCTCGGGTGCACATCGGACGGTAAGAAGCCAAGAAAGCGAGGAAGCAGTTCTTAATCTGGTTGGAGAACACCCGGAAATAAGCACCAGAAAAATAGCGCTGACGTTAACATTTCTCATGTTCTAGTATGGAAAATTTCAATTGATAATTTGTTATATCCCTACCACATTCAAGGAGTTCAGGCACTTCTCCCTTGTGATTTTCCATTAAGTATCAACTTCTGTCGTTGATTTCTCCAATGCCTTATTCAAAATCCTTTATTTAAAAATCAAATCCTGTTTACCAACGAAGCAAATTTCTCACGCGACGCTATACGCAATTTTACCAACAATCATTTGTGGTCAGAGGAAAACCCCCATGCGATACAGGAATCACATTTCCAAGAACAGTTCTCTCTTAACGTGTGGGCAGAAATCCTTGAAGATTATTTAATTAATAGGCCCATTCTTTATTCCAGGAAGATTAAACGGAGAGAGATATCGTCATTTTTCTGAACAAGATGTGCCTATTTTACTGGAAGATGTGCCGCTTAGGCTACGAAAGAAAATATGGTTTATGCATTTACGCATCCTAGCGCGAGAATTTTTAGATCGTACTTTCGGTAACCGTTGGATAGGTCGGGGAGAGCCTCAACAATGGCCCCCTAGGTCACCAGACTTTAACAGTTTGGATTTTTTTCTTTAGGGACATCTAAAATCTTTTGTTTACCAGACACCTATCCAAAATGAAGAAGAATTAAGAAATCGAATTATTAACTTTTCTAGAACGATTCAAAATACTCCAATCGATGAGAAAAAGATTTGATTCGTGCTTACAGCAAGAAGGTGGACATTTACAACATCTATTGTGATTTTGATTCAGTTTTATATTTGGTGTTTCGTTGTTTATTGTTGTTTAAAAATTACAGTTTAAAATGTTTCTATGCTGATTAAAAAAAAAGTTTTTAAAATTGTTTCACTTTTTGACAAACACATGCATCGATTTATTTAAATCAAAATATCTCGAAAACGGCTGCTTGTAACGACTTTTGACAAACATGCTATTTTCACGTAAAAATGATAGAGAAAACGATTTTTTCTTCTAGAAAATGTGATACATACATGCAGGAGAAAATTGTAACTCCCCAAAAGAGAAAAGACCTGTCCCCCTACAATTAAGGACTAAACTAAGATTAAGTTTAAATTTCTCATATTAAAGAATCTCCAAATAGCAATTTTCGTTTAAATATAGACGATATTTTAAAGAGACAACAATAAAAATTAATTTTTAACACCCTGTTTCTAAGTTTCTAATAAAGGGCTCGCGGACCTGAACTTTTCACCTTATCTGAGGAATCGTCCTATCAAATATCGGACACTTATTAAATAACACCTGTATATACAGGGTGCTTCAGAAGTACGGTACGTAACTTAGGGGGGTGATTCCCTATGATATTCTAAGAGAGAAAGTTCATATGAACATGTGTCCGGAGTTGCCCCGTTTTTAATATACAGGGTGTTAAAGTCGACAATTTTGACGACAATATTACCTCTCTTATGATGTATGATGAAATAATCTCATTAAGATCCTGAATATTAAACCAATAAATCGAGTTATTCCTCATAAACCTGTAATGGTAGCTGGTTGTGATCTCTGCATATTCAACAGTATTATACCAACTTTTACGTACTATTAAAATTATATTCCATATGATTGTTACGGAAACTATAAAATGTATATTCGTTCGGTGTATAAAGTGATAGACTGTAGCTCTTTATAATTCCAAAAGCATGATTTTTTGTACTATCCCAAGACATTTGTTGTGCATGTTTATTTCTATCTATAGGGTGTCCCGAAATTAAAGGGCAATTCTTCACCACCATATTCTTCAGATAAAAATAATAGAATAGAATAGAAAACCCTGAAGTCGTTTTTTTCTAAATATTTTCAAACCAGTTCACAATAAAATTTTGAAATTAGGTATGGTGTAATAAACTTTTGACGCTAAATCAGTTTCCGAATTCAGAATTTCACAATTTTAATCATGGGCGTCACATACCGGAGGAATATTTTAAATCATATAATTTCAAGTAGTCGTTTTTTTTTCTTCTTAAAAATTAGGAAATTTCAAAGTATTCTACGTAAAAATGTACCCTTAGTTCATCTTGATAGTTTGTAAGTAAGAATGTTTAAAAAAAAATCGCGTATATAAAACAGTTAATTAGTAAGAATAATATCCAGGTTTACAAACAATTTGTGATTAGACAGTTTTTGTGTTTTGTTACATAAATCAATCGTTGTTTGATTCTATCAAGTGCAGTTTTTTTTTTAATAAAATTGTCATATTTTTTTATCATATAAAAAGAATAATTTGCTGATTTTATTTAAGAAGCACCGCTAATACTACATTATTAGGTGAAATTGTGATGGAGAAGAGATGTATTACTGACTTTCCTATAAACGCGTATTTTGCATTCTTTTAAGTAAAACTCGGAGATCAGGATAAATCTTAAGCACCGCAAGTTGTTTGTAAGATTTGCGAAGAAGGTCTAAGGCACTGGATTAAATTAACAAGGAGAGCACTATTCTTTGGAATACCAATGGTGTGGAGAGAGCCAAAGAACCATACAGGCGATTGTTATTTTTGCGATTGCAAATTAAAGGTCATAATACAACAACTTTAAAACACATTGTGTATCCAAATATTAAGTTCGCAATCAAACCAGTGCCCCATTGTATTGATATTCCTATACTTGTGACACCAAAAAAGTGCTAGTAATAATTATGAAGATGACGAACCCTTAGCTATTTTGCTATAGCAAAATGTACCTCAGCTGTTTTGGCAGGAAGATCTCAATGATCTAGTCGGAGATTTAAAACTTCCCAAAGATCTCTCCCAAATATTGGGATCTAGATTAAAAGATAATCACCTGCTTGCTTAAGGATCTACGTTGTATTTTTGTATAAATTTAGCTGACCTAGTTATTGCGCTTGGTGCTTCCGAATATAGGCCCGCTGACTAACGACTTTTCAGCGACTCGTCAAAAAGGAGTCTTTTACATTATGATAACTTTCATGCTTCTGTTTCTATGAGCCATTCAACCCAATTAAAATAAACTTACGATAATCTTAAAGAACTTAATAGGCTACAAAAATCACAATCGGCTACCATGCGGCGACTTAAAAATTTTAGGCTTTTTATTGGGTTAGCAATCTGGATTTACGAAATATCCATGTCTATTGAGTGAGTGGGATAGTAGAGCTAGAGACTAACACTGGGCAAGGAGAAATTGAAAAAAAATAGTACATTTAACACCTGGCAACAAGAACGTTGTTCATGAAAGCCTAATTGATCCTGAAAAAGTATTATTACCTCCACTCCATATTAAACTTGGTCTAATAAAGCAATTTGTTAAAGCGTTGGACAAAACAGGTTGATATTTCCAATTCTTGACTGGAAAATTTCCCTGTCATCAGAAGCACGATTAAAGAAGGTATCTTTGTTGTTCCGCAAATAAGAGCGCTAATGAAAACTGATGAGTTTGAAGCGGTTATGAACAGCACCGAAAAAAATGGGTGGAAGGCTTTTAAGGGTGTTTTAAATAAATTTTTGGAAAATAATAAAGATTCAAATTATCTGGACAGTGTAGAGAATATGCTGGACAAATTTAAGGAATAACTAACCTGAACTAACCTGAACTAACCTTGATCATGTCAGTAAAAAGCAGGGTGAGCGATTTAACAAAGACATTAAAGAAATGGAGAAGAAGTATCAGAGACGATGAAATACAAAAATGATAGCGGACTATTGTTGGATGTTTAAGAGGGATGCAACCACCAAACGAGTTTTCAGGCAAAAGAAAAAGATTTTCTAAGAAGAGCAGTACTTCGTTTTCCTCTTGCTATGTTTTATTAGTACTGATATCCATTCTGTATACGGATATTGTAATGGACGTTCCTTTGCTGCAGTACAGGAATATCACAGACGTTTTTCGCAATGGACACTTCATGGACGCAAAGTATTTGCGAAAGTTCATAGAAATTTGGTGAAGAATGGTTCGTTTCAACACCTTCATGGACAAGGACGACCTAGGGAGGATAATTTGAGAAATGCACTTCAACAAATAATAGAAGATGATTCATAAGTCTGACTCAGACCATAGGCTAGAGACGTCAATATTCCGAAATTAATTGTAATGCGTTTTATTTTACCATATTGCTATCCATAATTATAACGAATATTTATTTTAGACGGGAATAATGACTCAGATACAAAGTCAGCAATTGCCTAGTGATTCGCCACCAAGGATCGAGTTATGTCGATGGATTTTAGGATATCAAAATTTTATGGTTTAATATTCATAACACTCCCTTTGGCACGTTGAAAATCCGAGGGCAGTGCGAAGAACTAATTGTCAATATAGGTTCCCCGTCAATTTATGGGCAGGAATAATTGGAAATCAGTTGTTTTGTGCAATTGAAAATGCCAAATAATTTAATCAGTGAGAGATTTGGACTGTCTTCAAAATCAGTTAGCAGGACTATTCGACGAAGTACCCTTAATGTCCAGGTTGAAGATGTATTTCCAACACGACGGTGCCCCTGCTCATTTTGGACGGCCTGTTCGTAACTGGCTAGATTAAAATTATCCTGAAAGTTGGATAGGCATAGGTGGACCAGTATTCTGACCAGCGAGATCGCCAATCCACTCGATTATTATTTTTGAGGTCACATATGACCAAAATATAGTTTATGCAACAAAGAACTAATCATTCAAACTGGAGATGAAATAAGAAGAAATCTTTTTTCAGATTCTTCGGGCATCTCACAACATTCGCCGTAGAGCTAGACTTTGTATTAGAGAAAATGAAGGTATCATTGAGCACCTTCTCAAGGAGTAGTTCTTGGTTTCAATTTAAATTTTAATCTTTCAAAACATTTTTGTTCAATTACGCTGTAAATAAATTTTCATATTTATTTCGTTTTCAATTTATTTAGTTTCGTAAGAGGCGTGAGAGCTGGCTGCTTAATAATTTATTTTATAGTTTTTAGTACATTCGAAGGTGGCCTCAAGGTACCTTTTTTACGTAGAATACTTTGAAATTTCATAATTTTTAAGAAGAAAAATAACGACTAGTTGAAAAAATATGTATGTGACGCCTTTGATTAAAATTGTAAAATTCTGAATTCAGAAACTGACTTAGCGTCAAAAGTTTATTACACCATATATATATAACGAGTGATTATTAATTATTTTGCTCAAGGGCGGCTGTGACCCAGTATACATAGTGTAGCAGTAGCGCGTAGATTAATTCAGAGGGCGAATTTGCAAGAAAGCAGCGTTGTCACGTTGAAAACCTAAAATAATGTTTTTTGACGGTATGTAATATAAAATCCTGAGCTATCTTACTTTAAAAGCCTACTTTATATGGCCGCCTCCTACTTCTAGACACTTTCTGATGTTTCTTCTTACCCTCAGAGACACATTAACCAATACGTTTGGAGAATTATTAATTTCGGCAATTTTTTCTGAAATCCTTCGTTTAAGATCATTTATATCCTCAATTGGTGTTCGATAAATGGAGTTTTTTATAAAAGGCCACAAGAAGAAATCGCAGGGTGTTAAATCGCAGGAACGAGGTGGCCATATTTGTTGCGTATTTCGGCTTATAACTCTGTTTTCAAAAAATTCACTTAAAAAATTTAAATTTTCTCTGGTTACATGAGGTGTAGCGCCATCTTGTTGGAAGTAACCTTCCCGCAATTCATCATCGTGAAGTTTATAATAAATGTTGTCAGAATTTCGATCCGACATCTCTCAGCTATAATTGTGCCATCAAAGTAAATTGGGCCTACTATTCTTCTAGAACAAATTGCTGCCCACACACCAACTTTTTGAGGATGAAGAGGTCTTTCTACAAAAACATGCGGATTTTGCGTATTCCACATTCGCATATTTTGTGAATTAACATAGCCTGATAAATAAAAATAAGCCTCATCGGTAAAAAATGTTTTTTCAAAAGCACCACTATTTTCTTCTTGAAAATTGTTTAAAAACCATTCACAAAAATTAAGTCTTTGGGGAACGTCATTGGGAAGGAGTTCATGAATAGCCGTAAGACGGGTAGGGTAGGGTATAGATGCAGATCCTTTTTCAAAAGTGTTTGACATGTACTGTAGCATAAATCCGTTTGCTGAATTTGTTGAGATAAATGCCTAATAGAAGTTGAAGGATTATTTTCCATAATTTGTCGCGCTTCTTCAATAACCTCATTCGATCGTTTCGTTGGTCTTCCAGCCCCTTTTTTATGTTGAACAGAACCAGTCTGACGAAATTTATCAATTAGGTATTGTGACCCAGTACGAAGATTATGAAAGGTCACCGCAACATCAGGAAACTCGGTTCGAAATTCATCAAAGCAGTCATGCATAGAGTAATTCCACACACCGCCTATTTTGTTTCCATTTCTAAAAAAACTTTCAACAATAAAAATTGCTTTTAAAATGCATGGCCTCCCTTGAGCAAAATAATTAAAAATCACTCGTTATAAATATTTAGAAAAAAACGACTTTAGGGTTCCCCATTCGAAGGGGCGTGTCGCTCCCTTAGTAAGCATTTCCGCAATTATGTCCATATGAAAAAATCATTTTTAGCCGAAGAATATGGTGTGGTAAAGTATTGCTCCTTAATCTCGGGACACCCTGTATACACCATTATGAAATGAGATTAAAATTTTCGTCAGTGTTTCTATTGCTTATTTTCTTTAAAATAGTTATACAGGATCTCGGCAAATTGATGCTACACAGCAAAATCACAGATCTCTTATACAGCGTGTTGCAGAAGTACGGTACGTACGCGGGACTCCCGCCCTGATGTGTTTTGCCTCAGAAATCGCACCCTCCGACGAGACTGCAAAACTTCTGTTCCTCAAAAAGGAGGTGATTGCAACCCCCTAGTTGTCTGTCTTATCGTGCAATGCTCTCCCCTAAACCAAATTGTTCATTAGGGAGAACATTGCGCTCAATGACAAAGTTAATTATATTTAAAAAAATAATTTTATTTTTAACTTAAATATTTTAATTAACTTTGAAATACATAGGTACTTTTCTCGCACATGCAATAAAATGGTGTTTATTTTTTCTCTCGAAAACGAAGCAAGATACGAAAAGAATTCAAGGAACAAGAAAGTTATACTATTAGTTGGTAAATCCAAAAAAAAAATAATAATATTAAAAAAAAGTCAGTGGCGTACATTTTTTGCCAATAATATTCGTTAAGGTGCTCCCCGGGACGCCACTGGACTTAATAAATTTAATCTAGTTAGGGCTAATTGAGCTCCTTATTATTATGAATAACGATACCAAATTTCATTAATATCGGGAAAGGAATATTTAAAAATATTATAAAAAACCGTTTTTCTTTAAATACTTTAACACCCTGTATATCAAAAACGGGACAACTCCAGACACATATTCATATGTACTTTTTCTCTTAGAATTAGGAATCACCCCCTTAAGTTACGTATCGTACTTCTAAAACACCCTGTATAATTTTTAACCAAATTTAATACAAAAATTTAATACATCCGAGAAACAGGGTCTCAACGTTTATAGATAGTATTTCGAATATTTAAATCTCCTTGGAAAAAAATTAAATAACACTGAAAAAAAAAACATTTTTGTACAAAATTTGATATTTCGAGTTTCTTATGACGAAAAATTTTAATTTCTTAGAAAATTTAATGCAGATTGTAGAAGGCGCTGTCTGTTACCATTTCCTTGTATTTCTACTAATTCTACAATGTTGCGATGGCCTCTTGACTTTATAGACATCCAGGCAGCCTTGTGTTCCTTATATTTAAAAGGTCACAATTTTTTTGCACCTTGGGGTAGTTACATTTTAAATGAAAATTTACGTTTTGAAGATATTTTCTGTAGTAATATATTAAGGGATAGGGAAATTATCGAAAATCATTCCGAATATTTTTTGCCGTGGAAATCGCTCGAGGGCTTAAGTTAAACAGGTGGGAGTTGTCTGTTATTATGCTTAAGGCCAGATCATTTATGTAAAACACAAACAGCAATAGTCCCAGCACACTTCCCTGCGGTATTCCCATCCTTATACCGCAGACCTTATAGGCATGTGTTCTTTTACGTCGATGTTTTCTACATACTCATTTGACAATCCCAATGATTGAACTTTCCTCCAAAGACACTGGTTAAAGTGGAAGTTACAACCTTTCAATCTGACACCAGGAATTCACGAAAGGCAATAAGTACTGGAATTTCAAAGTGAATTTTGAAGTAAATCGGATTCCATTCAGGAAATTCTGTTTTAATTAATCTAAATAGTCGTTTGTATGTGCACTCTTTCTTATTCGACAGTAAAGAATAGAAAACAGGCACTATGGATGTGGCTTCGTGTGTACTGCCTATGTCCGCATGAATTGTATAAAGTTAAAAAAATTGCTTCCAACAACTTTTGAAAGTTCCATCTCCAAAAAACGTGGTGCTTTAAACAATACTGCTTATTCCTTTTCTGCTAGCAAATCCAAGAATCCTGTCATTATCCGTTAAATCATGGGATTGACCCAGGACGAGTGGCGAATCTGCACTGACGTGTTAGGGAATCTAAGTACCGTGGCAAAACGCTACTAAAACAGGTAAATTTCCTTTTCGTGGCAAAACAGAACGTGGCGAACCAGGAAATTACCGAAGATAACGCACCGGACAAACTTAAGCCGTGAAAGAAACGGACATATGGCAAGCCAAACGATTACTCCGTGCGACATCTAGTATACCCACTATATTTACGCAATAAAAATTTAAAAAGTTACTACTTTTATTAATACACTAAGGCACAAAAAATATTGTAAACTTTTAAAGGAAGGGTCGTAGATAGGGCCCTCTACAGTCTGCATCAATATTTGTAAGAAATTTTTGTTGAGAACTTTGGTAACTACTAACATTTTGATGTGTACCATTAGTTTGCTGAACACCCTGTATAGATAAGAACGCAGATACTTCGCAGTTCTTGTTCAGGTATAGGTTTTGCACCCAGCCCATATTGATTTCCAGTATGTAAGGCCCCTGTCGACATTCCATGTAAAAAGATTTATTTTAAGTAATTACCATATTATAAATGATTAAATATAGATAATTAAAATAATTGCAAATATTTTGGAACAAAATTTATATCGAGCAGGAAATGTTTAAACGTAGTAAAAAATGGAGCATCTTGTCGAACTTTCTGTGGAGAGTGTTTGGGTATTCTGCATATAATAATTAGTTTAAAAGAAACCCACAAAATTTGCCAAAAATATTTGATTATGCATTTTACAGTTTTCCGCAACTGTAAAACGCTGCACCATTAAATGGTTTTCGAAATGTATCAATTAAAGTAAGAATTCGTTGGACTCTTTAAAATTTGTTTGCATTATAGAAGCCGTTACTAAAGCTTTGTAAAATATCAACCGCAAAACTATGATTTAATAGATTTTAATATAATAAAACTAAAAACGTCCATCTTCAATAATCAAAAATTGTTTAAAATATTAATTTTAAGGAAAAATATAAGACCTTTAAAGCTTAATTTTTTTTAGATCAATGTAATCAAGTGACTCATTTTGTGTGCAAATTTTCAACTTACAACTAAGTTGAATATGAACTCGGTTCTCAGACTCTACTTTGCAACGCTTATAATATTCTGCCACTGAACAAGGAACATAATCATACCATATTATATTATTGATATACTTGATATTCTCATACAGTCTAAAAGGTGCTAGAACAAATTTCTAAGGCTAAAATATGACGATTAAGCCCATAGACTTTATCAAGCCTAACTTATATTAGTCCAAAACTTGATAGTTTCCGAAATACAATAAATAAGTCAACGTTAATATTTTTTAAAACTTTTTTCCAAATATTTATCTTAAGAATAGCAGAATCTGTACGAAATTCGGTTTTTTGGATGCGATATCGAGATCTGATAGCAGTTTTGATGTAGGTACCTTGCAGATGGCACTACCAGAAGCACTTCGCATAGGTACATCTATGGATGGCTTCGGTGAATTAAGTTTCTAGTAATAAATTATTTTTTTAATGCATATTTTGCTGCAAAAAAAGTATCCCCGGTAGGTTTCGCTGCCAACAGCCGTTTCTCAGAAAATCTCAAAACTTGGCAACACTGGTCTAAATCCATGTGTGAAAACCAAAGACCTGGTAACTATTAGACCGAACAATAACAAATAAACGTGATGTCATCATTGTATTCCAGTGTAAAATAAATAAACATACAAGTTGCTCCCCTCCACTTGGTTTGCCAGACTTACGCCATAGAAAACGTAGTTTTCTGAAAAGTATTAACTTCTATGATTAACTAGATTAACATGATGTGGGAAATATATAACATTGCCTTAAAACCTTGTAAAAAATCTGTAATATGGCAACGCAGCATAAAAGGGTCCGCCCAGATCCCACCATTTTCGTAGCCATCCGCATCGACTCGGCATTACTCGGCATAACGGATGCTCCATTTCATTTGTGACAGCGTTTTTCTGTGGGTTTTTCTGGAGTCTTATCAACCTAACCTTTATTGTTCTGTGGTTTTGTCGCATGCATGTGTAAAGACAGCGTAATCCCCACTCCCGACCCCACCAAGCTCCTCACAGCGTCTCGCCACGAAACGATTTTGACATCACAATTTTATAGCATTTATGAATTTCTTGTCGGATCTATAGTTACCAGGTCTTTGGTGAAAACTCTGTTTGATAATTCTGAATAGCGTACCGTAGTGAATAAAGGCTTCCACACACCGACGCGGCCATGGCCACGGTGGCGGTGGCGTCCGCGGTGGCGATCATATTAGCGGTCAGACGTATTCACACCAAAGCAGTGAGTGGAGCTGTTAGGCATTTGTTGTATACGTATTTTATGTAAGTAATGAAAATATATTTTTTAACTTCTCGGTTTAATTTTTATTTCTAATATTTTTTTTTGATAGACGATGTGGAAGAAGAGACTTTATTACTATTTGTGATGAAGGGGATCAAAACATACAGTTTGTTTTTAGCTTTTATATTTTTGTTATTTGGATGACTTAAACCATAAAGTATATATTATTATGGGACATAATTTGACTTTATCTTTTAATAATCCTCTTATATTATTTGTCATTACTACAGTCACTTCTCGCGGCCAAACTCGACACGTTGTATTTAACCGCCACTGCAGATCAGATCGCTGCAGTTGTCTGCTCTCAGGCCACTTGATCTAGACCTGCCCGAGCTTGGTATGATTTCATTCATTTAATTCAATGTGTTCATATTGGCTGCTACCGCGGCCGCCACCGCCACCGTGGCCGTAGCCGCGTCGGTGTGTGTAAGCCTTAAACCCACTTGCCATGAACCCTTCTGCCATTTCTAAAGTATCTGTCGATCATAAAAGCTTTTTGTTCCGTCATCATTTCCATATTTCATTTTCTTAAAAATAAAAGCTCCAGAACTTGATAGTTCTATTTTTATTTCCGTTTACCATTTACCTAGGTTACCTTTCTAGAGTTGATTCCACGGATTCAATTGACGATGTTTCTTTTTGTCTTCCAGTATATTTGCTTCACTATTTTTCCATCGGCAAAATGAGGAAGATTTCATTTATACCAACCACTAAAAATAAATAAAAGAAACAACAACAGAATAATGTATAGTAGCTACTTATTATATATTTATGGGCCGACTTCATGTTACTTCTTTATTAAATTTGTATTTAAGCTTATCCGGATCAAGCGATAAAAACGTATGTATGTAATGTATGTATTTTCAAAAACTCTCGATCATAAGTATGTCTGTATGGCGCGGCATCTGGCTTTACAATACATAGGACGAACAAAAAGTTAGATTTCTTTGCCGAGATCATCCAAACCGAAATGTTACCTGTTTAACTTTGCCATATAGTGGAAGTAGATACGATCATATACGGATCTTTGTTGTCTAAAATAAAGTGTATAGGAATTCTATGCAGGCTTACGACTGGTCCAAGCTCTCTATCTTTTAGAAGAAAACAGTTGTCTCTTTTCTTTCCGTCAGACCCAATCCTTGGACGCGTTTCGCCGTATTACGGCTCCTCGGCAAGGCTATAGAGTCTGACGAAAAAGAAGCTTACAGTGCATTTTAACACATAATGTAAAGATACATATGCGAGATGTTGCACGTGGCGACATCTCGCGGCAATCGAACTAGGCACCCAACCATCCCAGCGAGGCCTTAGAGAAGACCGAACACTGGCATGGAACTCGCATATGCAGGTTTGTACGGCACTGTAAGGTCCCTTTCTTTTTGTCTTTCCGTAATACGACGAAGCGCGTCCAAGGATTGGGTCTGACGGAAAGAAAACGGACAAGCTTCTTTCTTTTATATCGTGCTTTCGGTTCGTAAAAACCGACAATTGACTTTCAGCGCCACCAGACATTAAACTGAACTAATCTGCTATTCGGATTCCATGCCATCGTTTGGTCTTCTCTAAGGTCTCGCTGATATGGTTGGGTGGATAGCTCAATTGCCACGAGATGTCGCCACGTGCAATATCTCGCGTATGCATCTCTATTTTTTGTTTATAAATTCAAAGAAAAACTATCTGGAATGTGCCTCTTTGTTTTGTTACAAGGCGTATTGAAAAAAAGTAAAACAACTATTTTTTAGGTATTTATTTTCTGTGATAATTCGATGCTCCTTCAACAACTCCGTTAGTAAGAAGAAAATTGTTACAATTATTCGAGTGGATGGTCAGTTACGAATTTTTAAATAAACAAAATTACAGCACTTAAAGCTATCATATACTACCTTAACTTTAACAACGATCGTGCTCTTAAAGATGTTCGAAATGACCCCCATCTACTTTTAAACATTTTGCAATTCGTTTTTGACATGGGAAGTGCATGCGATTCAAAATTTGAGGCGTTTAATTGCCTGCTTGTCGAATGCGATCTTCCATGTTTTCTAGTGTGGTCGCTAATATAGCTCTAACTTTATCTTTTATAAAACCCCACGAGAAAATATCCAATGGGGTTAAGTCCGGTTACCTTGCAAGCCAGTTTACAGGATCACCATCACCAATCCGTCTGTTTCCAAACTTTTCATTTAATGTATCTCGAGCTTATCGCGCAAAGTGTGGCAGGACACCATCTTGTTGATACCATCATTCTTGCTGATTTGCGTTATTATCCAGAAGTTGTAGTAAATCGTTCCTTTATAAAATATTGTAAATTTCTCTATTTAGGTGAGGGGCAAAGAAATATGGTACAATGACTCTATCTCCGACTAGACAACAGATATTAACTGACAAAGGATTTGGTATAATTCTCATCCAGTGAGGATCTTGAGGTGCCCAATGGCGTAAATTGTGTCGGTTGACCTTAAATTAGTAACAACAAAATTGATTGACTCATTACAAAATTCAAACGCAAAATAATCCAGATCGATTTAAATAAGTACCTGACCACAATTAGTAAATGTTGATGTCAGAAAAGACTATCCCTCTTAAAAATACATTGTTTTCGAGAATTGCAAACCTTAACCAGTTACAAAATGTGATCCTATTTGGATAATCTTGACAATTTCCGATGAAGAGCTATGTGATACGAGTGAAAATTGTTCTTATGTAAAGTACCAGCACCGATTATTGGCACCTTCCTGAAAGAGCAAATTCCCTTGAACCAGTATGAAGATTTATAGTTTCTACACCCAAAACTCCAAATATCGTCATTGGTTTTTGTTTGTCTTCGAACTCTATTCTTATTTCGAAGGTTTACGGTACTGCGTCCTCGATCTTCTAATCGCTTAAACGCCATATGAGATTTTTGAATGGCGGGAAAGCTAGGTTAGGTTAGAGTGGCAGACTTCTGGTATGTCCAAACAGTCTCAGGTAGTCCTATAAGGACAGTTGTGATACAACCCATGTTCAGCGGTACCTATCAGCATCAGCTCCCTCCTGATGGCTATATGGCTAATGCGACGTATATTGCAGAAGAATCTTGGCAGCTCACTCGAACCAGCCACTACTATTAATATACCTAGTAAGTCGACTAAGCTGTAAGCTGCTTACTTCCTCCAGATTATTGAAAAATGGTTCGCCCAAGACATTAAACCTTCTTCTCGCAAAGCCAGGGCATTTACACAAAAAATGTTGAATACTTTCCTCCTCTTCTTCGTCTCTGCAACTTCTGCAAAAGTCGTTAGCTGGCATTGGCATACGTTCAGCATGTCTATCGAAAAGACAGTGTCCGGTAACCATGGCAGTGATATTTCTTAGGTCCCTCCGACTGGGTTGTAATATCGCTGCGGTTTTCCTATTATCAAGTAGGGGCCACAATTTCTTCGAGATCCTACAGGTTGTTAGCTCTGTCCATCTGCTTATTGCAAGTTGTTTAGCTATGCGATCTATCTCCTCTTTGTCCGATCCCAGTGGTCTAGCCACGGTATTCCCTGGCGAGCGCATCAGCAGACTCATTGCCATCTATGTTGTGATGACCAGGAATCCAACACAGAGTGACTCGATGCTGGGCACCCAGTATGCTGAGATTGTTGCGACATCGCCTTAATTTATTGGTGCTTGACGACTATCTATATAGATAGCTATTGACGCAGCTGCTCTCAGGTATAAATGTTTCTGCAGGATTTTTGCTGCTTTACCTACTGCCATAACTTCTGCTTGAAAGATGCTACAGTAGTCCGGAAGTCTATATGACCTCTGTATTTTGATGCTTTTAGAGAAGCTACCAGCTCCCACTCCAACGTACATTTTCGAACCGTCTGTGAAAATCGAGTGATCCATCTCCATTGTTAACTGATTGTCCTTCCACTCTTCCCTAGTCGGAATGAGCATAAGCGAAAAACCTAATAGCCCACAATCACGAAGCTTCTCGATAGTTCCTTCCACAGTCTTCCAGAATTAACGGCATATCTACTTCAGTGTCGTATGATTGTTCCATAACTGCACTGAATAAAAAACTGACTGTTGTTACCTAGTCAAAGTCAAGAGTAGTATCCTAGCATACCACGATAACTAATACTTTTGATACGCAATAATCAGTGGAGGTTTCCAGTCCAGGATCCTAGTTTAAAATGTGTAGTTTTAAGTGTCCTAATTTTATTTACTTAAAAATTCTGAAAAGTAAGTAACCAGTAGAGCAAATGTTACAAATTTCTACTTACTTACATAGTTTTACAGGAAGAATCGAATTATCGGGGGTAATACCACGAGTGCTTCTAATTTTTCCGGAAAAATTTGGAAAAACGAGTTGACAAGTAATTTATTAAACAAATGGCTTCAAAACAAGTTTTCCAGATTTTTCCACATGAAAAATTAGATGCGCGAATAGTATTTGGTAAGATTATTTCTCGAATTAAAAAAAAAACTAATAATTAAATTTACTGACAAAAATATCAAACAAAATTATCTTTTGTAAAGAAAACTACTGCTAAATTAATAAATAAAAGTATTGAGAAAAATATTGAACAAAATTTATTAAATATAACAAGTTAGAGTTAGACGCAAAATTACAATTTATATAAAAAGTGCAGTTGTTATATTCTGCAGGCGTATTGCAAATGCTATGTTTAGTGTCTTTTATAATGTGCAAAGGATTCTCAGCAATCTCGACAGCATTTTCTGTCTTCTCGGTGACCGCAGACATCAAGTGATTGTCTTTCTTTTGTCTTTTTGGAGACGGTTCTTAATCATTCCTTAGGGAATTGATAATATTTGCATGATGTTCAATGTCCATCTGCAAATAAGGCTTAATCGAACTGGCTCGATTGTGCCCTGTAAATTTGATCAGATGTTGTTCTTCTACCCCTACGATTAATTTTTTGCAAAAATTCGGAAGTTTCGCGAAAAATCTAACTCAAACTGAAAGCGTTATTAGGTTGCCAAGGGATTGTTTACATGTCATTGTTTTGTTCCACCCATTAGTTTTGATTACGTCATCAAATGCTGGGTTTCGAATTTTCGTTTGACAACTTGTCAAATTTTTTCCACTATAAAACCTTTTTTTTTTACGTCAAAATGCGTTGCTCTATTATTGGTCAAAATATGAATGAGTAAATTAATCGTATATAATACCACAAGAGAGAAAATTTTACCTAAAAAATTTTTTCTTGAGTGGTATTTGTCAAGACTATTTCACGAATAATATTACACATACTTTGGTAAAAACAAATAAATTTACGTGAGATTACAACCTTTCAAAAGTAACAGTGACAATCTACTGTCAGTGATTAATTACCAATCTTAACAGTAAATGTAACTAAGGTAACAAAATTTTGCCGATTAAAAACTATGTTGTCTAGCTATTTTCTGAAATTCTGATTGGTAGTGGTTTTTCCGATTAAAAACAGGTAAATATCTAAAATTGCTACATTTTGATTGGTTCAAATTATGATGAGTGGAATAGTCGAAGAAAATAAATAACTTTATCCAACGTCTGCCAGTTATAGAATTATTATTTATGTCACTTTAGACAAGTAAAGTAATAAATAACACACTAGTGGGTTATGATTATAACTCACGCAGGCACATCTTTTATCACACCAGTCGATAAATTCTTTGAAGGTTTTGTCATTACTATCTCTTGATTTGTGGGGAATAATAAATGAACACGCTAGGTCAGCTTCTTTTTAAATTTCGGCTAAAGTTTTTTTAATTTTGGAAAACCACCATCGAAAATGGCAAAATTAATAACTTGATTTACTCTCTTTAAATTTTTGTTATTAATTAATTCCATAACAACAATAATCACACTAGCCTACTTTTACGTGTCAAATTTGTCATTCAAAAATATGTCAATTAAAGTATAATACAGGGTTTTCCAGTTTACATTGAGACCATATAATTTTCTATTTTTTATTTATATCATTAAGTGTTCGATAAAATTTTGTATAGCACTCGTGTGTTAGGTCATATCAGTCACTCGGGAATTAGCGCTCTCGGCCTACGGTCTTGAGGGCTAAACATTTCCCACCATGACTTATAATAACATAACACACTTGTACCATAAATAACTATTCCATTTGACGTCCTAAATTTTGAATAAAATATTTCCAGCGTTTTTCGGATTTTGCATTGTAACACTTTAACACCCTCACCCTTTATGTCGTCATATTTTAGGCTTAGGACTTGGTGCTAGCATTTTCTACAGACCTTATAGAGAACTATAAAGCAAATTATAAACGTTTTTCCATCTCATACATTCGTCCTTATGAGGTCAAATATTTTTTTTTGAAATGCCGTGAAATACTGAGACAAATTGACCAATTTTTTGTGCCTTTATTATAGGCTTTCTAGTAATTCGTTATTGTAATTGGGTATTAGAGGAGTTACAAATTAAGAGCAGTTAACTGTATTATTGTATCAGGTTTAAAATAAGACTGGTTTCATATTTGTGACAAAAACTTTTATTTTCCTTTAATAATTCTCACTATAATATTGTGCATGGTGCGTTCACGTTCGCTATGCTTGTATGGAACCAATCTTACCAATATTAGAATTTACATGACAAGCATACTAGAGAATCATTGAAAACGTATTGGTATTCGAAATAACTGAGTTAAACTACTTAAAAATGTTATTGTGTATATATTGATAAAGCGTTGAATAAATTTAATATATAGTATGTGTTTATTTCTAAAAACAACACAAGATGATGATTTAGAATTCATAATTTTACTTTCCAACTTTTTTTTAATCATTTTTTGGTTTGTAGTTTTCATTCTAGATTATTTATTGATATTTTCTAAGACTCTGTGCATATTATATCTGAGGTCTTCCTGTCAACAAAATTAGAACTAACAGAGCAAGTGTTTTTACAAACGTAATCTTTGAAAGGGGTAATAGAATATTAGTTTTTTGCACTAAACTCAAAATATTAAGAAAAAAATTATTTTATACCTAAAAGTTCTGTGTTAAGTATGAAAAATTTTGAAGGCTTTTTAAGAGTTTACTTATCGCAAGAATAAGAAAGTTCGAATATCCGGGTATCAAAAGTTAGACTAGAAATTGACTAGACATCGTAAATCTAACTTTTTATAACTATCATTTAAGTTATTTCATATCAAAATAGTCATTACAAATGTTCATTTATATCCTTTGTCTTTAAGCAAAGTAATAATTTCTGCAAATTGGTTAAGTTCGTTTATTTAAAAAATAATATGAATAAAAGTCCCAGATTTTAACGTTTTTTATTCGTTCACTAACACTTCTATAATTTGTTAGCAAATGGATAACAATAATATTTGATATATACAGATTTTTTGCTAAAAATGTGGATATGATTTAAAATTGTCTAAATTTTCAGAAATGTATTGTTGTGTTTTTAAAGGTGAATGTTTAAACTCTGTAATAATCATATTAAATAGGAATTTTAAATTTTGAAAAATTATATAACTAAGATGAATGTATAACCACAATTGTCTTATTAAAATGCACGGTTTGGAATTTTAAAATTTGTAAATTTATATTCATTATACCATAAAAATATAGAAATAATAGAGCCGTTGTGTATGAGGTAATATTTATATAATATTTGCTGTGAACTGTTGTTTTATTTGTTACCTAATCTTCCGTCAACACTATAGCTAAACTAAAATTAAGAGAGCAAAAGCAAAAGATACAACTGACACCCATTTTATTCTTAAGCTTCTTGCTTTCTATCAGTATTTACATATAATACCTTCATCGGTAATTAACTTTAGGATTTACACTTTTCATAAATTTAATTAAATCTAGAGGTATAATTATTCAAAATTATTAAGATTTAATATAATTTCTCAATTAATTATAAGGCCGTGAATTTATTAATTTATTGGTTTAAAAAGCAAAGTTAATTAATAATTATTATAATTAGACCTCATGAGCGGACTCTGTATTTGGTGTTCTTAGGGAAAGCGATAAATATGGGCAAGCGACAAGATCCCTTTGGTAGGTACTGAGTAAGCAAATCTCTATGGGGTCGGTCGCCAATAGTTGGGGCATTATCATGTTCTTTAATATTAGTATTAGGAGTCCCGAAAATTAGTTATTCAAAAAGTACTGTCTACTTCATTTTTAGTATTAAGGACTTTTCGTATTCACAATCTGTACCTATCTCAGTTCCACAAACTTAACGACCTAAAACGGGTCGTGAACTATATTAGTGGATGTGTTGCATAGAAAAAAAAAGCAGTGCAGGCGATAAAAATTTTAAACTACGCCTAAATTGCAATTCATTTTATCAAAACTAATTAGAGTCTAGGTACTTATTCCGTTTCTGCTCTAATCATTTTATTCCCTTTTTTTTGTACCTAATCCTGATTACCTGTTTGCTACTTATGTGCTGTTATTATGCCTTTATGGGTGCCTCTATTGGAATAATATACCTATTTATATCTATACATACCTACCTTGGGTGTTTGTTTCTCAGTGAAACCAGTGAAAATGTGAGTGTTTTTTTAATTAAATATGCAGAATTTTCAACAATTACCTAAACGCCCTAAAGTAAATAAAAAAAAATTTAATTCTTAACTATTTCGATTCTATTAAAGTAAGAATGCGGATTTGAGTGTTGACAATGCAGTGTAATTTACAGCAGATATGCTTAACGTTAGGAAAACAGCAATAAATAAACTTTTACAAGAAGAAAGAAGTGTTGGCCCTAAACCTCCAAAAACTTCTTCAGGACGACCAAAACTAGAGTTGGATGACGTTTTAATGCAGAGAATAAGGCGAAAAGTTCATAGCTTCTTTTTAAAAAAAGAAATTCCCACGCTGGAAAAAATTTTGAACCTGAACTCTCAATTCGAGAAGACCAGTACTACCCTTTTATGTGTAGAAATACGCTTTGGCTTTCCTAAGTCAGAAGCAGATATATTTCGCCAATAAGTGAAAAATACAAACATTCAAAAACTTCTAGCCATAGAACATAAAGTATAAGCCCCTTTAACGAAAAATGTTTTTTCTAGTAGGTACCTACAGTCGAAACGGTCGTTCTTTGCTGATGCGTCACGGATAAACGATGAAGAGACAACGTGACTTACAACACCCCATCTTTATTTGTTATAGCTTTAAAAGTGAATAAAAATATAATGAAGCGCTGAGGGTTGCGCAATACGTCTCGAATTCAAAGTAAGGTGCTGGACAGAGACAAAAGATATTTGGAGAGTTGTGCATTGATGTCAAAGTCATTATTTTGATCTGTCAACTTTAATTTGTTGTTAAACGTTTTTGTGCCTTAAAATGTAATTCAGTCCTATAAACTATTTGTTTCAGAGCCATATTTATTGTACTTTCATATTGGCGATAAGTAATTGTGGATATTTGTTATTATAAGTCCGAACGCTAGTTACGAAAAATTTGACGTTTATGAACTTAGACTTTGTTTTGACTCTTGGAACTTCATAATTTTGATTAGATTTACTTGGTTTTAGTCACGTGGAAGTAATGACGCACCGGCGAAGAACGACCGTTTCATCTTGTGTGCTCCGAATTCTAGTTTTTTACAAAATTAGGTAGGATTTTTACGTAGTTTCAATTCCCCTTATTAAAAATTTAGTTCTCAGTCCATCCACCGCTGGTGCTAACAATTATTTAACCAATGATTATCGCTCAATAGACCATATTATATAACTTTATGCCCTTTCAAAAAAAAATGATTTTCTAATGTTTATTCTGATTTTGTTATTGTTAGATAATTTTATTTTTTCAGATATTGTAAATCCTTTTTTAAGATAATTTTTTCAAAATTTGTTTTTTGTTTACCATATAAAGTTATAACATAAAACTGTGCAATAGCATTTGATGTTATGCAAAAAATTGATTCTAATATTTTATTTTACCCCGTACGTGAGCTATTGTCTGCACCATCACCATCACAATACGGATTCCTCATCTTTAGATTACTAATAAAAATAACTTTCTTGACAAAGCGTATATTTATACAGTGAGTCTCAAAAGTAATGTCTAAATTCATTTAAAATTCAGCGGTAAAAAATTTTTTCGATTGAAAACATATATGTTTAAGATTCAAGAAGTAGTCCATTTTCTGTGGCGAGATTATAAAAGAAAACAAGGTCTGTCTATACCACCAAAATAAAATATATTTGTCCTTTTAGGGTGAAATAAGGGTTAAAGAGTGTACATAATTTAATTTAACATTAGGTTGTACTAGTTTCGACTTTAGTCAAAGTCATCTTCAGCAACCAAGTGATTAAGAATTATGTTTTTTTAGGGTGTACCTAAATAAACAAACTAAAACAAATTAAAAGGGGGAACGAAGTGGTTCAACAATACATGGTCATAACGTGTACCTTATGCAGCCAATGGACTCGACAGAAGATAATCACCAACATGATGCTACTTTTAGCAATGAAGGAAATTAGATGTGAAAATTGAAATAGGAGACAAAATTCTAAATGGAATCATTTATAGTTATGATATGATGTATAGATGTCTATAATGAAAATTCAATAAAATCAACGTTTCATGAGTCAACTCCGAGAGGGAACATGATTTATATTTGGTGGGTCAGAATTTTAATAAGAATAGTAATAAAGTAAAATGGGGGGGGGGGGGGAGAGGGAAAATTAAAATGTGTTAAAACAATTTACGTCATTGAGTAAGTTGAGGTCATCAAATTCTCCATATTCAAGGCTTATTATTTAAAATTATATAAATTTAATCAGGCCTACGTTGCAAATTTTCTTTTTTTCTCTTGGTAGATGAGGCACAAATTAGGAACATGACTTAAGAATTGATGCTGTTCAAAGCGAATGTTGAATAAATTATATAATATAAATTGAAATAAAATATATAATACAATTTTATTTCAACATTCGCTTTGAACAGCATCAATTCTTAAGTCATGTTCCTAATTTGTGCCTCATCTACCAAAAGAAAAAAAGAAAATTTGCAACGTAGGCCTGATTAAATTTATATAATTTTAAATAATAAGCCTTGAATATGGAGAATTTGATGACCTCAACTTACTCAATGACGTAAATTATTTTAACACATTTTAATTTTCCCTCTCCCCCCCCCCCCCCTTCCCATTTTACTTTATTACTATTCTTATTAAAATTCTGACCCACCAAATATAAATCATGTTCCCTCTCGGAGTTGACTCATGAAACGTTGATTTTATTGAATTTTCATTATAGACATCTATACATCATATCATAACTATAAATGATTCCATTTAGAATTTTGTCTCCTATTTCAATTTTCACATCTAATTTCCTTCATTGCTAAAAGTAGCATCATGTTGGTGATTATCTTCTGTCGAGTCCATTGGCTGCATAAGGTACACGTTATGACCATGTATTGTTGAACCACTTCGTTCCCCCTTTTAATTTGTTTTAGTTTGTTTATTTAGGTACACCCTAAAAAAACATTATTCTTAATCACTTGGTTGCTGAAGATGACTTTGACTAAAGTCGAAACTAGTACAACCTAATGTTAAATTAAATTATGTACACTCTTTAACCCTTATTTCACCCTAAAAGGACAAATATATTTTATTTTGGTGGTTGACAGACCTTGTTTTCTTTTATATATTTTTGAATTTGAAATATACCATGTCCTGTACCTAAATTCAACAGTTATCCAAAAAATTATGATTAAACATATCAATAAGTAAGACCGTATTTCTGAGGATTTATTTGTAAATTGAGCAAAACATTCCATTGTGTGTTTATTTTGTTTTTTTTTCAATTCTGATATTTCTGAATGTTGACTTGTCACCGTTTAGTCCCATTAGAGACTGTATGACAATTTTACTTCAAATAAGTAATTGTCAAGCGTAGATGCAAAGTTGCGGTTTTTACAATGGTGAAGTTAACGGAACGAGAAAAAATTAAAATTCTTTATATGTTTGGATTTGGTGATAGAACAAATAGAAATAGCTCAATTATTCAATGAAATCCATCCTGATCGTCCTCCCATATGTCAAAAGATAATGAGTAGAATAGAGGCTAAATTTAGAGAATTCGGTCATGTTAAAGATTTGAGATCTCGTCGTCCTGCTCGAGATGAAAGTAAACAACTTGACGTTTTGCTTTTCTTGGAAGAAAATCCATGTACTCCTCTGTCACACATTGGGGACAATTTACACATGTGGAAATCTGTTGTTCACCGAATAGTTCAAAAGCACAAATATCACCAATACAAAGTTATTCCAGTGCATGAGTTAGTTGAAGATGATTTCGATAGGCGAAGTGAGTTTTGCAAACGTTTGCAAAATATGTGCAATCTAGATAATATTTTAATAAAAAATGTTATTTTTTCCGATAAAGCCAGGTTGGTGACCAACCAAGATGGTGCTTCTCCGCACTATGCTGCCACTGTGCGTACATTTTTGGATGAAACCTTTCCCAATCAGTGGATAGGAAGAGAGGACCTATCGACTGACCTGCTAGGACGCCAGACCTAACTCCGCTGGACTTCTTTTATGGGGTTACCCCAGGTCGAAAGTGTTTGTTGACAGGCCAAACAATCTGCAGGAGTTGAAAGAGAGGAGGCGAAGAGAAGTGCGTTACATAACTCCGAAATCGGTTGAAAACGTGCAAAGAGGGTTTATTGATCGTCTTGGATATAGTCAAGCCCTTAATGGCGCACATTTTTAATATGTAATTTGATTTGTTGTTCTGTTTTTTTTTAAATAAGCAGATCTTTACTTATTGATATGTTCAATCGTAATTTTTCTGATAAGTGTTAAGTTTAGGTATAGGACATGATACACGAAGCTTACTTAGAATTCGAGGCAAAATTCAAGAATGAAATAAAAAATGTATGTTTTCATTTCAAAAACTTAAGTTGATGGTCATAACTTATTTTTGGGCTACCCTGTGTTAATGAATTTACAATTTTGCAGAATTGAACAAAAATAAAACTCGTTAGAAACGTAAAATCTTTGATTCATTTACCCTTAAAGATGTAAAGAAGGGAGACAAACACAATTAAAAGGAAAACCAGAAACGTCCGAATGTTCGAATGTCCGAAATGTTACAACTTTTCTATTGTTATACAGCCTAACTTAAACAGACAAAGAAGCCACCTTTAAACTAGTCTCTACTACTACTACGTTCTCTCACGAAAATTGAATTGAAAACGCTATCTGTTCTCTAAATTAAAAATCGCCAATCGAGGTAAAATTATGACAATAAAAAAGTATAAATTTTAATAAGGAGTTTTTTTGAATGAGCTACCACACAACTTATATGACAACAAATAATTGCCCCAACAATAATATCCTCGAAATATATCTCGTAGTTGGTGTTTACAAGACATTGATAAAATTGCTCTAAGTAGTAGTAGTAAATACAGGGCTGCCCAGAAGTCTGGAATAAAATTAATATAGCCTTAACCTGTAACTTTTTAAGAAAATGCTCGGACACGTCAATTTAGTTTTATATATGCTCACATTTTGACGTTATTCGTTTGTTTTTTTTTATAGACATTTGTCAAAGATATGACGACATCGATTTTTTTTTTAAATGGAAACATACAGCTTGTGATAAATCATTTGAAAGCTAATATCTTGTACAGTATGCTCATAAATTTTGGCGCGATTCTGTCAAGCTATTTCAAAATAGCGACTGTTAAAAGTTTTAAAAAGATCCCTATTTAAATAAGCGGAAATGATAAATGATTGGTGTTTTTTTTACCTTTCAAGGTCAAAAATCTTCATTGTTTCTGTTCTCTAGCTATAATCTTTCCCAACGATATACCTAATAAAACAATTAGGTTTCAGCAAGATGGTGCTCCCCCGCATTTTGGTGTTAATGTGAGAAGATATTTAGATCAGATATTTCCAGGTCGCTGGATTGGACGACGTGGTACAATTGAATGGCCACCGAGGTCCCCAGACTTAACGCCTCTAGACTATTTTCTTTCAGGATATTTAAAAGAAAAAGTTTACCAAAATAGGCCAAATAATACTGAAGATTTGAAAAACAAAATTAGATTGGAGACACATATCATACCGGCTGAAGCCATTCGAATTTCCGTCGACGGATTTTACCATCGTGTGGGAGCATGCCAAGTATAGGGTGGAGGACATTTCCAGCATTTGCCACGTTAAACCACCTTTTTGTTGTGTTTTGTTTTGCTTTGTTGCATTTTTAATTTTTTTTGACAAAATAAATATCAACAAATAAACCATAACTATTGTTAAGTCACAATGTCACAAAATGTCAGAACGTGAAACAATGAAGATTTCTTACCTTGAAAGGTAAAAAAGACATCAATGATTTATCATTTCTGCTTATTTAAATAGGGATTTTTTTAAAACTTTTAACAGTCGCCATTTTGAAATAGCTTGACAGAATCACGTCAAAATGTATGAGCATACAGTACGAGATATTAGCTTTCAAATGATTTATCACACACAAGCTGTATGTTTCCATTTAAAAAAAGATCGATGTCGTCATATCTTTGACAAATGTCTATAAAAAAATCAAACGAATAACGTCAAAATGTGAGCATATATAAAACTAAATTGACGTATCCGAGCATTTTCCCCAAAAGTTACAGGTTAAGGCTATATTAATTTTATTCCGGACTTCTGGGCAGCCCTGTATATAAAATTTTGTTGGCCTAGTTTTTTACAGCAATTTTTGGCATCACCCTATATTGTTAAATCTAACCCAAATAACAGAACATTTATTTAATTATCTTATAACTAAGTAAATCAATTAAGTATACACCCATTGCAGGCAAGTCATAAAAATATCAGCAATCCTATTAATAAACCATAGTCGAGAATTATTTACCTACTTTTACAAATTTTAGTAGGTCGCCATAAAATTGTCATAAAGCTAGAGATTAGTGTATTTATTGATGACGATTTTCAAATAGAACAATAATAGTAGGTACTTGCAAGTAATCGCTTCATAAAGTTTTTGGCCGATAAACATCTGAGTAAAATAATTACTTAGGTATAGGTATACAGAGTGTTCTTTAATGCTTATATTCGTATTCGATGAAATGCTACTAAAAATTCAACAAATTCTTACTTTTGCAGATTTATATTAATTAACAAAAATACATTTACGGTACAATTTGTTTGTTTATTTGTGGTTTATGCCACAACCTATTCTTCTCTTTAACGATATTAAACGTTACTAAGCAAAAAAACAATTTAATAATAATTTCTATCTGATACTGATTCCGTATAATTAGAAATGAATGTGATGGAATTTTGCTCTGGTTCTTTCAGATAAGCCTTGACCTTGTTTTGAAAAATACCTATAATAAAATAAATCTCCAGATTCACATAAACGATTATAGATTTCTAGGTTTACTAAGAATATTGTCTGAACGATATAAAGTCCTATAGACAACTAAAAAAATCAGTCCATGTTTATTTTCAAACCTGCAAATTTAAAACTTGATATGTTGGTGTTAATTATATGTTCAATTATGAACTTTACTTATCTTATTAAAAAGCTTTTTGTAATCTCTTCGAGAACGGATGAAATGACACGACCCGTTATGTGCATGCCCTGCAAAAACATTTTGGTATTCTCTTTATGTCTCGTTTCATTTCTTTTGAGTCCAATTAACCTAATTATATACGCATTACTGTAATTTTTAAAACCTTTTTATTAAACCGTTTTAATTTTAATTGCAAAATTTGATATTTAAAACGTGAAAATGTTAAATTAACAATGCTCTATTTCCTCATTTAAATATGCTTATAAATATCATCTGAGAATAAACCCTATAGCCATAAGTTTGCCATACAACAAACGGGAATGTAAGAAACGTCAAAACAAAAGTTAAACCGTACATTGACTAAGATTCTGTTATTGTGCCTTTATAGAATATTAGTTTTAGTCAATATTAGAAAAAATCAAGCTTTCGACTTATAAAATTACAAAATTATAATGTTTAGGTAACAGAACATCAGACACAGAACCTCAATGGTAGGTATGTATGATTAAAATTCTGTTCGTGTTCTGTTCACCTTGTTTTGACCCCAGAAGGTAATATTTTAGATTTTTTAAATATATTTTGAAGCAGAAAACCGGTGTACTACTTGAATTTAAATCAAAACAGAGAGTTATTGTCGGTCAACTTATATATTTTCGGAAGGGGAAATTTAAACTTTAGCAAAATTTGACGGTTCAGAAAAATAATTCATCTTTCGCTATTTATAGTTATTTCTATGGGTTCTCCAACATGATACATATATCGTCGTTTTATTTTTTCAGTAGAGCAGTTTAAAGATTTAGTTGAAGCGTCAAAGTTTACGTGAAGGGTAATTACCGTAAAACCAAAGAAAATTATAGCTACGCAATAGAAGTGTAATCTTTATGAGTGGCTTAGAACCGCGAGAGGGGCTGTACCAAGTTAATAAACACACGATTTTGCAGCAAATTTGAATTCGCGCGTTCCTTGTTCAGCTTAATGAAGATCAACGTTGCCAACAGTTGTTTACTTTCTTAAGCTAAAACATTGAATGTAAAAAGGTTCAAATTAAAAGATATTACATCTTATATTATGTTAATCTTAATATTAAAATTGGCTAAAGTCAGTGATATAAGACACATAATGGAACCACATAGAAATACGTCTTAAATTCTCTTACCCCGAGCAGGGGGCGAAAAGAAACCCTAACATATATATATTCACGTTCTTAGTATCTGCTTGTGTCACATTGATAAGGGCGGCGTCTTTCAGATAAATTTCGTTCTAGAAGCCGCGAGTTCATCTCTACGGTCCAGCATTGTTTTTTATTTTATTATTTTTTGTTGCTTTAAATTATTTGTAAATTTATTTGTACTATAATATCGGTGGATTTAAGAATTAAGAGTAGGTATATTATTATTATTATTATTACTTGCGAGTAAAATACTATAGTTCTCCTACAACCAAAACTCATTTTTAAAATTTACTTCACAATCACAAGAAGAGCTCTTCCTAGGAACACTTATGAAAGTGAACAAAAAAGCATATTTAACTTGGCAAAAATACTTTATATTACAGCATATTGAAAAGTGGATTCGAAAGCAAAAAGTATGTTTCAAATCTAGGAATCAATCTGAGCCTTGATGTATACATGTAAAATTTTTAGTCAAGTGACCATGACCTTGGATTTGAACTTGACTTTAAATTTTTCTTTTCAGACTTTGAACGTATTGCACATCTTTCCTATTATATTTTCCGTTAAAATTGGGTACCAGTGTTTCATCTTGAAAATTTAGTTTAACCTTGAAATTAACCCAACCTAACCTTGAAAGTTCAAGGTCACTTCCGAGGTCAAATCCAATTTTTAGTCAAGTGACTTTAAACTTGGTTTTGACATTGAACATGACCTTGTACGTGACCTTGAAAGTTAAAGGTCACTTCAAAGGTCAAGTCCAAATTTTAGAAAAGTGATCTTGAACTTGGGTTTGACATTGAACATGACCTTGTCCGTGACCTTAAAAGTTCAAGGTCACTTCCAAAGTCAAGCCCAAATTTTATTAAAGTGGCCTTAAACTTCAGTTTGACACTGAACATGACCTTGTCCATGACCTTGAAAGTTCAAGGTCACACCCAAGGTCAAGTCCAAATTTCAGTAAAGTTACCTTGAACTTGGGTTTGACGTTGAACATGACCTTGTCCGTGACCTTAAAAGTTCAAGGTCACTTTTAAGGTGAAGACCAAATTTTAGTAAAGTTACCTCGAACTTGGTTATGACATTGAACATGACCTTGTCCGTGACCTTGAAAGTTCAAGGTCAAATCCAAGTTTCAGTCAAGTGACTTTGAACTTGGTCTTGACACTGAACATGACCTTATACGTGACTTTGAAGGTTCAAGGTCACTTCCAAGGTCAACCCCAAATTTTATTAAAGTGACCTTAAACTTGAGTTTGACACTGAACATGACCTTGACCGTGACCTTGAAAGTTCAAGGTCACTTCCAAGGTCAAGTTCGAATTTTAGTAAAGTTACCTTTAACTTGAATTTGACATTGAACTTGACCTTGTACGTGACCTTAAAAGTTCAAGGTCTAGTCCAAATTTTGGTAAAGTTACCTTGAAATTCGGTTTGACATTGAACATAACCTTGCCCGTGACCTTGAAAGTTCAAGGTCACATTCAAGGTCAAATCCAAGTTTAAGTCAAGTGACTTCGAACTTGTGTTTGAAATTGAACATGACCTTGTCCGCGCCCATGAAAGTTCAAGGTCACTTCTAAGGTCAAGTCCAAATTTTAGTAAAGTTACCTCGAACTTGGTTATGACATTGAAAAGACGACAACAGTGGACGTGCATTCGGCAAAGCCTAGCTGTTTAAGGAAAGAGGATCTCGGCTTTGAAAACCGGGATTCATCGAGAGGTCGAATTATTTACATTACATCGGACTTCTATTGCGTAGCTATAATTTTCTTTGGTAAAACTTATTGGGTTTTTAACATCTTATTCTTGGTCCGAAGGTAACACTAATATTTTAGTAAAAACATGTTCACAATGGCAGTATGTAGCCGTCATATTGTCCTCTTCCCTTTATTCAGATACGGCTGATGGTGATGGAATAAATATTTACATTTAGTGTTAAACAATAGTTAATATACTATATATACACTCTGTCTCTCATTATACTGTCTAGCTTTTAAAGGTGACACGAGTTTCTCAAATATCTCTGTATCCATTCGCAAAAAGGTTTTACAGTCATGCAAATGGTTCTATTAGTCCTTTAGTAATATCTATATGGCTATACTTATTCCTCTCTAATAGCCACTTTTTAACCCAGCATCTTCTTTTCTTTTTCCGCGAATTATTTTTAAGAGCAAAGTCAGTGCAATTCCGATTTTTTGAAATTTACGACTTGAGACTCGAAACACCCTGCGAGATCGGGTGGTGTGGATAGTAGCACCCAATTTTCCCTTTCCTATTCCTATATGCCCTGCAAATTGGGTCGTGTGTAGGGGCTTTAAAGAGTACAATCATTATTAACCATCCTTTAATAAGGCAAAGAACGGTAAAATTCCTTATGTTCAGGTCGTTAAACCACGGGAGTGTCACCTGTACATAATGACATTAGGCCTTGAAATTTTGAAGCCATAACTAGAGGTACAAACTTGGAACATTTGAATTGAAAGCAGATGTTGTTTGACGTTTTAGTGAAATGGATCGATTTTCAGCTCTCAAGTGCCTTGTTTAAAAAAAAGTTTCATAGGCTAGATTTACCCACTGCGAATTCTAACATTACTACTGTCCAAGCAAATTCCTGAGAGGCGTCATCATTTCTAATATCTAAAACACGCAGCTTTTTGAAGAAGGCCTTAAAATCTGAAAAAATCTGAATATTTTAAATTATAAACGTCATAAGGATGTTGACAATAATTTTGAACTTTTAACGTCTCCCTCTGGTATAGGACTTGTTACTGCCAATGGAAGCCCGTTATTTTGACCCTGATTTTCGCGAAATTTCGTAGACAACTAAAGACACTTTCAATTTTCGAAGCAGCGGTTGATAAGACCAAACGTGCTTGCGTAACTTGTGCTCTATATCACTGTTCTTGAATGGGCCTCTACATAATTAGTGCCCAAGGTCTCCATGATCCCTAAATCCAGCATCCTAAGAAGTGGAAGATACGTCTCGACAATCTCAACAACTTTTCCCTAATAAAGCTGAGATTCGACTATTCCTATAGAATATGGCTTCAACATTTGGGACAGAGGCTTTGCTCCCAAAGGTGCTGCTGGATTCCATCCATAGTTACGCACAATATTATTTGATACGTAATTTGAAGATAATTCTTACAGAAAATCAACTTTTGTCACTGTATTATGCCCAAGTTAACACTCGCTTACACTACGGGATTTGTTTCTGGGGCTCAGCCCCATCAGCATCTCAGGTTTTTATTCGTCAAAAGAGGATCAAGCGCTGTCTTGCGGACGTAAGTAAGCTGTTCTCTTGTGGAACCCTATTTATAAGATTTAGAATTTTAACAGTTGTATCTATTTTAATTTATGAACTATGCATTTATATAATTACGAATATAATGTCTTTTTTCTACAAACATGTTAAAAATTGAACTTTTAACACTGTCTACTAGCCTTAAAGATGTTACTTTAAGGCACTAGTGTTACAAGCAAAATGTCAATTTTTTAAGAAAACGTCAAAAACATTTCTATTTTATTTATTTACACTTATATTAATAGTACGATTTGAAAAATTTGAAGAATGAATTCCTTCCTCAGTTCTGCTGTTCTTCGCGGTTGAGGAGGATTGAACAGAAACAGCAGCATGTCCAGTTGATGTTGAAGCATCATCGGCTGAAGTCGTTTGTACTGTAAGCAATTTTTGAGCAATAGAATTTTTACTATCCAAGGAATCCACGATGTACCCTTCCACAACGGTTGAGGATTTCCATCCCCCATGCCGCTTAATTGTCGTCAAATTTGCTCCAGCATCGGCAAGTAAGCTCGCAGAGGAACGGCGAAAGCAATGCCCCGTGTAGAGTGTTGAATTTGGAAGTTGCAGAAACGTTGCTATAGCAGCAGGAAATTTTCCGAACGTATTAATTCTGACCGAATTTCTGATGATTACATATTTTAGGAAGAACCGCCGATGTACGACATCTGCTGGACGAAGATCAGTATATTTTCGATAAAAATCCAAATAAAATATTTCAACGATAGTGAAATTTCGTGGTACCTTGGTTTTGGTATCTGATATTTTAATAACTAATGAAGTCTCCATATCTTCCACATTGTCAAGAGTCAACTGACAAAGCTCCTCGCTGCGGCAGGCACCAAATACTCCTACAATCGTAGCTACTTTCATCAGAAGGTACTCATCATCACTCACATCAGAAACTGTTCAATTTGGTCTCTAGTAAAAATTTTTGATTTTTTGACCTGGTAACTCCCTTCTTGACTGATATCTACGTCGTTATTTACACGTAGCATAGCTTTGATCATTGAATAATGAGACCAAAGAGAAGATGACTTCCATAACTTTGCCTTTTCCTCAAAATTGGTCAGGAATATGTTTTCGGAATACTTTCCAGAGACGCCTTTGTTTTCAGACCATTTTATAAATTTATTATGAGCAATCTCATATTGAATTCTTGATTTTCGTGGCAGTAAATCCAAGGTAGCTCTGTTAGCAGCTTTTTCTATGTCTTTAAGTGGATCGATTTCTTGTATTTTTTGCCATTTTGGCAAATCACAACAGCCAGCGCTAGCGTTTTAATAAAACTGACAGGACCATCCAAATTTTCAATTTTTCTGTAAACAAATCAGCCAACAATGATGGTTGCTAGGTTTCATTGACAAATGTAAACTAATTTAATATAATATATACGATGCTATTAGAAACTACCTGGATGTAAGAGGTTCTAAACATTTAATTTTCAATCATTGTATGCTTTTTATTGACGTTTGTAGAAAAAATATTGTATGATATTTGTGTTAATAGTACATTATTTAACGAGCGTATAATGAAGGCTATATTACACGAGATTTTAAAACACGAGCCGAAGGCGAGTGTTTTAAGGATTCGAGTGTAATATAGCCATTATACGCGAGTCAAATACTATACTTTATCTACGACTATTCAGTATTCAAGAAGTTAGAAAATGGATTCAGAGCAACACATTTTATTACAATAGGATTATTATTAATGGTATTTCTTAACTAAAAAATACAATTCAACGATGTTAACCATAATTAAACAAAATACAATTGCAGCCCGAATTTCTGGAGGGGTACTTTGGATTTCGTTTTCGTCATCCGAAATCATGATATTTTACTTTGAAATCAACAACAAAATGTCACAGCGAAACTTAAATGACTGAGGAAAAAAATGATTCGTTTACTTGTCAATCGGTTGCTATGGTATTAATACCATTCACGCCTGCTTAAACTAGATCTGGTGCGTTTTTATCGTAATTCAGGTAACTTTGTTTTGTTGGGACCGTGGAATATGAAATGTAACTATGGTAATATGAACCACATTATATATGTACTAACAAACACATTATGATTCTATTATTAAATAGTCGTAGATAAAAGTATTTTTAAGGCACTCTTGTGATTACACGCGTGCCCTAAAAATGTACTTTTAACACTTATATCATAAATAACTACAAGTATTGTATTAAATAGTGATACTCATAGCTTTTACACCAGAAATAGTATACATATCAGACTGTCTTTCAGTAGACTTGAAATTTTTTAATGAAAGTTAAATAGGGAAAAGTTTTGTTAAAGTTTGTCTGATTTAAATTTGTTATTTATTCATTTATTTATACAATATATATTACGTGACGTTTTCCATACAAATTATAATTTGTCGTTTGGAAATAAAATGTATTTTATTATTTTTCTCTTAGTTTATAGTGCAGTCTTAGCTATAGCCTGATTATTGAATAAGAACTGATAATCAATCTAGAAAATTTTGTGATTATAGCCTCATTTAAAGATATTTCCATAGCAACTGTTCATCTGGTAATGTCCGCTTGATTTCACCCAGAACGTTGCATAGTAGAATTACACGACAAACATCTGCAGCCAACCCGTACGTGATTCAGCTTAGTGTTCCTCGAATAACACTTTCCAAAAATTCCTTCTATGTGGAGAATATCAATTCTGTGGTACGACCTTCATGGGGAGGAGGGTTTAGTTCAGGTTAGTCCAGGGGGAGGTCGTGTTTCACAAAAAGCATAAGAACATCATCTTCGAAGATCAACTGAAATTCTTCTGTTACACACGCGACACGCACGCCGGTCGCAGAGCGCCATAATAGATTTTTCCGGCAGTACCATGCCTGATCGTAAAAGAAAACCTTAACTTGTCTTCCAATTTGATTTCTGGGCACCATAGTAATCTCCGGTACAATTTTGCTCATAATAATAAGTCTTACTTCAATTAGTAACAAATTGAAATGATGCGGAAATGGTTAACCAGTAATTAGACTTTCTGCCGCAAACTCGTAATCTCCATTTGTTTTAGCAATTTCATTCATGCGGCAAATTCCTGCATAGCATAATCAATAATTATAATGATATTTCTGCCAAGCGCAACTTTACAAAGTAAATAAATGAGAGATTGATGAAAGTTCTCCTAAATAATTATTTGGACAATAAGGAGCAATAATCCTTTTGTATTCAAGTATACCCAAAACTATACATTTATGGGAAGTGTGCCCGAACCTTAAACGGCATGACCGAAATGCTTGTTTAAAATTATTTAGCATTTATAAATCACATTTATAAGTGGCGCACTGAGTCAGAGCGACATCCATAAAGTACATTTTTTTACATAATAGAGGTACATAGAACGGAAAATTTTCTTTTTGTACAACTGTCAAAAAAAGTTGACATTTTTTCATCGCTATCGATACGTAAACCTTTTGTTTTTTTAACAGTGAAAAAAAGACTTTTTTTCACGGTGAAAAAAAGACTTTTTTTAACTGGAAAAATGATTTACAAAAAAAACGATAAAACATTACTTTTTAAAAAATGTATTGAATTTTTTTGTACAAATTTACTAATTAATTACCAACTACCAAAAAATCTCATTTGTTACAATAATAATTGATGGTGAAGTTCGAACAATTGCTTCCAATATTAATTCCCGAAGCTAGTCCACCTTGCTGCTGATCAGAAACGCTAGATATTCCTTGAAAAGTTGAGTCCACAATTGTATCAGTTATATTGATTTGTTTGGAAGTAGAGGAACAATTTAATTTATTAGAAATATCAATTTTATTACTCAAACTATCTTCTATATATCCTTCTGCTATGGCGGCAGATTTCCAACCACCGTGGCGTTTTATAGATGTCATGTTACCCCCTGCATTGGCTAAGAGAGTTGCAGAACTCCTCCTAAAACAGTGACCTGTGTAGCTCTTATGCAATTCTTTTCCCAGCCATTTTGCAATCAAGCTAGGAATTTCCCCTATTTTATTTATTCCCACATGTTGGTCAACACATTTTCCTCTTGAATATTTTAAAAATAATCTCTTTTTGTGTGTATGGGACGGCCTTAGTACTCTATACTTGCGATATATCTCAATATAATCAGAATTTGAAACGGTAAACATTCTTGGGCAATAGGTCTTTGTATCCGGTATTTTAACAATCAATATAGACCCGGTATCTTCAATGTCATCAATAGTTACCTTCAATAATTCTTCACGGCGACAAGCACCGCTGATTCCCAAAATTAACGCAACCTACAATTAAAAAAATATTGAAATTACTGAAATAATACAAAATTTTGATCATCTGTACCTTATAAAGTAAATTTGTTTCATCATCAGCTTCTTGAATGAATTTATTAATATCGTCTCTCGATAAAACTTTAGATTTCTTCCCTCGGTATCCGACGTTTTTGTTCTTAATAAAAGGCACCAATTTTGAAAACTTCTTTATATCAATATTTTCTTTAACATTCAATGTACTCTTCAACATTGAGTAGACACTCCATAAAGTAGAAGGTTTTACAGTTTTTGATTTCTCCTCAAAATAGCATATAAGTACCTTTTCAGACACTTTTTGTATATTTTTCTTGCCGCACCATTCACGGAATTGGTTATAATTTTTCTCGTATATAAATTTTGATTTCGCCGGTAACATGTTAGCTATAGCCGAATTTGCTATATCGGCTATATCTGAAGGAATCTCGCTATCACTATCGTAATCTACATCCATTTTAAGTACTTATACTATTTATTTAAAAAATTGCAATAAATATGAACAGCTATCAACGTATGACAACAAAACAAGCAACGTGCCAACAAACCATTTCTATAGTAACGACAGGGCTGTTAACTTGATTATGTGAAATTATATGGTAAAATTTTTATTATAATATACAATTTTACCGATTAATTCAAACTTTCAGTTGTACAAAAAATGTTGTTTGTATTTCGTTTGTGAAATTCGTGTTTTAATGGCACATTCGAGAGAATTTTTCGCCTCGACCTGCGGTCTCGGCAAAAAATTGACACTCTCATATGCCATTAAAAAAACACTCACTTCACGCACTTAATACAAAAATAACTATTCAAAACGAAAAATCACTAGGCGCAAAAAAGTTGCTACCATTGAAACGTAAGCAAAGTATCGCCGTCATAATAAATTAAAAATTTTTCATCATAAACCAACATATTATGCTTAATGCAAAACAATTTCCATTGCACGTCACAACCTTCGAGTGACGACAGTTACCAGCAGCGTTGCCAGCTTGTAACCCAAATAATAAAAACAAGATTAATTTACAATAATAAACACACAAAATAAATCATTTAAAAATACCAGTCATTCGAAAGCTACATGGAAAGTTCAATAAGCCCTCACCTCGTTTCATCTCTCTTTCATCCGAAGACTATTTAACAAACTTCTTAACGAGTTAAGACAACCAATCAACCAAAAACTTTTAATTTGTTACTTAAAGTTGTCAAAGTTACATGATGTTCTAAAAAAGTTAGAGCTTACGCGTACCAATTTTAAAATATATATATATTTTTGAATAATACAATAATATTGTTACGAATAGAACTACATATATATCAAATATTGACACATTTACAACTCTCTCTGCATAAGAACGTTTCTTTTTAGGTGATTCTTATAATTTATTTTCCTTAACTAAAGTTGAAACTGCGCTTACAGTGGAGATATGCAAATTTAGCGCAGCTACTAGAGGCTTAAAATAAGTAAAGTAGAAATAAAGTATGTAGACTTTAACTTACTCTTTAAAGTTACTTCTCTAACTGCTGTCAACTTGACTTTGGTAAAAAAAGTGCGGAACTAGTGCAAAATTTGAAAACCATTGGACATTTCAGTGCAAGTATTTGTAAACCATTGGGAAACCGGTGCAACAAGTGTTGCACCGAGTGCAATCAGTTCCGCACGTGCTCTTGGAGACCGTGCTGCACCAAAACTGGATGAAAATGTCAAAAAATACAGTGTTTTGATTTTTTCGATTTTTAAAATTCTGTTTTGTCTCAAATTTTGTCCATTGGTAAGTAAAATCATTGAGGATTGAGGAGTATTATCATTAACTTTGTTGGAAAAATGCACTCAAGGTCTAATCTGAAAACCATTGGTACTCAAATAGTGCATCACTTTTTGTGCACTGGTGCAGTTTTACAGACATATCGGTGCCGCACTTCTTTTACCAATGGAATTCGCTATTAGAGTCAAGGGTATTAATTGTTGTTAAGTTCTTCCTGAAAATAGCTTAGTAGAAAAGCTATTGGCTCTTTGCACCGGCTATTTAAATACTTTGGCAATCGGCATTTTTCACAAATATTAAACAACGTTATCGGCAGAGATATGTATGTACACAGTGGCGTCCGAGACCTGAACCTTGGGGGGGGGGGGGGGGGAGGGGATATAAAAATATTGTTTTTTAAAAAACCAAAAACATATTTATTGATATTGGTAAATATAATTTGAAGCATTACGAAACAAAATTAATTAGCCTTGACTTGAAAACATGATTATCAACTGATTATTTCTTCAGTTCATATAAATTCTTCTCTATGGACTGACATCATGGCATTGTTAACACTGTTGCCAACTGTCCGCCAATAAAATTCAAATTATATTAATTTTAACAAATTTAAATTTATTAAAGATTTGCTATAAGTGGGTTCGTATCAAAGAAGAATACCTTAAGTTTTTAAGACATTCAATATCGCATGAAATTTTGATATGTTTTGCCCAAATTTAATTAGTTAATAAATTCTCATGTTTTCTTAAGCACATTTTACAGTCGGCAATACTATCTGCAATTCAATTGCTGCAGCGCATTGCAGGAACAAGACATTGCCTAAAATTTGTCTTGCAGGATATTTTATAGCTGGCAATTCTATTTTTATTGAAAGGGATCGCCAGCATTTTTTAAATAAATGCCTGTGTTGAAGTCTGTTCCCAGGAGAATAAAATAACATACATAACCTTTCCTTTTTTACTTTATTAGTTGTTGCTTTGAAATCCCTTAAAATGAAAACCTCCACCAACTGTACAGGGTGGCAAACTAAGCGAGGTAAGCGGCTGTATCTCAGGAACCGTTAATCGTACAGCTTTTGTATTATCACGCCGATTTGATGAGGACTAAAGTCCAAAGCAAACGGTAAAGACCGGAAATTTCTATCTTTTTTCTAACCGTAAATATCAATGAAAAGGTGATTAACCAGATAATATAGGCTTTTTGTTCGCCTTGACAATAAAATTATGCCCTAAATCACATAGGCTTTGGAAAAAAAACGGCTTAAAACATCACAAGGTAAATGCCAAATTATTCCATTTAAGTGTGTTTTGTGTTCAATTTGAGTTTTAAAAATGCCTTTTACAAATGAAGAAGCTGTTGATTTGATCGTTGTTTACTTTGAATGCTTTCAAAATTTAGCAATCGCTGAAAGACAGTATGCGTTGCGGTATCCAAACCGACGTCATTATGCAGAAGAGTTTTTTCGCGCTTGGTACAACGCTTACGTGATACTGGAAGCTTTCGCCGACCTATATTTCGAAGACATCGTAATGGGAGAACCGAACAGAATGTTATTAATGTTCTAGCATATACAGAGTTTAATCCCCATGTTAGCACTAGAATATTGTCCTTCGACTTGGGAATATCACGCACTACCGTTCAGAATATTTTACAAGCGCACAGGTAAGTTGATATAATCTTAAAAAAAATAAAATAAAAAACGTTTTCCTTGCTAGAATATTCTCTAAAATTTATTTTTTTATATTATTACTCATATAAATTATTTTATATTTTTAGACTGCACCCTTACCATATAGTTTTGCATCAAGCCTTAAATAAAGAAGATTTTAATCGAAGCCTAGATCATTGCCATTGGCTTTTAGGCATGATTAATGAAAACCCTCAATTTATCTCCCAAATTCTTTGGACTGATGAGGCTACTTTTAGTAGCGTGGGCACGGTAAATTTGCACAATATGCATTTTTGGTCCGCCCAAAACCCCCACTGGATGCGAGAAGTTCAACATCAAGGACGCTGGAGTATTAATGTGTGGCATGGGATCATTGGAGGTAGAATTATTGGACCCTATTTCTTTGACCAGGCATTAACTGGTAACCGTTTTTTGGAGTTTCTGGGGAACGATTTACCGGTTTTATTGGAAGACGTTCCTCTTGAGACTAGGCAAAATATGTTTTTACAGCTCGACGGTTCTCATTAAATGTGCGAGAACAATATAAATCAAGAATTTTCAGGCCGATGGATAGGAAGAGGAAGCCTTTTTCCCTGGCCAGCCAGGTCACCAGACTTGACCTGTTTAGATTTTTATTTGTGGGGCCGCTTAAAAGATCTTGTTTTTCAAACTAGGCCTATTACTCGGGAAGATATGAGGAATAGAATCCAAAATGCAGTTCATCACCTGCCAACAGCGGAAGTGGAAACTGCTGCTTTCTCTACCCGACGAAGGCTGGAGGAATGTGTAGAACATGATGGCAGGCACTTTGAGCATTTGAGGAAGCACTAAAATGCAGCCGATATTTAAATGCCCACTTACTTGTTTAATTTTCTTTTATATAAATTTGTTGTTTCAGATTATATCATCACTTTTTCTTTATCATCTACGGTTAGAAAAAAGATAGAAACTTCCAGTTTTTACCGTTTGCTTTGGACTTTAGTCCTCTTCAAATCGGCGTGATAATATATCTATCATTGCATTTGGGTTTGTTGATTGAAAAAATCATAAAATTAAAAAAAATCTAGAAAGCGCCATCTGCCGACTATAGTGAACGAAATAAAAACATGTCTTGCAATGTAGCTGATAGGGCATAAAAAACTCTTTCAAATGCCGCTAAGCATAGTATTTTCCGATGAGGCATTCCCGAGATATTCAATATTTTCCAAATAAATGTTTGCCTTACCCCCACCACTTTATCTGAAGAGTTAGAGAAAAAGGTGTGAAAAAAAAATTGTAGATAAAAGACGAGAACTTTATTTGCACATATTTTTAGTATACTTTATCTAGGCAAATTGTAAAGAAACCCCCTTTTTTCAATTTGCCTTTAGTGTTACGCCCCCTAGCGGCCATTTAGCGAATTCGATAATTATTTCCAGCAATTTCTTTTGACCGTATTTACAAGCAATATTTTTTTTCGAAAGCTGTACGATTGACGGTTCCTGAAATACAGCCGCTTACCCCGCTTAGTTGACCACCCTGTACAAGCAGTTTATATTATTATTCTGCTGTGCTTTATTACAAATTGTTTTTGTGGAATTGGTGGGTGAGAACATGGTTGAATCAAAACGGAGAAATGTCCACTTGCCAGAAGAACTTATAGCATCTGATAGTGAAAAACAGTCCAACTTCTTAATAATGATTGAATCATAGATATCTCCTGGGTGAAGATTACTCATATTAAAGAGGAAAGAAAAATCCAAAATTCTGCACAAATATTTAATATCTCGCTCTACGCGTTTCTGTTTCTTAAACCATTTTCAAGAGATAATATAAACACAAACTTTACATTAAGGACACAAACAAGCTCACAATGGCGAGCACAAGTTAACCTGTACCCAAGGGTGGTAAATTGACTTACAACCCGTCGTCAAGGGCAATCGATACCTTTTTGGTAATTGTTACTTACGTCATTCAAAACAGTGTCAAAATGCGTTGTTTGCAATATAGGGAGGAGAAAAATGTACTTTACGGATTTACAATTATCAGCTAATTAATGACGTACAACGAAAATTGTTTTGCAGTAACTATCTCTTTTTCTATTCGTTATGACTCTTTTATGTTCTATTTTGTTTTAAGTATTAATGAAACGTCAGCACAGGCATCCAGTAAATAAACGGTTTTAGCATTTAGGATATTTAAATTTAAATGAAACCGTTAAGAGGAAATAACGTTGATTAAATTAAAAATTCTTTAAGTGTTTAGGTAAATAATTTGTTGTGCATAATTAAAAGAAGAAGTAATTACTACTTTTTTTAGAGGCTCTGTAAGAATGCTTAGATAGGTAATAACCTAAACTCACGGACAAAAATGGTGGTTTAAAAAAAATTCCGATATGTTTAACGTAAAAACTAATTTATCTGAATTGGAGTGTTCCTCTTAAACAATGGCTATAAAATTATCAATTAAGTACCAGAATGTGAAAAAAGAATTTAAAGTGTTTGCTGTAGCTAATACCATGTTTTAATTTTCATATGACCAAATCATTTTTAACCTTGTGTAAAAAAAAAATACCCTGTAAAAAGTATTAGCTGCAACAAACGTTTAATTAACAATGATATATCTATTTTTTTGGAAGATGCTTCAATTTACAGCAATAAACATCGGCCCTTTTTATTAGAACATATATTTGGCATTCACCCTACACACCGCAGTCATTTTCTAGGAATGTTTTTAATTATTTTTTTTAATCAAGCAATAAACATGGAATTACTTAATTTTCGTATAGTAACAAATATTATGTGTCTGTTTTACCACTCAAAAAAAATATGTTATTGCTTTAATGATAAAATGTTTTTATTGTGATACAAAAAGTTAAAAGCTCTTTTTTATTATTACTTCTGTTAGTTAATTACTAATTTAAAAAAATTAACACTGGCATTTTAATAACGGGCGTGAGATCCAGCTTGCTCATGTCCAGGATTAAATTATCCAGTTCTTGAGTATAGCTTTTCATGATGCACTTAACTTTTGAAACAATTACTGTTGATTTTAAAATTGAGACTTTTTAAAGCTGTTCGTTCGAAAGTTCTAGCATGTTCTACCATGGAACTACATTCGTTTTATGATGCTAAAGGAAATTTGTTACTACTCTTGCAACATAATTAAACATTCGCATGACGTGTGGCCCAAATACTTAAATACAGGGAAGAACTACTGGTGTTATTGTATTTGCTTGCATTTAAAAAATGCATAGGTGACTTGTAATATTAAATTGGTTAAAATTATTCTGTATTATGAATATTTGCATTTTTTTATGAGAACGTGAGCAACTAGCGGTGGGAAAGTTTAAAACTTTTCGATAGAAAATTAAATTTTACATAAAATATATTGCTGATATCAAATACAGGATCTTATATTTAAACTAAACAAGTTGTTATCGTTTAAAACTTGTAATTATTTTGTCGTACTTTTCGAACACCTTATAGCAGTCAGTGAATTTTTCATAAGTGCAACATAAAACCTTATCCGATAGTAGACTCCAGCGTGAATGTGGTTTGAAAAAAGAAAATACATATTGAGAATTAACCATTAAAATTGTTACTACATTGTCGCAAAGAGTTTAACTACAAATCAACCCCGATGAAACTCATTTTTATTTTGATCGTAGAAACCGAAAATAAAATAATATACAGGACATTCCATTTAAAAAAATAAAAGTTTGATGCGTTTTATGTTTTAGGGGCAACCTGTATGTTATGAAAATTATTTTTAAATGTACCCGTAACAGGCCCCTATCCACCCCGAAAACTTTTTTTTATCCGATACAAATAATTTAGCTTGGAGAATGGCAGATGTAGCTTTCGAGCGACAGCTCTTGGCAATGAAATGCATCACTTGGCCCGTCCGACAAGAATCAGTCGGAAACGGAGAAGGAAACTCCTGCAAAAACGCGTCTGGGGATGAATACGACGAAAGGAAGCAACCTTTAAATTGTACAATTGTTGGTACTCGGTCCGTTAACCGAACTGGCTCTTAATGCTGCGCACCTGGCGGCGACTCCTGCAATAATGACCGGCTCGTTTGGGTTTGGGCAATCAGTGGTTTTTATTAAGTAGAAATAAACAGCTAGCCATCCTGCGTTATCTAACGTACAAAATTGAACTCCATACAATACCGGGGCGTTTTAGTGATAGTTAGAGAAAAGATGTAAAAAAGTAGTTAGTAATATAAACGTTAAGTATCGACCAGTCTCTTTGTCGTGATCCCTTGTAATATGCAGTGGCGACGCCAGGGGGGGGGGGCAGAGAGGGCCGGGCCCCTCCTGAAATTTAGCCGGCCCCCCTGTAATGTCAAAAGTCGCATGAAAAAAGCCTACAGCGTACTGCAATAATTACGAATAGCAGCACTCATTCGCCTAATTTACTAAATCACACAAGATTCTAGCGGTATCTATTTTAAGTATTGAAAAAGAACGCATTAAAAGTATTAATCTCGACAAAATTGTTGATATTTTTGCTAAGAATCATAATAACAGAAGAATCTTACTGCTTTAGGTTTCGGTATAATATTTATTTATTTATTTAATAATTCACGGGCTGTAGCCCATTTCTACAAAAAAAATTTTATGTAACAAGACTTAAAACTAAGTAAAGTTATAATTACAAGAGTAATAATTTAAAATAGCTAAAATATAACATATAAACATATTAGGTACATCTCAACATAAAGTTTTTTTAAAAAAACAAAAATATTATACAATAATAATTGATAATAATAATTACAAAAATCAAACCATATCACAGAGGAGTAGTAATATTCAGTCTCAGATGTCTTTGAAATTCCGAATATTTTTTTTATTTGGAAATGTCTTGTATATACGTTGATGTTTTTTTGTAATGTTTCAATATAATTTAACTTAAATGTTTATTATTACCTTAACCTATATCTACCTACTTTTCTGCTTCTTATTACCTTAATCAATGAATCTCAATATTACCCTCCATACCTTTTTTGGTATAAATTGATTTAAATAGGGTACCAAAGCAAAGCAATAAAGTAAAAACAAGTGCCCCCCTAAATTTTTCTGGCCCAGTCTGGCCCCCTCTAACACAAAACCCTGGCGTCGCCACTGGTAATATGCTACCATAACCTGCATTAAGGAATGAAAACAGAAATGTTTACGTAAATAATTGTTTTAATCAAAGGTAGCAGAAAATTAACGAACCAATGAGCAACCCTATAGGCCACACAGTAAAAATTAATGAAACCACTAGGGAATTAACCCAGTGTCCCACCAAATGCATTAGCAAACGATTAGCTACTTTTAGCTTTTTTTTTTATTTTCACTTTACTATGTACCTGTTTCTCTTAAGCTACGATCAACCCTTTTAAAAATTCTTTGGTTCGATAAACGTCGATTTGGAAATGTATCAGAATAGACTTTTCTCGCCCCCACAGAATTCAGACAGTGCTTGTCCATAAATTATATGAATGTCTGCATATTCACTATATAAATAATCCTCCATTACTTACCTTCGTGTTATACAAATTGCACGTGTTATACAAAAAAATAAATTTCTTCTAAAACGGCTAAATCTGTCGATACAAATGTAGAGCACCTATTTTAAAGAGGAATGACCAAAGTATTAAAAAAATCAGTTTTGGGCTCTATAAAATGACATCTGTCAAAATTTTTTTCCCAACGAGTGTGGTGGCGAGTCCGTTCCTGACTTCCCTGACGATGGAACACATCTACTGTAGTGTGGTTTTATAAGTCTTTATGGCCAACATAATAGTTATTTATGGTACAAGTGTGTTATGTTATATATAAGTCTCGCTGGGAAATGGTTAGCCCTTGAGGCCGTAGACTTATATGACAACACACGAGTGCCATACAAAATTTTATCCAACACTTGATAGAAGTTATTAAAAAATAGAAAATTATATTGTTCCAACGTAAACTGGAAAACCCTGTATTATATTTTAATTAACATATTTTTGAATGACAAATTTGACACGTAAAAGTAGGCAAAGGTGATTTTTGTTGTTATGGAATTGATTAACAACCAAAATTTGAAGGCAGTAAAAGAAATTATTATTTTGCTATTTTTGAGAGTAGTTTTTCAAAATATGGAAGAAACTTCAGACAAAATTCAAAAAGAGGCTGACCTGGCGTGTGTATTTATTATTCCCTACAAGTCAAGAAATAGTTGTGACAAAACCTTAAAAGCATTTATCGACTTTTGTGAAAGAAGATGTGCCTGCGTGAGTTATAATCCATAACTCACTAGTATGTTATTTGATAATTTACTTGTCTAAAATGACATTGATAATGACAGTCATAATTGTCATGTGTTGGATAAAGTATTTAATGTGACGGCATATACATATTATAATATTAAATTTATCTTTTAACAAGTAGAATTTTCATATTAGGAAATACCGGAAATATAAGTGGCGCGAGGCCAGGAGCGGGGGTGGGGGGGGGGGGTGATCGCCACTGTAGCAATACAGGGTGTCCGGTAAGCATACGACATACTCTCTGGAGCGAAGAGGGGAGGTCAAAATAACCCTAATTTGCCGCAGGGGCACTCAGCGACTTACCTTTTCGGCTCTAACATTTTAACCGACATGTATAATATAATGAAGTTTTAATATTTTATCCAACACATGACAGTTATGACTATTATTATCAATGTCATTTTAGACAAGTAAACTATCAAATAACTTACTAGTGAGTTATGGATTATAACTCACGCAGGCACATCTTCTTTCACAAAAGTCGATAAATGCTTTTAAGGTTTTGTCACAACTATTTCTTGACTTGTAGGGAATAATAAATAAACACGCCAGGTCAGTCTCTTTTTGAATTTCGGCTGAAGTTTCTTCCATATTTTGAAAAACTACTCTCAAAAATAGCAAAATAATAATTTCTTTTACTGCCTTCAAATTTTGGTTGTTAATCAATTCCATAACAACAAAAATCACCTTTGCCTACTTTTACGTGTCAAATTTGTCATTCAAAAATATGTCAATTAAAATATAATACATGGTTTTCCAGTTTACGCTGGAACAATATAATTTTCTATTTTTTAATAACATCTATCAAGTGTTGGATAAAATTTTGTATGGCACTCGTGTGTAAAGTCATATAATTCACTCGGGAATTAGCCCTCTCGGCCTACGGCCTCAAGGGCAAACCATTTCCCAACGTGACTTATATATAACCACTTGTACCATAAATAACTATTAAACGTACAACAATGGCTTTTAGCTATGCCATAAGAGATCCATATATCTACGATGTATTACGTTTTTTTTTTTATGTGGCAGCCCTGACAACGGGAATAAGTATTGTCTCGTTATCCATAACGTTGTTGTCATGAAAGCTATATTAGTAATATACTATATGGTAATTTTGTCAATCTTCAACTAGAAGACAAATTAAAAATTAAAGTATTGAGCAAGCAAAATTTAAACCTGACATAAGTTAGTAAAAGCACAAAATAGAACTTTAACCCTTAAACATATGAACATATTTCTGTAAAAATGGCTTACTAAATGATCTAGCTGCGATGTCCATAAGCAGAAATTTAGTACATGAAATAAATGATTTGAAGAAAAATTTTGGAGAAATTTATTCTCATGACCGTAGAGCGGATTTCCACTATGTTTGAGTTCCCAAGAAAGCATAGGAAAGATGAATTCCCACGAAATTTGAGCGTGGTCTCAAAAAATTTTTACCTGGGGCGCTTTAGCTCCGTGGTCTGCCCTCCCCCCCCCCTGTTCTAAAATGCTGGCTACGCCACTGTATTGCTGTCACCATATTACATCGAAAAATTAAGAAAAAACATGTTTTTCATTTCGTACATCCTATTTGTAGGAACTTTATATTTTATATTAACACAAAATATTTTATAAAATTAGTATATCCCTAAACTATTATGGTGCGTGCATTCACGAATGTCCAATTTTCTAAAAGTCTGATAGTTATGAACACTAAAACAGAATCCTACTATAAAAACGGAGAAAGTCAATTACAATTTTTAGTTTTTTATTTATTCGTATACAGAACGTAAAAAAGATCGAATTTAGAGCGTACAATACTATCAGTTTTGGCATAAAGAAGTACGGTAGAAAAGCATAGGTTAAATATATTATTATGAAAGTCTTGTCCTATTAAAAAAATTAATTAATTTAGAAACTGTTTATTAATTTTAATAAGGTCACATTCATTGTCATCTACTATAGGTGCTAGTTATATTTTACAATAAAATAAATTAAAATTATTGTCAAATTTACTGGAGTGCCAGAGGGCTCGAACGTTCTTACCAAGAGTCGCAGCCAAGGCTGGGGTTGATGTTAACGCTTATAGGCTCCTCAAACGACGGTGTGATGAATGTTTATTGACCACTACCTAATTGATCTAACTTAACCATTAGGGAATTTGGTCCAATCTTGCGATATAAAAATATAGGTATATGTAATGTGAAAAAGGCTTTTTTTTTTAAAGGGTATTAGGGCTTATTTTAGATAACTGTTTCCATCAGATTTAGAATCAGCATCCCCAAAAACCCCTTAATTCATATTTTCAAAATCTCAAGAGCTGATTTTAGCAGAAAAAGTCTTGTTTTAATAAATTCTTTATTTGTAACTGTGCTAACAAAATTACGTTATTTTAAATTCTTGTGTTTTCAACATAACTACCTTCTAAAACAAAACACTTTTCAACAATTCTTCTTAATCGTACATTCACTTTTCTTAAAGTTTGGTGAGTAATTTCCTGACACGCTTGCCTAATTCTAATGCAAAATTCCTCTCTATTACGCGGCCGAGTAGCATACACTTTATTTTTCAAGTGCCCCCACAGAAAAAAGTTACAAGGGGTAATATCCGGCGATCTGGGGGCCATGGTTCTTAAGGAGAATTTCAACCTGTCCACTTCATAGGGAAAGTTGCATTTAAAAAGTTCCTAACTATCATAGAATAATGTGCGGGGGCACCATCTAACTGAAAGATTAAGTTTTGTCTCTGTGCTAAAGGCAATGTAAAAAATGTAGAAAATTGTGTCCGGTCAAGTTATCCAGGAAAAAAGGGTCAACAATTCGTTCGTTAAATATGCCACACCACACACGTTCACTTTTTCACTGTACTGGTTTTTACAATTAAGTACCCAATTCGGATTTTCGGCTGCCCAAAACCTACAATTTTGACTAGATACCACACCGTTTGTCGTAATCGTTGCCTCGTCAGTAAACATATTGTTCTTTAAAAAAAGTCTGTCGTTAAGATAGTTACCTTGCAACCATAAGCTAAATTCAAACCGCCGGCGCCGTTCAAAATCGACATTTAACAGAATATGTAGAAATTTTGGTTTAAATGCCCTAATTCTATTGCGTTTCAAACACCTCCATACTTTGTGTTTCGTTAAATTCAGTATCCTCGCAACTACCCTTATAATACCATTTGGGTTGTTTCAAAATTCTGCTAAGATACGTTCGTCGTCTCAATAATGTCTTTGATTCAAATTGTACCTCCTTGGTCTTGTCTTGAAAACCGCTCCAGTCCTTGCGAACAATCTGTTAATTTTGGCAACGGTATCGTGTGTAATTGTTGCTCGATCCTGATGCCTTTCATTGAATATTCCAGTAACCTGACGCGTAGATCTTTCATTATTACCAAATAAGCGGATAATTTCTACGTTTTTTCCAATTGTAAGAACTACTCTTCGGTTTTGTGCCAATGTCAAACAAAAACTTTTTGTTTCAAAGCACTCTTTGCTTAATTTGTTTAAAAACAAAACAGGTCAGTATGCTAACGGTTACAGAGCGCGTTATCTTAGCAAAATTTTGAAAAAACCTGAATTGTAATTAGGGTAATTGAGATTTAGAAAATATGAATTAAGGGGTTTTTGGGGATGCTGATTCTAAATCTGATAAAAACAGTTACTTATCTAAAATAAGCCCTAATATTCTTTTCCAAAAAAAACGCCTTCTTTACCCCACCAACACAATGGTAAATAAAAATGTTCACTATGCCAAATACTTCATTTTTCCAACATACAATTACCACCAAAATTTCGAAAAAATTTCATTATTAATAACCGAGATATTAGGGTGTATTCATGAAAAGCGGGACACACTGTATAATAACCATTTCGTTGTTGTTTTTTATAAGTTACGCTATTGCTTATACAGGAAAAATCACTAAAATCCCCTACTTGTGGTACTAGGAACTTGCTGATGTGATACATAATAATATGTAGTTCGCTTGAATGTTGTTTATGTCGATTTTGTTTCATTCAATCTTCTTTGGCTCGCCATTTGTTCTCTTATTCATCCTCTTTTCATTTGGCCTGTTAGTTTTGTTTAAGTTTCATGTTTGTTGCTTGTTTGTTATAAGTCAGGGTGAGGAGAAACTTCAATCAGAAATTGTATGTATTCATTTATTTGTAATAGAGCGCCATAAAGGATTTATCCTGTAGTGCTGTGCCTTATCATAAAAAAAAAAAGAACCTCTGACTCTAGGATTAACCCTCAACTCGTAATCTTGGGCTGCAGCCTCTTCCCCTCCCGAGCGAGCTAGCTCGGGTCGTCTAACTACTACTAACTTGAAAACCGAGCACCATCATTGAAAAAAGGGCATGGCACCCAAAATTTTTTTTTCCGCCCCCTCCCCGAACTTATCTTCTGGTTGCGCTACTGCAATAGGTATAGGTCAAGCTTAAATATGGAGTACAACTCAGCTTCCTAAGCTGCTGTCATACTCCAATGTAAATCCTATATAACTTTATTGGTTATAATTATATTAATATTATATTAGTTGGCCTTATTCAACCAAGTTTCTACTACCCTATTCCGATTATGTAACAGGTCCTTAACCCTGTAATGAAACACAAATTTAAAAAAAATACTTTGTTCTAACATAACCAATTAAGTACATCAAAAAAACATGAATCACTCTACCAGGAGTGAGTCTTCTATCTGAAGCTCTTCGAAATTCGCATCTGACATGCCGCCTCAGCGTCTTTTTGGTTACTTATATTTGTAGCTTTAGAGGATTTTAAAAATATTTGTTTTTTATTGTACAGTCAGTTTATTTTACCATCAAATAATTTTAACACTAATGCAGTAAAATAGTTCCGGAATGGTTAGTTGCCTTTGCTTTTCTATTAATAGTTAAAAGCAACTATTAAATGTGCACATTTTTAACTTTGTTTTTTAGGAACGTCAATATGTTCTGTTTCAAAAAAAACTATAACATACCTATTTTCTGGAGATGTAAAGCCAAATTTTCTTTTAATGCTGATTTTACATATCGGAGCAGTATTCGTTCGGTCATTGTTCACAAAACGGCAGCTACAAACCAAAGAGTATATTTTGTTATAATTGTAAAGCAAATATTAACATATTAATAATTGTTCTATTAGGTACCTTATAAGTGATATCCAGGCTCTTTTTTTTCTATCTTTGCTGGGAATTCAAAAAACTTGGAAATTTTCTGTTCGGTATGTTTGCAAACAAGTGACAAAACACATAACCACTTTAGCAGATATTGAATCTATATTGAAAATATTTCAGGCTATAGACTGGGTTAATTTTAAATTAACAAGTAAGCACTATCATAAGCTTTATTTTACAGAAAAATAACAATTCAAGCCTAAATAAACATAATGCAAACAACAACTTATTCAGAGGGTGATAAAATATTTTCACAAAACACTTACCTTTAAATGGGTCAACTTCGTCGCTTACTTTGAATTCAATTGGGCAAGTTAGTGCACACTGAATGTATTGCTTTTCTTTGTTAGCCGCATTAAGTAAAGTAGAAAGTAGAATGCAATTGAACTGAAAGTGCACTTCTTTTACCAATAAAATTTAGTTCACTATGAACATAAACAATAAAACTTGATTTTTGATGCTATAGTTCATACTATATACAATATATACATCATTTAAGGCATTTTTTAACACATTTTAAGTATATTTATTTTTCATAATTTATTTACTTATAATACCTTAGAAACGGTTGCTATAAACATCATAATAATATCATAGGAAATATTAACGGCCGATAAAGTTCATAATGCCTGGTGATTTTCGTAATGCCCGGTAATTATTATTAAAGAAAATATTGAACAAAATTTGCATTTATTTTTAACAATTTTTTTACATAATATTATTCTGTTTTCCTATGTCAAATGTACAATTCTTGAATTTTCCTGAGAAAGAAGCTGGACCAACTATGAAGTTTTCTCCATTTCAACATTAATTAACATATTTTCTTTTTCGGTAACAGAGCTAGCTATCATTTTTGCTATTCGGTTTTTCGATGTGATGTTTTCCTCTATATTACTCTCCGCTACGCTAGTACTCTTCCACTTTCCGTGTAGCTTAAGAGTTGTAAGGAAAGCACCACCCTCGATAAGAAGTGTGGACGAGGTCCGACGTAGGCAATGTGGATTGAAGGAACACGTCCTAGTGTATTTTTACCCACAGGCATAGCTAGTAGCAGTATTTACCATTTCGGTATGTAAGGAAGATCTGCGTTCCGTAAAACTTCTTGGCGTAGCAGTTTTAGTTTCCGGTACCTAGAGAAGCATAACAGGCCCCCTTATCCACAATATCATCAATGGTCATTTTTACTATCTCATCCCGTCTTAGGCCGCCAAAATTTCCCATTACGAGTAACACTTTATACAGCAGAAAGGTATCATTCGGCGCATTTTTGATAGAAGTTAAAACTTTTTCACCTTCCAAAACTTTTGACTTTTTAGGAAGATATCCCTTTGACTAAACTTTTAAAAATGCTATTAACTGACAATATCTTGAAATATTAATGTTTTCCTTTACTATAAGTTCAGACTTCACCTGGGAATATTTCGTCCAAAGGCTATTTTGGGTAAATTTTTCCGACTAAAATAAAGTAAAAATAATAGAAAATTGTTATTACCAATGAGCAAAAGAGTTACATACCAATTCCTGAAAGTAAGCCATCTACTGTTTCAGTAATCACCGTAATTTGGTTTTTTAAATTCCATTTTCATACTCCTTGTCGTACAGGGCTTTAGACTTTGCCAGTAATAAGTTTTTCTTAGCTTTTTCAGCATTTTCTAAAATATTTTGTGGATTTTCATATTTTCGTTTATAAAACGTAAAACACACAGAACAATAAAGGTTAGGTAAAACATGCTTATAATAAACAACCCTTAGCAACCGTCAAACTTATTCTATGACAAACGATCAAAGCTCACTAAATACTAAAAATTGGCGAAAATAGTTTTAAAAAATGCAGGAGTTTAACTATTTATATTTTAAAATTAATGAAAAATAAAGTATTGTATACACCACAGGCGTTACTAGACTATAATGCCCATGCATCAGGCGCAAACTATCCCTGGGGCTAGTTGCTCTCGCCTTCCCTGGCATTATAGTCTACTTAACGCCCTTGGTACATAAATAACTATAAGATACTTCAACACTATACAATTTTTTATAACATTTGACGATTTCCATTATGTCGCTTAAACTGAAACAATTTTAACCTACCTTGAACTAGTATGTAAAAAAAATATTTTTAAATACAGCGTGTCCAGAAACCATCTTAACATATGGGAAACTTTTTTATTTTAGACTTTACGAAAAAAAGTGATTCTTCATAAAAAGTTCTGCATGGTCTAAAACCTAAAATGCAACTATCAGATATTAAATTCTCCCAGGCGTATACGAGGTAAGTCAAAAAATATGAATTTGGCTTAAAAGTAAAGTACCTTTATTTTTGATAATATCGAAAATTGTTATTAAAAAAAGTTGATCAGAACTAAAAACCACGTTCAAATATGAAATTACGCCCATTTACCTTGAAAAAATTATTTTTTTTTTTGAAACGTATGTCTACAATAACAATGCAAATTTAACTGTAGTTACATGTAATCTAGGATGGTTGTAACATACAAATTAATTGTTGATAGCAAGAAATGTTTGACAGCAACCGTCAAAACGCGTTAAAATTTATAAAACATAAAAATGGTAAATATTATTAACTTCTGAGGAGAAAATTGAAATTGTTTTGATTGTGGAAGAAAAATTCGTAAAAAATAATAAAACCTAATTTTTCATTGCTTTACCTAATTGTAATTTAAACGTGGTTTTTGGTTCTGATCAATTTTTTTTAATGACAATTTTCGATATTGTCAAAAATATAATAAATGGTCTAAAGTTGCCATTCGAAAGGCGACTTAGCTTAAAACAAAGATACTGTGGCGTAATGTTGTTGTTTTTCCTGATTCCATAGTTTCTCTAATTATCTCATAGAATTTTTCAGAAAAGGGCGAGCAAGATTTTAAGAAGCGGTATTCATTCTCGTTTAGTAGGTCCAGCACGCCTTGGAAAACTAAATGAAACCATGACAACTAATTATTTTATTTGTCAAGGCGGACAGTTTCCTTTTAATTAAATATGGTGCTTAAATTTACAATCGAGGAAAAAGTTGAAATAGTGTTAATTGTTGGAGACCACTACAAGACGTACAGAGAGGCTGCTCAAATTTTTAATGCAAGATATCCAAATAAAATTATTAGCCATGTAACGGTTGGAGATATTTTTAATAAATTTAAAAATACCGGATCTGTAAGTAATAAGCATCAGGTTTGGCGTACGGACGAAGATACCCAATTGAATGTTTTGCTAGGTGTCGTGGAAAATCCTAAAATCTCATTGAGAAATATTTTACAAACTGTTCCACGACCTGTTACAAAGTTATTTTAAGGAAAAATAATTTTTACACATACAAGCCAAAATTTCTTCACAAACTGCAGCCTAGAGATTTTGATTCACGATTTTTGTTTTGCTCTTGGTTTCAAGGTGAGGTAGAAGATGACACACTATTCGCAAGAAAAATATTGTTTTCAGATGAGGCGATGTTCACCTCAAATGGAGTAGTGTGTTCTCAAAACTGTAGGTGGTGGAGTGATGAGAATCCCCATTTTGTAATTGAGTGTCGTGACCAGTATTCTTTCAAGACAAATGTTTGGTGCGGCGTTTTTAGGAACCAAATTGTAGGGCCGTACTTTTTTCGAGAAAATATTACCGGTGAAGTTTACTTGAACTTTTTGGACACGGAATTATTTGAATTTTTTCATGGACTACCATGAATATAAGACAAACACTTTGGTTCCAACATGACGGCGCTCCATGCCACAGCTCTGCAAGAGTGACAGAATTCTTAAACCGGACATTTCCACAGAAATGGATTGGACGAAGATCAGAATTTGCTTGGCCACCAAGGTCACCTGATCTAACACCTCTGGATTTTTCGTATGGGGATTTTTAAAACAAAAAGTGTATACCCACAGACCTTTCGAGAACATAGACCATTTAGAGAGAATTATCAGAGAATGTGTCCAAGAAATTTCCCCTCAGATGTTTAGAAATGCAGTAATGGAATTTTCACGACGTACAACCGTTTGTATGGAAAAAAACGGTGGTCATGTTGAAGCTTAGTGTAGTATTTCATTATTGTACTTTGTAATTAAAATTATTAAATATAGTTTTCCATTTACGGTATTAATATTATTGACTTTCTGAACACCCCGTATGTGCTGGCTCAAAACTTTTGATTTGAGTGTTATTTTATCAACAAGCAGAACTTTTTATGAAGAATAATTTTTTTTCGTAAAGTTAAAAATAAAAAAGTTTCCCATATGTTAAGTTGGTTTCTGGACACGCTGTATATCTAAAAGATGTCGTAACTGGACGCCTTATAGACGTCCTGCAAAAGACATCCATTAGATGTCTATTTTAGATCTTCAGGCGAGCAGACATAAAATGGACTTAAAAGAGACGTCCACGGGAGGTGGTTTTTGATATGAGAATTGGAAACGTTCGCGTAATACGAGCTGCCATATACAAGTACGTAATCCGCGTCATCTTTGTAAAGGGGAATCGGGAAATATCGACAGTATATAGAATAATTGGTCGGACTGGTTGAACAGTACCCTGCAGCCTGCACTTGTGTTGCTGTTTGAAGGCGTATTACTCTTCTGGTATTGCGTCGATATATTCTAAGGTTTTCATTTGACACAGTATGACCTTCTCGACCACCTTTGAGACGCTACTGTGCAGTACAATAGGCCTATGCATGCAACCCAGCCCTAGTAGCGTCTGTTCCAGGTATTAGAATCGGTACAATAATAGCGTTTCTCTATTAGTCAGAAATTGTTGCATCAGCCGAGCCGCATTAACAATATAGATTAGCCGAACTACAACTTTAGTAGGATATTGTTAATGTCGTCTTCCCCTAGTGCTTTATTATTGGGTAAAGCTCTGAATATTTGCTTTTTTTACCCGGGGGCGGAGTAAAGTTTATTAAACATAAATACGGTAGAAAAGCATAATATGTTAAAGATATTAAGAAAATACTTCGGGTGCACGTGTTGTAATAAGTCTCGTCCTATTAGAATTTACTCGCTTGGCATATGTCATAAATCATTATTTGTCTTTTACCTAGGTCTATAGGCATCACAATATCAAAGTAATAATAATAGAAGTATTTGCTAAACATTTTTAATGCAAATAAAAAATAAAAAAATGCCGTTTAGTATTTTCTGAGTAGGTCAGACAATGACAATACCGTATTGTAAGTACAAGCTTTCTAATCCAATATTTGTTTCACGTTTCAGAGCTACATAGTTACATTTTATATATTACATTCTCGAATTTTTAATATTTATCTATAAATTATTAATTTTTTAATATCGCTCAAAGCATTCGGAAATTGTATGAAAAATTAGTTAAAACAAACAGGGGGATGGTATCAAGAATATAAATAAAACATAAAGTTGTAAATTCCTCAGAAATAAATTTGCTATGATATTGATCAGTAGTAGGTATGACATGCGCTCATAACTTGACAAGTTAGTTACAAGCTACAAGCTACCTGAAAATATAATATAATAAGTTAGGCAACCGAGAACCTAGCTAAATCCGTTTCAAAGTAGCTAAGAAACAAAGTACATGTTTGTATATAGGCTACTGTTTTATGGTGACTATATACAACAAATTTTCAATTTAACCAAATTATCGCAATGTCCGCCAGGGGCGTAGGCCAGGGGGGGCGGGGGCAGGGGGCATTGTCCCCCCCAAATAATGACGGAGGGGACACAATATCATTTGTTCCCCCCCCCCCCAAAAAAAATTCGACGGTCGTGCTCAGAAGTGCCTCGAAACCGCGCTCAAATGATTTTAAACGAAGCAAGCGCTTTTCATTAGAAAACATGGCGACTCTCATCAAACGACACACG